>CM067582.1:14073389-14614051 GCA_034336665.1 Luscinia megarhynchos | reverse complement strand
CCGGCCGTGGCGGCACACTCAGAGGCAACACGCAGGCCCTTCTGCTGCGCCCACACACGGGTGGGCCCTACCGTGGCGGAACACCCAGGGGAAAAAGCAGGCCCTTCTGCACGCCCACCCACGCGGTGGAGCCGGCCGTCATGGCACACCCAGAGCAACCGCACAAACAGTTCTGCACGCCCAACCACGGGTGGGCCGGCCGTAGCGGCACACCCAGAGGCACACGCAAACAGTTCTGCACGCCCACCCACGGGTAAGCTGGTCGTTCGTCAACCCAGAAGAAACTGCAGGCCTTCTGCACGCCCACCCACGGGTGGGCTGGCCGTGGGCTGCACATCCAGAGGCAACCGCGGGGCCTTCTGCCACCCACCAGCGGGTGGGCGCCGACGTGTGGCTTTACCCAGGGGAAAATGCAGGCCCTTCTGCACGCCCACCCACGGATGGGCCCGGGCCCGCCAGTGGCGACAACTTCGAGGGGCAACCGCGGGCCTTCTGCCACGCCCACCCTCGGGTGGGCGACGATGGCGGCACGCAGAGCCACTGCGCAAACAGTTCTGCACGCCCACCCGCGGGTTGGCCGGCCGTGGCGGCACACCCAGGGGCAACCGCCAGGGCCCTTCTGCACGCCTACCCACGGGTGGGCCGATCGTGGCGGCACACTCAGGGGGCAACCGCAGGCCCTTCTGCCGCCCACGGGTGGGCCGGCCGTCAGCGGCACACCCAGAGGCAACCGCAGGGCCCTTCTGCAGCCCACACACAGGTGGGCGGCCCGTAGCGGCACAGCCAGAGGCAACCCGCCAGGCCCTTCTGCACGCCCACCCACTGATGAGCCGGCCGTGGCAACACACCCAGAGGCAACCGCTGGCCCTTCTGCGCCCTACCGCGACGGGTAGGCCGGCGTGGCGGCACACTCCAGAGCAACCGCCGGGCCTTCTGCTGCGGCCCACCCGGGAGGGCCTACGTGGCGGCACACACAGGGGAGCACTGCACAGGCCCTTCTGCACGCCCACGGGTGGGCGGCCGTAGCGGCACACCCAGAGCACCACGCAAACAGTTCTGCAGCCCACCCGCGGGGAAGCTGGTCGGCTGCGTCAACCCAGAAGAAAATGCAGGCCTTCTGCACGCCCCACCCACGGGTGGGCGGCCGTCGGCGGCACACTCAGAGGCTAGCGCAAACCCTTCTGCCGCCCACCCGCGGGATGGGGCGGCCCGTCGGCGGCACCCAGGGGGAAAAGCAGGCCCTTCTGCACGCCCACCCGCGGGTGGGCCGGCCGTAGCGGCACACCCAGAGGCAACCGCCAAACAGTTCTGCACGCCCACCCACGGGTGGGCGGCCGTGGCGGCACACCCAGAGGCACCGCACAAACAGTTCTGCACGCCCACCCACGGGTAAGCTGGTCGTTACGTCAACCCAGAAGAAACTGCAGGCCCGTTCTGCGCTTCCACGCGCGGGTGGGCTGGCGTCGGCTGCACATCCAGAGGCAACCGCGGGGCCTTCTGCACACCCACCAACGGGTGGGCCGGCCATGGCGGCACACCCAGGGGAAAATGCAGGCCCTTCTGCACGCCCACCCACGGGTGGGCCCGCCGTGGCGGCACAACTAGGGGCAACCGCAGGCCCTTCTGCGCCCACCCACCGGGTGGGCCGGCCCGTAGCGGCACACCCAGAGCCACCGCGCAAACAGTTCTGCCGCCCCCACACGGTTGGCGGCCGTGAGCGGCACACCCAGGGGCAACCGCGGGAGCCTTCAGCACGCCCCACCCACAGGTGGGCCGATCGTCGGCGGCACACTCAGGGGGCAACCGCGGAGGCCCTTCTGCACCACCCACGGGTGGGCGGCGTGGCGACACCCAGAGGCAACCGCGAGGCCCTTCTGCGCCCACACACAGATTGGGCCGACCGTGGCGGCACACTCAGAGGCAACCGCGAGGCCCTTCTGCACCGCTCCCACCCACTGATGAGCCGGCCGTGGCAACACACCCAGAGGCAACCGCTGGCCCTTCTGCACGCCCACCCGTCGGGTGGGCCCGGCCGTGGCGGCACACCCAGAGGCAAACGCAGGCCCTTCTGCACGCCCACCCGCGGGTGGGCCGGCCGTAGCGGCACACCCAGAGCCACACGCATAAACAGTTCTGCACGCCCACCTACGGGTGTGTTGGTCGTTCGCGTCAACCCAGAGGAAACCGCGAGGCCCTTCAGCACGCTTGCGTCGCGGGTAGGCCGGGTCGTGGCGGCACACTCAGGCAAACGCGAAACCCTTCTGCCGCATCAACCCGCGGGTGGGCGGGCCGTGGGCGACACTCAGAGGCAACCGCGAGGCCTTCTGCACGCCCACACGCGGGAGGGCCTACCGTGGCGGCACACCCAGGGGACAACTGCAGGCCCTTCTGCACGCCCACCCACGGGTGGGCCGGCCGTGGGCGGCACACCCAGAGGCACACGCATAAACAGTTCTGCATGCCCACCCACGGGTGGAGCTAGGCCGTCAGCGACACCCAGAGGCACACGCAAACAGTTCTGCACGCCCACCCACGGGTAAGCTGGTCGCGTTCGTCAACCCAGAAGAAAATGCAGGCCCTTCTGCAGCCCACCCACGGTGGGCCACGCCGTCAGCGGCACAACCAGGGGGCAACCGCGGAGCTCTTCTGCACGCCCCACCCAGGGGTGGGCCGGCCGTCGTGGCACACCCAGAGGCACCATAAACAGTTCTGCACGCCCACCCACTGTTGGCCGGCCGTGGCGGCACAGCCAGAGGCAACCGCAGAGCCTTTGCACGCCACCCACGGGTGGGCCGACCGTGGCGGCACACCCAGAGGCACTGACGCAAACAGTTCTGCACGCCCACCCTACGGGTGGGTTGGTCGTACGCGTCAACACAGAGGAAACCGCGGGGCCTTCTGCACGCCCACCCACGGGTAGGCCGGCCGTGGCGGCACACCCAGAGATTAGCGCCAGGCCCTTCTGCGCGCCCCACCCACGGATGGGCCGGCCGTGTGCGGCACTCAGAGGCAAAGCGCACAAACCCTTCTGCCGCCCACCCGCGGGTGGGCGCCCGTGGCGCACACCCAGAGGCAAACGCAGAGCCCTTCTGCACGCCCACCCACGGGTTGGCTGGCCGTGGCGGCACACCCAGGGGCACTGCGCCAAACAGTTCTGCACGCCCACCCGCGGGTGGGCGCGGCCGTCGGCGGCACACCCAAGCGAACATGCAAACAGTTCTGCACGCCCACCCACGGGTAAGCTGGTCATTCAGTCAACCCAGAAGAAACTGCAGGCACTTCTACCACGCTCACCCACCGGGTGGGCTGGCCGTGGCCGGCACACCCAGAGGTAACCGCCAGGCCCTTCTCCACGCCCACCCACGGGTAGGCCGGGCTGGCGGCACACTAAAGGCAACGCAGGCCCTTCTGCACGCCCCACCCACGGGTGGGCCGGCCGTCAGCGGCACAATCAGAGGCACACGCCAAACAGTTCTGCACGCCCACACACGTGGTGGGCCGACCCGTGGCAGTAAACCCAGAGGCAACCGCGAGACCCTTCTGCACACCCACCCACGGGTGGGCGGCCGATGGCCCCACAACTAGGGGCAACCGCGGAACCCTTCTGCACGCCCTCCCACGGGTGGGCCAGCCGTGGCAGCACATCCAGGGGGCAAGCGCAGGCCCTTCTCCACGCCCACCCGCGGGTGGGCCGGCCGGCCTGCACACCCAGGGGGCAACTGCAGGCCCTTCTGCACGCCCCACCCACGGGTGAGCCGGCCGTTGCTGACACCAGAGCCACATGCAAACAGTTCTGCACGCCCCACCCACGGGTGGGCCGGCCGGTTGCTGCACACCCAGGGGCAACCGCAGGGCCTTCTGCACGCCCACCCACTGGTGGGCCGGCCGTGGCAACACACACAGAGGCAACTGCAGGCCCTTCTTCACGCCACCCACGGGTGGAGCCGGCCCGTCGGCGGCACACTCAGACGCAACCGCCAGGCCCTTCTGCAGCCCACCCAGGGTGGAGCCGGCCGTAGTGCACACCCAGAGGCACACGCCAAACAGTTCTGCACGCACACCTACGGGTGGGTTGGTCGCTAAGCGTCAACCCAGAGGAAACCGCGCAGGCCCTTCTGCACGCGCCCACTCCGCGGGTAGGCCGGCCGTGGCGGCACACTCAGAGGCAAGCGCAAACCCTTCTGCACGCCCACCCACGGGGTGGGCGGCCGTCGGCGGCACACCCAGAGGCAAACGCGAAACCCTTCTGCACGCCCACCCACGGGTGGGCCGGCCGTGGCGGCACACCCAGAGGCAACCGCAGGCCCTTCTGCACGCCCACCCACGTGTGGGCCGGCCGTGGCGGTACACCCAGAGCCACACGCAAAGAGTTGTGCACGCCCACCCACGGGTGGCCCGGCCATTGCGGCACACCCAGAGCCACACGCAAACAGTTGTGCACGCCCACCCGCGGGTAGGCGGCCGTGGCGGCACACCCGAGAGGCGAGCGCAGGCCCTTCTGCAGCCCACCCACGGGGTGGGCCGGCCGTCAGCGGCACACCCAGAGCACACGCAAACAGTTCTGCACGCCCACCTACGGGTGGGTTGGTCGTTGCGTCAACCCAGAGGAAACCGCAGGCCCTTCTGCACGCCCACCCACGGGTCAGCCGGCCGCGGCGACACACTCAGAGGCAAACGCAAACCCTTCTGCACGCCCACCCACGGGTGGGCCGGCCGTGGCGGAACACCCAGAGACAACCGCAGGCCCTTCTGCACGCCCACACACGGGTGGGCCGGCCGTGGCGGCACACTCAGAGGCAAACCCAAACCCTCCTGCATGCCCACCCACGGGTGGGCCGGCCGTGGCGGCACTCCCAGAGAAACGCAGGCCGTCTGCACGCCCACACGCGGGTGGGCCTACGTGGAGGCACACTCAGATGGAAAAAGCAGGCCCTTCTCCACGCCCCACCCACGGGTTGGCGGCCGTGGCGGCACACCCAGAGCCACCGCAAACAGTCCTGCGCCCACCCACGGGTGGGCCGGCCGTGTTGGCACACCCAAAGGCACACGCAAACAGTTCTGCACGCCCACCCACGGGTAAGCTGGTCGTTGCGTCAACCCAGAAGAAACTGCAGACCCTTCTGCACGCCCACCCACGGGTGGGCTGGCCCGTCGTGGCGACACCCAGAGGTAACCGCAGGCCCTTCTGCACTCCCACCCACGGGTAGGCCGGCAGTGGCTGCACACCCAGAGGAAAGCGCAGGGCCTTCTGCACACCCAAAAACGGGTGGGCCCGGCCGTGGCGGCACACCCAGAGGCAACGCGGGGCCTTCTGCAGCCCACCCACGGGTGGGCCTATAGTGGCGGCACACCCAGAAGGAAAAGCAGGCCCTTCTGCCGCCCACCTACTGATGAGCCGGCCCTGGCAACACAACCAGAGGCAACCCCAGGCCCTTCTGCGCCCACACTGCGGGTGGGCCGGCGTGTGACACACCCATAGGCACTGCAAATAGTTCTGCACGCCCACCCACGCGTGGGCGGCCGTCGGCAGTAAACCCAGAGGCAACCGCCAGACCCTTCTGCACGCCCACCCACGGGTGGGCGGGTATGGCGGCACACTCAGAGGCAAAGCGCCAAACCCTTCTGCACGCCCACCCACGGGTGGGCCGGCCGTGGCGGCACACTCAGAGGCAAATGCAAACCCTTCTGCACGCCCCACCCACGGGTGGGCGGCCGTCAGCGGCACACCCAGAGGCAACCGCAGGCCCTTCTGCACGCCCACCCACTGGTGGGTTGGCCGTGGCGGCACACACAGAGGCAACCGCGAGGCCCTTCTGCACGCCCACCCGCGGGTGGGCCGGCCGTGGCGGCACACACAGAGGCAACCGCAGGCCTTCTGCACGCCCACCCACGCGGGTGGAGCGGCCGTGGGCGGCACGCAGAGGCACCACGCAAACAGTTCTGCACGCCCATCTACGGGTGGGTTGGTCGTTCGCGTCAACCCAGAGGAAACCGCAGGCCCTTCTGCACGCCCACCCACAGGTAGGCCGGCCGTGGCGACACACTCAGAGGCAAACGCAAACCCTTCTGCAGCCCACCCGCGGGTGGGCCGGCCCGTGGCGGCACCCAGAGGCAACCGCGAGGCCCTTCTGCAGCCCACACACGGGTGGGCCGGCCGTGGCGGCACACCCAGAGCCACTGCGCAAACAGTTCTGCAGCCCACCCGCGGGTGGGCCGGCCCGTGGCGGCACACCCAAAGGCACACGCAAACAGTTCTGCATGCCCACCCACGGGTAAGCTGGTCGTTGCGTCAACCCAGAAGAAACTGCAGGCCCTTCTGCCGCCCCACCCACGGGTGGGCTGGCCGTGGCTGCACACCCAGAGAACGCCGCAGGGCCTTCTGCACACCCAAAAGCGGGTGGGCCGGCCGTGGCGGCACACCCAGAGAGCAACCGCAGGGCCTTCTACACACCCACCAGCGGGTGGGCGGCCGTGGCTGCACGCAGAGGCAAGCGCAGGCCCTTCTGCAGCCCACCCGCGGGTGGGCATGCCCGTAGCGGCACACCCAGAGGCAACCGCGAGGCCTTTCTGCACGCCCACCCACTGATGAGCCGTCCGTGGCAACACACCCAGAGGCAAACGCAGGCCCTTCAGCATGCCCACCCACGGGTGGGCCGGCCGTGGCGGCACACCCAGAGGAACACGCAAATTGTTCTGCACGCCCACCTACGGGTGGGCCGGCCGTGGCGGCGCACCCAGAGGAAACCGCAGGCCCTTCTGCACGCCCTCCCACGGGTGGGCCGTTCTTAGCGGCACACCCAGGGGCAACGCAGAGCCCTTCTCGCCCACCCACGGGTGGGCCGGTCGTAGCTGCACACCCAGGGGCAACTGCAGGCCCTTCTGCCGCGCTCACCCACGGGTGAGCCGACCGTGTGACACCCAGAGCCACAAGCAAACAGTTCTGCACGCCCACCCACGGGTAGGGCGCCCGTTGCTGCACCCAGAGGCAACTGCAGGGCCTTCTGCACGCACAATTACTGGTGGGCCAACCGTGGCGGCACACCCACAGGCAACCGCAGGCCTTCTTCACGCCCACCCGCGGGTGGGCGGCCCGTCGGCGGCTTTCACCCAGAGGCACCGCACAAACAGTTCTGCTCGCCCACCCGCGGGTGGGCCGGCCGTCGGCGGCACACCCAGAGGCAATCGCAGGCCCTTCTGCACACCCACACGCGGGTGGGCCGGCCGTAGCGGCACAGCCAGGGGGCAACCGCGAGGCCCTTCTGCTGCGCCCACCCACTGATGAGCGGCCGTGGCAACACACCCAGAGGCAACCTCAGGCCCCTTCTGCACGCCCACCCACGGGTGGGCCGGCCGTGGAGAGCACCCAGAGGCACCGCGCAAACAGTTCTGCACGCCCACCCAGGGGTGGGCCGACGTGTGGCGCACACTCAGAGGCACACGAAAACCCTTCTGCAGCCCAACCACGGGTGGGCGGCCGTCGTGACGCCCTAGAGCAACACGCAAACAGTTCTGCACGCCCACCTCACGGGTGGGTTGGTCGTTCTGCGTCAACCCAGAGGAAACCACAGGCCCTTATGCACGCCCCACGTGCGGGTAGGCCGGCCCGTGGCGGCACGCAGAGGCAAGCGCCAAACCCTTCTGCGCCCAACCGCGGGTGGGCCGGCCGTGGCGAAGCACACTCAGAGGCAAAGCGCAAACCCTTCTGCACGCCCACCCGCGGGTGGTCCGGCCGTGGCGGCACACCCAGAGGCAACCGCAGGCCCTTCTGCACGCCCACACGGGTGGGCCTACCGTGGCGGCACACCCAGGGGAAAAGCAGGCCCTTCTGCACGCCCACCCACGGGTGGGCCGGCCGTCTTCGGCACACCCAGAGGCACACGCAAACAGTTCTGCATGCCCACCCACGGGTGGAGCCGGCCGTGGCGGCACACCCAGAGGCACCGCAAACAGTTCTGCACGCCCACCCGCGGGTAAGCTGGTCGTTCGCGTCAACCCAGAAGAAAATGCAGGCCCTTCTGCAGCCCACCCACGGGTGGGCTGGCCGTCAACTGCACACCAGAGGCAACCGCAGGGCCTTCTGCACACCCAAAAACGGGTGGGCGGCCGTGTGACACACCCAAGCAGCAACCGCCAGGCCCTTCTGCACACCCACCAACGGGTGGGCCGGCCGTGGCCTGCACACCCAGAGGCAACCGCAGGCCCTTCTGCAGCCCACCCGCGGGTGGGCCGCCGTGGCGGCAAACCCAGAGGCAACCGCGGGCCTTCTGCCACGCCCACCCACGGGGTGGGCCGGCCGTCTTGGCACACCAAAGAGCACACGCAAACAGTTCTGCACGCCCACACAAGGGTTGGGGCCCGGCCGTAGCGGCACACCCAGAGCGCAACCGCCAAACAGTTCTGCAGCCCACCCACAGGTGGGCGGACCGTCGTGGCGTACACCAGGGGCAACCGCAGGCCCTTCTGCACGCCCACCTACGGGTGGGCCGGCCGTGGCGGCACACCCAGAGGCAACCGCAGGCCCTTCTGCACGCCCACACACAGGTGGGTGGGCTGTAGCGGCACAGCCAGAGGCAACCGCAGGCCCTTCTGCACGCCCACCCACGGGTGGGCCGGCCCGTCAGCGGCACACCCAGAGGAACACATAAATAGTTCTGCCGCCCCACCCACGGGTGGGCGGCCGTTGCGTAAACCCAGAGGCAACCGCAAACCCTTCTGCAGCTCACCCACGGGTGGGCCGGCCGTGGCGGCACACTCAGAGGCTAACGCAAACCCTTCTGCACGCCCCACACGCGGAGGGCCTACCGTGGCGGCACACCCAGGGGCAACTGCAGGCCCTTCTGCACGCCCACCCACGGGTGGGCCGGCCGTGGCGGCACACCCAGTGGCACCGCAAACAGTTCTGCATGCCCAACCACGGGTGGGTGCGGCCGTGGCGGCACACCCAGAGGCACTGCGCAAACAGTTCTGCACGCCCACCCACTGTTGGGCGGCCGTGGCGGCACAGCCAGAGGCAACCGCAGGGCCCTTTCTGCCGCGCCCCACCCACGGGTGGGCCGGCCGTGGCGGCACCCAGAGGCACCGCGCAAACAGTTCTGCACGTCCACCTACGGGTGGGTTGGTCGTTCGTGTCAACCCAGAGGAAACCGCAGGCCCTTCTGCACGCCCACCCTACGGGTGGGCCGGCCGTGGCGGCACACCCAGAGGCAACCGCAGGCCCTTCTGCACGCCCACCCACACGGGTGGGTGGGCTGTGCTGGGCACAGACAGAGGCAACCGCAGGCCCTTCTGCACGCCCACCCACTGATGAGCCGGCCGTGGCAACACCCAGAGGCAACCGCCAAGCCCCTCTGCACGCCCACCCACGGGTGGGCCGGCCGTGGCGGCACACCCAGAGGAACACGCAAACAGTTCTGCGCCCACCCGCGGGTGGGCCGGCGTTGGCGTAACCCAGAGGCAACCGCCAAACCCGCTTCTGCGCGCTCACCCACGGGTGGGCCGGCCGTGGCGGCACACTCAGAGGCTGACGCCAAACCCTTCTGCACGCCCACCCACGGGTGGGCCGGCCCGTGGCTGCACACCCAGGGGCAACAGCAGGCCCTTCTGCGCGCCCACCCGCGGGGTGGGCCGGCCCGTCATGCGACACCCAGAGGCAAACGCAGGCCCTTCTCCACGCCCACCCGCGGGTGGGCCGGTCCTGGCTGCACAACCAGGGGCAACTGCAGGCCCTTCTGCACGCCCACCCGCGGTTGAGCCGGCCGTGGCGGCACACCCAGAGCCACAAGCAAACAGTTCTACCGCCCACCGACGGGTAGGGCCGCCCGTTGCTGCACACCCAGAGGCAACTGCAGGGCCTTCTGCACGCACACCCACTGGTGGGCCAACCGTGGCGGCACACCAAGAGGCAACCGCCAGGCCCTTCTTCACGCCCACCCGCGGGTGGGCCGGCCCGTCGCGACACGCAGAGCCACACGCAAACAGTTCTGCATGCCCACCCGCGGGTGGGCCGGCCGTGGCGGCACACCCAGAGGCACTGCGCAAACAGTTCTGCACGCCCACCCACGGGGAAGCTGGTCGTTCGTCAACCCAGAAGAAAATGCAGGCCCTTCTGCACGCCCCACCCACGGGTGGGCTGGCCGTGTACTGCACACCCAGAGAGCAAACGCAGGGCCTTCTGCACACCCACCAACGAGTGTGCCGGCCGTGGCGGCACACCCAGGGAAAATGCAGGCCCTACTGCACGCCCACCCACGGGTGGGCCGGCCCGTCAGCGGCACACCCAGAGCCACACTCAAACAGTTCTGCACGCCCACCCACGGGTTAGGCCGGCCGTGGCGACACACCCAGAGGCACCGCGCAAACAGTTCTGCACGCCCACCCACGGGAGGGTTGGTCGTTCGCGTCAACCCAGAGCCAACCGCGGGCCCTTCTGCACGCCCACCCACGGGTGGGCCGGCCTTGGAGGCACATTCAGAGGCACACGCAAACAGTTGTGCACGCCCACCCACGGGTGGGCCCGCCGTGGCAACACACCCAGAGGCAACCGCAAACCCTTCTGCACGCTCACCCACGAGTGGGCCGGCCGTGGCGGCACACCCAAAGGCAACAGCAGGCCCTTCTGCACGCCCACCCACGTGTAGGCCGGCCGTGGCGGCACACTCAGAGGCAACCGCAAACCCTTCTGCACGCTCACCCACGGGTGGGCCGGCCGTGGCGGCACACTCAGAGGCAACCGCAGGCCCTTCTGCACGCCCACACACGGGTGGCCCTACCGTGGCGGAACAGCCAGGGGGAAAAGCAGGCCCTTCTGCACGCCCACCCACGGGTGGGCCGGCCGTGGCGGCACACCCAGAGGCAACCGCAAACAGTTCTGCACGCCCACCCACGGGTGGGCCGGCCGTGGCGGCACACCCAGAGGCACACGCAAACAGTTCTGCACGCCCACCCACGGGTAAGCTGGTCGTTGCGTCAACCCAGAAGAAACTGCAGGCCCTTCTGCACGCCCACCCACGGGTGGGCTGGCCGTGGCTGCACATCCAGAGGCAACCGCAGGGCCTTCTGCACACCCACCAACGGGTGGGCCGGCCGTGGCGGCACACCCAGAGGAAAACGCAGGCCCTTCTGCACGCCCACCCACGGGTGGGCCGGCCGTGGCGGCACACCCAGAGCCACACGCAAACAGTTCTGCACGCCCACACACGGTTGGCCGGCCGTAGCGGCACACCCAGGGGCAACCGCAGGCCCTTCTGCACGCCCACCCACAGGTGGGCCGACCGTGGCGGCACACTCAGGGGCAACCGCAGGCCCTTCTGCACGCCCACCCACGGGTGGGCCGGCCGTGGCGGCACACCCAGAGGCAACCGCAGGCCCTTCTGCACGCCCACACACAGGTGGGCCGGCCGTAGCGGCACAGCCAGAGGCAACCGCAGGCCCTTCTGCACGCCCACCCACTGATGAGCCGGCCGTGGCAACACACCCAGAGGCAACCGCAGGCCCTTCTGCACGCCCACCCACGGGTGGGCCGGCCGTGGCGGCACACCCAGAGGCAAACGCAGGCCCTTCTGCACGCCCACCCACGGGTGGGCCGGCCGTGGCGGCACACCCAGAGCCACACGCAAACAGTTCTGCACGCCCACCTACGGGTGGGTTGGTCGTTGCGTCAACCCAGAGGAAACCGCAGGCCCTTCTGCACGCCCACGTACGGGTAGGCCGGCCGTGGCGGCACACTCAGAGGCAAACGCAAACCCTTCTGCACGCCCAACCACGGGTGGGCCGGCCGTGGCGGCACACTCAGAGGCAACCGCAGGCCCTTCTGCACGCCCACACACGGGTGGGCCTACCGTGGCGGCACACTCAGGGGGAAAAGCAGGCCCTTCTGCACGCCCACCCACGGGTGGGCCGGCCGTGGCGGCACACCCAGAGGCACACGCAAACAGTTCTGCATGCCCACCCACGGGTGGGCCGGCCGTGGCGGCACACCCAGAGGCACACGCAAACAGTTCTGCACGCCCACCCACGGGTAAGCTGGTCGTTGCGTCAACCCAGAAGAACATGCAGGCCCTTCTGCACGCCCACCCACGGGTGGGCTGGCCGTGGCTGAACACCCAGAGGAAACCGCAAACAGTTCTGCACGCCCACCCACGGGTAAGCTGGTCGTTGCGTCAACCCAGAAGAAAATGCAGGCCCTTCTGCACGCCCACCCACGGGTGGGCTGGCCGTGGCTGCACACCCAGAGGCAAACGCAGGGCCTTCTGCACACCCACCAACGGGTGTGCCGGCCGTGGCGGCACACCCAGGGGAAAATGCAGGCCCTACTGCACGCCCACCCACGGGTGGGCCGGCCGTGGCGGCACACCCAGAGGCACACGCAAACAGTTCTGCACGCCCACCTACGGGTGGGTTGGTCGTTGCGTCAACCCAGAGGCAACCGCAGGGCCTTCTCCACGCCCACCCACCGGTGGGCCCGCCGTGGCAACACACCCAGAGGCAATCGCAGGCCGTTCTGCACGCCCACCCACGGGTGAGCCCGCCGTGGCGGCACACCCAGAGGCAACCGCAAACCCTTCTGCACGCTCACCCACGAGTGGGCCGGCCGTGGCGGCACACCCAGAGGCAACAGCACGCCCTTCTGCACGCCCACACACGGGTGGGCCCGCCGTGGCAACACACCCAGAGGCAACCGCAAACCCTTCTGCACGCTCACCCACGGGTAGGCCGGCCGTGGCGGCACACTCAGAGGCTAACGCAAACCCTTCTGCACGCCCACCCACGGGTGGGCCGGCCGTGGCGGCACACTCAGAGGCAAACGCAGGCCCTTCTGCACGCCCACACACGGGTGGGCCGGCCGTGGCGGCACACCCAGGGGGAAAAGCAGGCCCTTCTGCACGCCCACCCACGGGTGGGCCGGCCGTGGCGGCACACCCAGAGGCACACGCAAACAGTTCTTCACGCCCACCCACGGGCAAGCTGGTCGTTGCGTCAACCCAGAAGAAAATGCAGGCCCTTCTGCACGCCCACCCACGGGTGGGCCCGCCGTGGCGGCACAACCAGGGGCAACCGCAGGCCCTTCTGCACGCCCACCCAGGGGTGGGCCGGCCGTGGCGGCACACCCAGAGGCACACGCAAACAGTTCTGCACGCCCACCCACTGTTGGCCGGCCGTAGCGGCACACCCAGAGGCAACCGCAGGGCCTTTTGCACGCCCACCCACGGGTGGGCCGGCCGTGGCGGCACACCCAGAGGCACACGCAAACAGTTCTGCACGCCCACCTACGGGTGGGTTGGTCGTTGCGTCAACCCAGAGGAAACCGCAGGCCCTTCTGCACGCCCACCCACGGGTAGGCCGGCCGTGGCGGCACACCCAGAGGTAAACGCAGGCCCTTCTGCACGCCCACCGACGGATGGGCCGGCCGTGGCGGCACACTCAGAGGCAAACGCAAACCCTTCTGCACGCCCACCCACGGGTGGGCCGGCCATTGCTGCACACCCAGGGGCAATTACAGACACTTCTGCACGCCCACCCACGGGAGGGACGGCCATTGTGGCACACCCAGGGGCAACCCCAGACACTTCTGCACGGCCACCCACGGGTGAACCAGCCGTTGCGGCACACACAGGGGAACACGCAGACACTTCTTCACGCCCACCCACGGGTGGGCAGGCCCTTGCGGCACACCCAGGGGCAACTACAGACACTTCTGCACGCCCACCCACGGGTGGGCCGGCCGTTACTGCACACCCAGAGGCATCCGCAGACACTTCTTCACGCCCACCCACGGGTGGGCCGGCCGTTGCGGCACACCCAAAGCCAAGCCCAGACACTTCTGCACGCCCACCCACGGGTGGGCCGGCCGTTGCCGCACACCCAGGGGCACCCGCAGACACTATAGCACGCCCACCCACGGGTGGGCCGGCCATTGCAGCACCCCCAGAGGCACCCGCAGACACTTCTGCACGCCCACCCACGGGTCGGCCGGCCGTTGCGACACACCCAGGAGCAACTACAGACACTTCTGCACGCCCACCCACGGGTGATCCGGCCGTTGCTGCACACCCAGAGGAATTTGCAGACACTTCTGCACGCCCACCCACGGGTGGGCCGCCCATGGCTGCACACCCAGAGGCACCCGCAGACACTTCTGCACGCCCACCCACGGGTGGGCCGGCCATTGCAGCACACCCAGGGGCAACTACAGACACTTCTGCACGCCCACCCACGGGTGGGCCGGAAATTCCTGCACACCCAGAGGCACACGCAGACACTTCTGAAAGTCCAACCACGGGTGGGCCGGCCATGGCGGCACACCCAAAGGCAACCCCAGACACTTCTGCACGCCCACCCACGGGTGGGCCGGCCGTTGCTGCACACACAGAGGCATCCACAGACACTTCTTCACGCCCACCCACGGGTGGGCCGGCCGTTGCGGCACACCCCGGGCCAAGCCCAGACACTTCTGCACGCCCACCCACGGGTGGGCCGGCCGTTGCCGCACACCCAGAGGCACCCGCAGACACTACTGCACGCTCACCCACGCGTGGGCCGGCCATTGCGACACACCCAGGGGCAACTACAGACACTTCTGCACGCACACCCACGGGTGATCCGGCCGTTGATGCACACCCAGAGGAATTTGCAGACACTTCTGCACTCCCACCCACGGGTGGGCCGGCCATGGCTGCACACCCAGAGGCACCCGCAGACACTTCTGCACGCCCACCCACGGGTGGGACGGCCGTTGCGGCACACCCAGGGGCAACCCCAGACACTTCTGCTCGGCCACCCTCGGGTGGGCCGGCCGTTGCGGCCACGCGGCGGGGCAGTTACAGACACTTCTGCACGCCCACCCACGGGTGGGCCGGCCGTTGCGGAACACCCAGAGGCACCAGCAGACACTTCTGCACCCCCCACCCTCGGGTGGTCCGGCCATTGCTCCACACCCAGAGGCACCCGCAGACACTTCTGCACGCCCATCCACGGGTGGTCCGGCCGTTGCTGCACACCCACAGGCAAAACCAGACACTTCTGCACGCCCACCCACGGGTGATCCGGCCGTTGCTGCACACCCAGAGGAACTTGCAGACACTTCTGCACGCCCACCCACGGGTGGGCCGGCCGTTGCGGCACAAGCTGGTGCAACCCCAGACACTTCTGCACGCCAACCCACGGGTGGGCCGGCCATTGCTGCACTTTCAGAGGCACCCGCAAACACGTCTGCACGCCCACCCACGGATGGGCCGGCCGTTGCGGCACACCCAGGCTCAACTACAGGCACTTCTGCACGCCCACCCAATGGTTGGCCGGCCATTGCTGCACATTCAGAGGCACACGCAGACACTTCTGCACACCCACCCACGGGTGGGCCGGCCATTGCGGCACACCCAGAGGCACAAGCAGACTCTTCTTCACGCCCACTTACGGGTGGGCCAGACATTGCTGCACACCCAGAGGCACCCGCGGACACTTCTGCACGCCCACCTACTGGTGGGCCGGACATTGCTGCACACCCAGAGGCACCCGCAAACTTTTCTGCACGCCCACCCACGGGTGGGCCGGCCATTGCTGCACACCCAGAGGCACACGTAGACACTTCTGCACGCCCACCCACGGGTGGGCCGGCCGTTGCGGCACACTCAGTGGAAACCCAAGACACTTCGCCCCGCCAACCCACGGGTGGGCCGGCCGCTGCGGCACACCCAGGGGCAAACCCAGACACTTCTGCTCGCCCACCCACGGGTGGGCCGGCCGTTGTGGCACACACAGGGGAAACCACAGGCACTTCTGCACGCCCTCCGAAGGGCGGGCCAGCCGTTGCGGCACACCCAGAAACAACCCCAGACACTTGTGCACCCCCACCCACGGGTGGGCCGGCCGTTGCTGCACAACCAGAGGAACCCGCAAACACTTCTGCACGCCCACCCACGGGTGGGCCGGCCATTGCTGCACACCCAGAGGCACCCGCAGAAACTACTGCACGCCCAACCACGTGTGGGCCGGCCGTTGCGGCACACTTAGTGGAAACCCAGACACTTCTGCAAGCCAACCCACGGGTGGGCCGGCCGTTGCGGCACACGCAGGGGCAACCCCAGACACTTCTGCACGCCCACCCGCGGCTGGGCCAACCATTGCTGCACATTCAGAGGCTCCCGCAGACACGTCTGCATGCCCACCCACGGGAGGGCCGGCCATTGCTGCGCACGCAGGTTCAACCCCATACATTTCTGCACGCCCAAGCACGGCTGGGCCGGCCGTTGCTCCACACCCAGAGGCACCCGCAGACACTTCTGCACGGCCACCCACGGGTGGTCCGGCCGTTGCGGCACACCCAGGGGCACTTACACACACTTCTGCACGCCCACCCACGGGTGCGCCGGCCGTTGCTGCACATTCAGATGCACCCGCTGACACGTCTGCACGCCCACCCACGGAGGGCCGGCCATTGCTGCGTACGCAAGGTCAACCCCAGACACTTCTGCACGCCCACACACGGGCGGGCCGGCCGTTGCTCCACACCCAGAGGCAATCGCAGGGCCTTCTGCACGCCTAGCCGCGGGTGGGCGTGCCGGTGGCGGCACCAGGGGCAACCGCGGGCTTTTCTTCACGCCCACCCACGGGTGGGCCCGGCCTCGCGGCTTGCGCCCAGGGGCAAACGCGCGGGCCTTCTGCCGCCCACCCACGGGTGGGCGGCCCGTGGCGGCACACCTAGAGCCACCGCGCGAGACGGTTCTGCCGCCCACCCCGCGGTTGGCCGGCCCGTAGCGGCACAACCAGAGGCAACCGCGAGCCCTTCTGCACGCCCACCCACTGGTGGGCCGGCCGTCTTGAACACTCAGAGGCAAACGCAGGCCCTTCTGCACGCCCACCCACGGGTGGGCCGGCCGTCATGACAAACCCAGAGGCGCACGGAAACAGTTCTGCACGCCCACCCACGGTTGGCCGGCCGTGGCGGCACACCCAGAGGAAACCGCCAGGCCCTTCTGCACGCCACCCACTGATGGGCGGCGGTGGCGGCACACCAGAGCAATTAGAAACCGCTTCTGCACGCCCACCCACGAATGGGCGGCCGTGGCGGCACACCCAGAGCCGCAACCGCGGGCCTTCTGCACTCACACCCACGGGTGGGCCGGCCGTGTCGGCACTGCAGAACCACTACGCAAACAGTTCTTCCGCCCACCCACGGGTGGGCGACCGATGCCACTACATTCCATAGAGGCACCGCATAAACAGTTCTGTACGCCCAGCTACGCGTGGGCTGATCGGTCAGATCAACCCAGGAGAAACCGCCAGTGGGCCCTTCTGCCGCGCCTACCCACGGGTGGTCCGGCCGTGAGGCACACCCAGATTCAACGGCAGGCCTTTCGACATAGCCCACCCACGGGTGGGCCGGTCGTAGTGGCACACCCGCGGGCAACCGCGGGACCTTCTGCATCGCCCACGGGTGGAGCCGGCCGTCAGCGGCACACCAGAGGCACGCGCATAGACTTATGCACGCCCACCCACGGGTGGGCCGGCCCGTCTTGACACGCAGGGGCAACCGCGAGCCCTTCTCCAGCCCACCCGCGGGTGGGCCGGCCGTCTTCGGCACACCCAGAGCATCGACAGGCCTTTTGCACGCCCACCCGCGGGTGGGCGGCCCGTCGTGACAAACCCAGAAGCACCGCATGAGTCCTTCTGCGCCCCACCGCGGGTGGCCCGGCCCGTGGCGGCACACCCAGAGGCAACCGCAGGGCCCTTCTGCCGCTTCACTCCACGAGTGGGCAGCCGTGGCGGCACAGCTAGAGAGCAACCGCGGGACCTTCTGCACGCCCACCCACGGGTGGGCGGCCGTCGGAGGCACACACAGAGCAACCGCCAAACCCTTCTGCCGCCCACCACACGGGTAGGCGGGCCGTGTGCGGCACACCCAGTGGCAACCGCGGGCCTTCACGCCGCAGCCCACCCGCGATTGGACCCGGCGTGTGGCGGCACACCCAGAGAGCAACCGCGGGCGCTATGCATGCCCACCCGCGGGATTGGGCACGGCGTCGCTGCACACCCAGAGGCAATCGCGAGTGCCTTCTGCCGCCATGCCCACGGGTGGAGCGGCCGTGGCGGCACACCCTGAAGACGCGAGAAACAGTTCTGCCACGCCCACCTACGGTTGGCGGCGTGCCCGGCACACCCAGAGGAAACCTCAGGCCCTTCTGCGCCCACCGCGGGTGGGCCGACGTCAGCGGCACGCAGAGCAACCCAAACCCTTCTGCTGCAGCCCACCCACGGGTGGGCGGCGACGTCGGCGGCACACTCAGAGACAAGCGCGGAAGGCTTTCCGCGCGCCAACCCAATGTTGGGCCGGCCCGTGGCTGCAGCCCCAGAAGCAAACGCGGGCCCTTCTGCCACGCCCATCCACGGGTGGGCGGCCGTGGCCGAAGCACACTCAGAAGGCAAGCGCAAACCCTTCTGCCGCCCACCCGCGGGTTGGACCGGCCAAGCGGCACCCAGAGGCGCGCGCCGCGGAAGCCCTTCTGCGCCCACCTGCGGGTGGGCCTGCGTGGCGGCACACCCAGGGGCAAGCGCAGGCCCTTCTGCACAGCCCACCCACGGGGTGGGCCGGCCGTCAGCGACACACCCAGAGCCACCGCATAAACAGTTCTGCACGCCCACCCGCGGGTGGGCGGCCATGGCGGCACGCAGAGGACTGCGCAAATGTTTCTGCATGCCCCACTTGCGGGGTGGGCGCATGACAGCCAAGTGCGCGCGGTGCCTTCTGCACGCCCAACCGCGGGTGGGCGGCGTGGCGACAGCCCTACAGGGCAACCATAAAGCCCTTCTGCGTTTGCCACGGGTGCGCCGGCCGTGGCAGCAAACCCAGGGGCAACCGCGGGGCCTTCGCACGCCCCGCGGGTGAGCCCGGCGTGGCGACACGCAGAGGCACGTATAAAGCAGTTCTGCACGCCCACTGCGGGTGGGCCGGCCGTCGCGTGAAACCAGGGCAAGCGCGGGCCCTTCTGCCAGGCCCAACCGCGGGTGGACCGGTCGTGGCGGCACGCAGAACGCAGCCAAACCGCTTCTGTGCGCCCACCCACGGGTAGGCGCGGCCAGTGGCTGAACAGAGGCAACTGCAGGCGCTTTTTATGCAGCCCACCGCGGATTGGAGCCGACGTCTTGGCACGCAGAGCAACCGCAGGGCCCTTCTATGCGCCCACTTGCGGGTGGAGCACGGCCGTCATGACACACCCAGAACACCATGAAACGGTTCTGCCGCACCGCCACGGGTGGGCCGGCCGTCGACGGCACACCCAGAGGCCTGCCGCAAATGTTCTGCATGCCCACCGCAGGTGGAGCCGGCCGTCGTAAACCCAGAGACTAAAGCGCGGGCCCTTCTACCGCGTAACCACGGGTGGGCCGGCGTGGCGGCACACCCACGAACGACCGCAGAAGCCCTTCTGCGTTTACCGCGGATGCGCGGCCGGTAGCAGCAAACCAGGGGCAACCGCGGGCCTTCATACGCCCACCCACGGGTGAGCGGCCGTGTGACGCACCCAGAGAGCACATGTAAACAGTTCTGCAGCCCACCGCGGGTGGGCGGCCCGTGCGGTAAACCCAGAGGCAAGCGCGGAGGGCCCTTCTGCAGGCCCAACCCGGAGTCGGGACGGTCGTTGGCGGCACGCAGAGGCAACCATAAACCCTTCTGCAGCCCACCCACGGGTAGGGCGGCCGTGGCGGTGAACAGAGACTGCAGGCCGCATGCGCCCGCGGGTGGAGCCGACCGTCAGCGGCACACCCAGAGCAACCGCAGACCTTCATGCCGCGCCCACCGCAGGTGGAGCGACGTCAGCGACACCGCAGAGACAACTGCAAACCCTTCTGCACGCCACCCGCAGATTGGAGCCGGCCCGTCAGCGGCACACCCAGAGCACCGCACAAACAGTTCTGCTGCATACCCGCGGGTAAGGCTGGCCGTGGCAGCACACCAGAGGCACTGCGCAAACCTTTCGCATGCCCACCCGCGAGATTGGGCCGGCCGTGGCGAGCACGCAGAGGGCAACCGCAGGCCCCTCTGCGCCCACCCACGGGTAGGCCCGGCCGTGGCGGCACACCAGAGCAACCGCCAGACCCTTCTGCGCGCCACCCACAGATTGGGCCGACCTTGGCACGCAGAGGCACTAAAGCATAGGCCCTTCTGCCGCGACCACTGCGCGGTGGGCCGGCCGTTCGCGACGCACCCAGAGCAATTACAGGCCTTCTGCAAAGCCCACCCGCGGGTGGGCGGCCGTGTAGCGGAACGCAGGGCAATTGCCAGGCCCTTCTGCCGCCCTGCCGACGGGTAGAGCCGGCCATGGTACGTCACACCCAGAGGGCAACCGCATAAAACCAGCTTCTTGCGTAACATGCGGGTAGGCCGGCCGTGGCGGCACGCAGAGGAAACCAAGAACCCTTCTGCAGCCCACACGGGTGGGCGGTCGGTATGGCACCAGGAGCAACCGCGGGCCTTCTGCAGCCCACCCGCGGGTGGGCCGGCCCGTCAGCGCCACGCAGAGGCACCTACAGGCCCTTCTGCGCCCACCCACGCCGTTGGGCCGGCCGTCTTGGCGGCACCCAGAGGCAACGCGAGGCGGCTGCCGCCCACCAGCGAATGGGCCGTCCGTGGAGACACCATAGGCAACCGCGAGGCGGCTTCTGCAGCCCACCCACGAGATTGGGCCGGCCGTTACTGCACGCAGAGAGCAACCGCAGGCCCTCCTGCATACCACCCACAAATTAGGCGGCCGTTGGCGGCTACCCAGAAGGTAACGCGAGGCCCTTCTGCCGCGCCCACCACGGGTGGGCGGCCGTCGTGACACCCGTGAGGGCACCGAAACAGTTCTGCAGCGCCCACCCACGGTTGGCCGGCGTCGCGGCACAACCAGAAACCTCAGGCCCTTCTGCCGCCCACCGCGGGTGGAGCGCGGCCCGTCTTGGCAGCACGCAGAGCAACCCAAACCTTCTGCCCGCCCACCACGGGTGGGCCGGCCGTCGGCGACACAACCAGGGGGCAACCGCGGAAACGCCTGCGCCACAGCCCAATGTTGGGCCCGGCCGTGGCTGCAGCCAGAGACAAGCGCCGCCCTTCTGCCGCGCCCACCCACGGGTAGGCCCGGCCCGTGGCGAGCACACTCAGAGGCTTCGCATAAACCCTTCTGCGCCCACCACGGGTGGACCCGGCTGAAGCGGCACGCCAGAGGCAACTGCAGGCCTTCTGCTGCCGCACGAGTGGGCCTACGATGTGACACCCAGGGGGCAAAGCGCAGGCCCTGCTCGCTGCCACCGCGGGTGGGCGACGTGGCGACACCCAGAACTACTGCGCCAAACAGTTCTGCAGCCCACCACGGGTGGGCCGGCGTCATGGCGGCACCCAGAGGCACCGCACATATTTCTGCATGCCCACTTACGGGTGGAGCTGACGTCTGCTCGATAAACCCAGAACAAAGCGCGGGCCCTTCTACGCTCAACCGCGGGTGGGCCGGCGTCTTGACACCCACAGGCAACCATAAGCCCTTCTGCGTTTACCCGCGAGATGCGCCCGGCCGTGGCTGCAAACCCAGGGGGCAACCGCGGGCGCTTCCGCCTACGCCCACCCGCGGGTGAGCCGGCCGCGGCGTGTGACACGCAGAGGCACATGTAAACAGTTCTGCCGCCCACCCGCGGGTGGGCGGCGCGTCGCGTAAACCAGAGGCAAAGCGCCAGGCCCTTCTGCCAGGAGTTCAACCAGCGGGTGGACGGTCCGTGGCCCGGCACACCCAGAAGGCGACCGCAGGCCCTTCTGCTGCAGCCCACCCGCGGGTGGAAGGCGGCCCGTGTGAGTAAACAGAGAGCAGCTGCAGGCCTTCTGTACGCCCACCCGCGGGTGGAGCGGCCGTGGCTTTGACTCAGAAGGCAACCGCTGGCCCTTCTGCGCCCACCCGCGGGTGGAGCGGCCCGATGGCGGCACACCCAGAGACAACTGCAAACCCTGCCTGCGCCCACGCGCAAATTAATTCGGCCGCGCATGTGACACCCAGGCACCGCACAAACCAGTTCTGCTGCAGCCCACCCGCGGGTAGGCTGGCGTGGCGGCACACCCAGAGGCACCGCATGAAGCCCTTCTGCATGCCCACTTACGGGTGGGCGGCCCGTGGCGGCACACCCAGAGGAGCAACCGCAGGCCCCTCTCCACGCCCCACCGGGTGGGCCCGGCGTAGCGGCACACCCAGAGAGCAACCGCCAGACCCTGCTGCGCCCACCCGCGGGTGGAGCGGCCGAGTGGCGGCACGCAGAGGCAAAGCGCGAGGCCCTTCTGCCGCGACCACCCGCGGGTGGGTGGCCGGCCGTTGAAAGCACACCCAAGAAGGCAATTGCAGGCCCTTCTGCCAGCCCACCCGCGGGTGGGCCGGCCCGTCGTGAAGCACGCAGAGCGCAATTCGCGAGGCCCTTCTGCACGCCCACTGCAGATTGGGCGGCCATCAGCGTCACCCAGAGCAGCGCCAGAGCCGCTTCTGCTGCGCCAACACTGCGGGTAGGCGCTGCCGTGGCGGCACACCCAGAAGGAGACCGAAGACCGCTTCTGCCGCAGCACCACGGGCTGCAGTCGAGGTCAGTGTGACTTACCAGAAGAGCATGCGCGAACGCTTCTGCCGCCCACTTACCCGGGTGGGCCGGCCCGTCGGCGCGCCACGCAGAGGCGCACACAGGTCCTTCTGCCAGCCCGCAATGGCAGTACCGACTGCGTGGCCGTGCGCTGCCAAGAAGGCAGCAACGCGGGCGGCTTCTGCAGCCCACCGCTGAATGGGCCGTCCGTTGGAGAGCACGCCATAGAGCAACCGCCGGAAGGACCTTCTGCCGCCCACCGCGGGTGGAGCCGGCGTTACTGCGCACCCGAGGCGGCCGCGGGCCCTCCTGCAGCCCACCACAGAGTGGGCGGCCGTTGGCGGCACCCAGAAGGTAACCGCGGGCTTCTGCGCACACCCGCGGGTGGGCTGGCGTGGCGGCTGCCAGTGGCGGCCGCGCCCTTCCGCGCTCGCGCCCACTTACTTGGGTGGACCCGGCCGTGCGGCGGCACCAGGCAACCGCGGGAACGCTTTTATGCATGCCCACCCGCGGGTGGGCTGGCCGTCGCTGCACGCAGAGGCAATCGCGCGGTGCCTTCTGCCGTACGCCTGCCGCGGGTGGGCCGGCCGCGAAGAGCACACACAGAGGCACCGCGGAAACAGGTTCTGCGCGCGCGCGGCCGCGGCACGCCGGCACGCAGGAAACCTCAGGCCCTTCTGCCGCCCACCTGCGGGTGGAGCAGGCCGTCAGCGGCACACCCAGAGGCAACCCCAAACCCTGCTGCGCCCACCCGGCGTTGGAGCGCGGCCCGTGGCGGCACACTCAGAGGCAAAGCGCCCAGGGCTTTCCGCGCCGCGCCAGCCCAATGTTGGGCGGCCCGCGGCTGCAGCAGAGGCAAGCGGGCCCTTCTGCCGCATACATCCGCCCGGGTAGGCCGGCGTGGCGGCACACTCGAGGGCAAAGCGCAAACCCTTCTGCACGCCCACCCACGGGTGGACCCGGCCAGAAGCTGAGCACGCCAGAGGCAACGCGTGAGCCCTTCTGCGCCCACGCGCGGTGTCCTGCGTCAGCGAGCACACCCAGGGGGCAAGCGCAGGCCCTTCTGCTGCAGCCCACCCGGGTGGGCGGCCCGTCAGCGGCACGCAGAGCCACTACGCATAAACAGTTCTGCCAGCCCACCCACACGGGTGGAGCCGGTACGTCTTGACACTGAGGCACCGCCATAAATGTTTCTGCATGCCCTGCTTGGTGGAGCTGACGTCTTGCCGTAAACCAGTAGCCAAGCGGGCCCTTCTACCGCATTAATACGCGGGTGGGCCGCGATGTGGCACACCCACAAGGCAACCATAAGCCCAGCCTGCCGCGTTTACCGCGGGTCAGCGGCCGTGGCAGCAAACTCAGGGGCAGCCGCGGGTGGCTTCCGCTACGCCCACCCCGCGGGTGGGCCGGCGTGGTATGTGACGCCGAGGAGCACATGTAAACAGTTCTGCACGCCCACCCGCGGGTGAGCCGGCCCGTCGCGGTAAACCCAGAACTAAGCGCCAGGCCTTCTGCGGAACTTAACCACGGGTGGACGGTCGTGGCGGCTTTACCAGCAGAACGACCATAAACCCTTCTGCGCAGCCCACCCACGGGTAGGCCGGGCCGTGTGAGATAGACACAGAGGCAACTGCAAAGCTACATGCAGCCCACCGCGGATTTGGGCAGGCCGGCAGCGGCACACTAGAGGCAACCTGCGGCCCTTCTGCTGCCTTACACCCACGGGTGGGCGACGTCTTGACACACCCAGAGACAACTTCACAAACCCTTCTGCAGCCCACTTGCGGGTGGAGCGACACGTGGCGGCACGCAGGGCGCGCATGGAAAACGAGTTCTGCAGCCCACCCCCGGTGGGGCTGGCCGTGGCGGCACACCCCAGAGGGCACCATAAACCGCCTTCCTGCATGCACCCACGGGTGGGTCGGCGTGTGCGGCACACCCAGAGGCAACCGCAGGCCCCTCTGCACGCCCACCACGGGTAGGCCGGCCGTGGCGGCACCCAGAGGCAACGCCAGACCCTTCTGCCGCCCACCCGCGGGTGGGGCCCGACGTGGCGGCACGCAGAGGCAAGCACGGGCCCTTCTGCACGACCACCGCGGGTGGGGCCGGCCGTTGCGGCACGCAGAGGCAGTGCACGGGCACTTCTGCAAGCCCACCCACGGGTGGGCGGCTGGTGGAACACCCAGAAGACAATGCAGGCCCTTCTGCCGCCCACCCGCGGGTAGGCCGCATCGGGCGATCACACCCAGAGGCAACGCAAACCCTTCACCTGCGCCAACCTGCGGGTAGGCCGGCGTGGCGGCGCACCAGAGGAAACCAAGAACCCTTCTGCCACTGCCCTGCTGGGTGGGCGGCGGCTGTGCACACCCAGGAGCAACGCCGGAACGCTTCTGCAGCCCACCCACGGGTGGGCCGACCCGTCGCTCAACCACGCAGAGGCACACACAGGCCCTTCTGCACGCCCACCCATGGGTGGGCCGCGTACGGCGGCACGCAGAGGCAACGCGGACGCGCTTCTGCAGCCCACCAACGAATGGGCGCGTCCGTTGGAGGCACACCCATAGGCAACGCGAAACGCTTCTCGCCCCCACCCACGGGTGGGCGGCCCGTTAACTGCACACCCAGAGGCAACGCGGGCCCTCCTGCGCCCACCCGCAAGTAGGCCGGCGTGGCGGCACGCAGAAGGTAACCGCAGGCCTTCTGCCGCCCACCGGTGGGCGGCCGTCTTGGCACACCCGTGAGGCACGGAAACAGTTCTGCAGCCACCCACGGTTGGCCGGGCCGTGGCGGCACAACCAGAAGCCTCAGGCCCTTCTGCCGCGCCCACCCACGGGTGGGCGGCCGTCGGCAGCACGCAGAGGGCAACCCCAAACCCTTCTGCCGCCCACCCGCGGGTGGAGCCGGCCCGTCTTTGACACAGCCAGGGGCAAAACCGCCCAGGCGCTTCTCGCCAGCCAACCCAATGTTGGGCGGCCGTGGCTGCAGCCCCAGGAGACAACGCCATGCCCTTCTGCCGCCCACCCACGGGTAGGCCCGGCCGTGGCGGCACACTCAGAAGGCTAGCGTAAACCCTTCTGCCGCACCCACGGGTAGACTGGACCGGCCAGGCGGCACACCCAGAGCCGCGGGCCCTTCTGACGCCCACGGGTGGGCGGCGATCGGCGGCACACCGTGAGGCACGAGACAGTTCTGCCACGCCCACCCGCGGTTGGCCGGCGTGGCGGCACAACCAGGGAAACCTCAGGCCCTTCTGCAGCCCACCCACGGGTGGGCGACGCGTCGGCGGCACACCAGGGCAACCCAAACCCTTCATGCCCGCCCCGCGGGTGGGCGGCCCGTGGCGACACAACCAGGGGCAACCGCGGGCATCCGCCATGCCCAGCCCAATGTTGGGCCGGCGTGGCTGCAGCCCCAGAGGCAAGCGCCGCCCTTCTGCACGCCCACCCACGGGTAGGCGGCCGTGGCGGCACACTCAGAGGCTAGCATAAACCCTTCTGCAGCCCACCCGCAGGGTGAGACCGGCCAAAGGCGGCACACCCAGAGGCAACGCGCAGGCCCCTTCTGCACAGCCCACACAGGGTGTAAGACTGCCGTCGTGACACACCCAGGGGGCAAGCGCGGGCCCTACTGCGCCCACCCACGGGTGGGCGGCCCGGCCCTGTGACACACCGGAGCCACCGCATCAAACAGTTCTGCAGCCCACCGCGGGTGGGCGGCGACGTCGACGGCACACCCAGAGACTGCGCTAAATATTTCTGCATGCCCACCCACGGGTGGGCACGGCCGGGTCATTAAACCCAGAATAGCGGGCCTTCTGCGCCCAACCAGCGGGTGGGCCGGCCGTGGCGGCACACCCACAGGCAGCCTATAAAGCCCTTCTGCGTTTACCCGCGGGTCGCCGGCGTGGCTGCAAACCAGGGGCAACCGCGGAGCCCTTCCATGCCGCATACCCACGGGTGAGCCCGGCGTGTGACACGCAGAGGCACATGTAAACAGTTCTGCGCCCACCCACGGGTGGGCGCGACTGCCGTCAACCAAGGGCAAAGCGCAGGGCCCTTCTGCGGGATTCAACCCGCGGGTGGACCCGGTCAGTGGCGGCGCACACGCAGAGGCGACCCGCAAACCCTTCTGCACGCCCACCCGCGGGTAGGCGGCCGTGGCGGTGAAACAGAGGCAACTGCAGGCCCTTCTGTACGCCCACCGCGAATTGGGCCGGCCGTCAGCGGCACACCCAGAGGCAACAGCTGGCCCTTCTGCCGCCCACCCACGCGGGTGGGCCCGACGTCTTGACACGCAGAGACAACTGCAAACCCTTCTGCGTACGCTACAAAGTGGGCGGCCGTGGCGGCACACCCAGAGGCGCATAAACAGTTCTGCAGCCCACCCCGCGGGTGGGCTGGCCGTGGCGGCACGCAGAGGCACCGCATAAACCCTTCTGCATGCCCACCCGCGGGTAGGCCGGCCGTGTGACACACCCAGAGAGCAACCGCCGAGCCCCCTCTCCAGCCCACCGCGGGTAGGCGGCCGTGGCGGCACACCCAGAAGGCAACCGCAGACCCTTCTGCCGCCCACCGCGGGTGGGCGGCCCGTCTTCGACACACCCAGAGGCAAAGCGCCAGGCCCTTCTGCCGCGACCACCCGCGGGTGGGCGGCCGTTCGCGGCACGCAGAGAGCAAATGCAGGCCCTTCTGCCGCCCACCGCAGATTGGGCGGCCCGTCTTGACACGCAGAGGCAGTGCAGGCCCTTCTGCCGCCCACCACGGGTGGGCCCGACCATAGCGTCACACCCAGAAGGCAACCGCCAAACCCTTCTGCTGCGCCAACACCGCGGGTGGGCTGGCGTGCGACACGCAGAGAGCCGAAAACCGCTTCTGCACGCCCACCCACGGGTGGGCGGTCGGCGCTACCAGGAGCAACCGCGGGCCTTCTACTGCCGCCCACCTGCGGGTGGAGGCGGCCCGTCGGCATACGCAGAGGCACACACAGGTCCTTCTGCCGCCCACCCGTAGTATTAGGCCGTGCGTGGCGGCGCAGAGCAACGCAGGCGCTTCCGCCATAGCGAATGGGCCGTCCGTGGAGGCACACCCATAGGCAACCGCCAGGGACGCTTCTGCGCGCCCACCGCGGGTGGGCCGGCCGTTAACTGCACACCCAGAGGCAACCGCCAGGCCCTCCTGCATACCCACAAAGTGGGCGACGTGTGACACCCAGAGGTAACGCGGAGCCCCTTCTGCCACGCCCACCCGGGTGGGCCGACGCGGCGGCACACCCAGAGGCAACCCAAACCCTTCTGCCGCCCACCCGCAGGGTGGTCCGGCCGTCGCGGCACAACCGAAGACAACGCGGGCTTTTTCCGCTGCGCCAACCCAATGATGGGCGGCCGTGGCTGCAGCCCGGAGGCAAACGCGGGCCCATACGACGCGTCAAATACGAATGTGGGCCCGGCTGTGGCGGCACCTCAGAGGCTATGCGCAAACCCTTCTGCCGCCCACCCGCGGGTGGACCGGCCAAGGCGGCTACCAGAGCAACGCCATGAGCCCCTTCTGCAGCCCACAGGTGGGCCTACGTGTGGTACACCCAGGGACCCAAAGCGGGACCCTACTGCTCCGCCCACCCACGGGTGGAGCTGACGTCGAGCACACCCAGAACCACCGCATAAACAGTTCTGCGCCCACCCGCCAGATTGGCAGGCCGACGTCGGCGGCACACCCAGAGAGCTGCGCAAAAATTTCTGCATATCCCACCCGCGGGTGGGCCGGCGTTCGCGTAAACCCAGGAGGCAAAAGCGCCAGGCCCTTCTACCGCGCCCAACCGCGGGTGGAGCCAAAGCGTGGCGGCTTTACCGGAGGAGCAACCGCAAGCCCTTCTGCCGCGTTTACCGCACGGGTCGCCCGGCCGTGGCCGCAAACCCAGGAACCGCCATGAGCCCCTTCTGCCGCCCACCCGCAGGGTGAGCGGCCCGTGGCGGCACACTGCCAGAAGGCACATGCAAACGGTTCTGCACGCCCACCCACGCGGGTGGGCCGGCCGTCCCGTAAACCCAGAGGCAAGCGCGGAGGCCCGCTTCTGCAGGCCCAACCGCAGGGTGGACGGTCAGGTGGCGGCATCCAGAAGGCAACCGCCAAACCCTTCTGCGGCCCACCCGCGGGTGAGGCAGGCCGTCGGCGGCACGCTTTCAGAGGCAATTGCAGGCCAGCTTCTGCCACGCCCACCCGCGGGTAGGCGGCGTGGCGGCACGCCCTGAAAACTGCAAACCCTTCACGCTTGCGCCCACTTGCGGGTGGAGCCGGCCCGTCTTGGCACACCCAGAGGCACCGCGCAAACAGTTCTACCCGCGCCCACCCGCGGGTGGAGCTGGCCATCGGCGGCACACAGAGGCACACGCATAGCCCTTCTGCATGCCCACCCACAGGTAGGCGGCGTGCCGCGGCGCGCCCAGAAGCAACCGCCAGGCCCCTCTGCCGCACACACCCGCGGGTAGGCCGGCCGTGGCGGCACGCCGAGGCAACCGCGGGCCTTCTGCTGCGCCCACCCACGCGAGTGTCGGCCGTGGCGGCACCCAGAGGCAAGTGCAGGCCCTTCTGCGCCCACCTGCGGGTGGGCGGCCGTCTGCGGCACAGAGCAATTGCAGGCCCTGCGGCCCACCCGCGGTTGGGCGGGCCGTGGCGGCACACAGAGCAGTGCAGGCCCTTCTGCCGCCCGCAAGGGTGGGCGGCCGTCTGGCACACCAGGGCAACCGCAAACCCTTCTGCGCCCACTCCGCGGGTGGGCCGGCCCGTGTGGCACACCCAGGAGACGCTGCGCAAACAATTCTGCATAGCCCACTTTCGGTTGGGTTGGTCCTTTTGTGACCAGAAACCGCTGGCCTTTCTGCCGCCCACCCACGGGTGGGGGCCCGTGGCTGCACACCCAGAGGCAACCGCCATGCTTCCTACGCCCACCCGCGGGTGGGCCGGCGTCGCGGCTCACCAGAGGCACGCGGCCTTCTGCAGCCCGGGTTTGGGCCGGCGTCTTGACACGCGGGAATTTAAATATTTCTGCAGCCCTCGGGTGGTGCTGCGTTTCTGTAAACGGGGGCAACGTCAGGCCCTGCTGCGCGTATGCGGGATTGGCGGGCGTTTTTGACACACCATGTGTACAGGCTGCTTATGCCGCGTAACAGGGTTGGGCGGCGTTCTTGGCATTTGGTGGAACCAGAACCTTCTGCATGCCTACTGGGGTGGGGCGGCGTTGGCGGCACATTCAGAGGCTTGTCTGCGTTTGCGGCCCACCCGCGAAGTGGCGGCCGTTGTGCGGGGGTCAAGCCGGAAACTTCAGCCAAGCCCACTTGCGGGTGGGCTGGCGGTCTGCGGGCACCCAGGGGCAACTTCTCAGACCTTCTGCTGCACACCGCGGATGGGGCCGGCGTTGCGGCACACCCAGGGGCAACCCAGACACTTCTGCCGGCGACCAGCGGTTGTGCGACCGTTGAGACACCAGAGGCCGCCGGGCACTTCTGCGCCCACATCGGGTGGGCGGCCATTACTGCACAGAAGCAAACCAGACACTTCTGCGCCCACACCGCGCTGGGCGGCCGTTGCTGCACACCCAGAGGCTGCGCGGAGCACTTCTGCGCCCACCCGCGGGTTGGCGGCCCGTTGCGTCACACCCAGGGCACCGCAGGACACTTCTGCCACCGGGTGGGCCGCCGTTTGACACACCAAGAGGCAAGCCCAGACACTTCTGCAGCCCACCCGCAGGTGGGGCGGCCGTTCGCGGCACCGCGAAAAGTCAGCTTCTGAACACTTCTACTCACGGCCACCCACGGGTGAACGCGGCCGTTCCGGCACACCCACAGGCACCGCGGGACGCTTCTGCCACGCCCACCGCGGGAGGGCCGGCCATTGCTGCACGCAGAGGCACACGCGCAGACACTTCTGCAGCATCCCGGCTCAGAGGTGGCCGGACATTGCTGCACGCAGAAGCGCATGCAGACGCATTCCGCGCCCGCAGGGTGGGCGGCAGTGCTGCACATCCAGCGGCACCGCATGAACAGTTTTGCCGCCCACCCGCGGTGGGCGGTGCGTGCGACACAACCAGGAAGCACTTTCGCCAGACACTTCTGCCGCCACCCGCAGGGTGAGCGACGTTCGCAGCACCAGAGGTCAATTACAGACACTTCTGCTCGCCCACTTACGGGTGGGCCGGCCGTTCATGAGCACGCCCAGAATCACCCGCAGACGCTTCTGCCGCATGCTGCTGGGTGGGCCGTCGTTAATGGCACCCGGGGGCAATTATAAACACTTTTTCCACGCCCACTCCGCGGGTGGGCGGCCGATACTACATTCCTAGATGCACGCGCCGAACGCTTCTGCCGCGGCGCACAAAGTGGGCGGCCCGTTTACCTTTACCCATGGGCAAATACGGAACACTTCTGCCGCCCACCTAGGGTGGGAGACGGCCGTTCGCGACACGAAGGGAGCAACTACAGAGCACTTCTGCGACCACCCACGGGTGAACCCGGCCGTTCCGGCACACAGGCACCCCAGACACTTCTGCACGCCCACCCACGTGTGAGTCCGACCATTGCTCCACGCAGAGGCACCCGCGGAACACTTCTGCGCGCCCCACCCGCGGAGAGGGGCCGGCGTTCGCGGCTCACCCAAAGCAACTCAGACACTTCTGCACGGCGGCCCACGGGTGGCCGGCCGTTACAACACACCCAGAGGCAACCCGCCAGACACTTCTATGCGGCCATCCACGGGTGGTCCGGCCCGTTGCTGCAAACCCACAGGCAACACCAGACACTTCTGCCGCCCACCCGCGGGTGATCCGGCCCGTTGCTGCACCCAGAGGAATTTGCAGACGCTTCTGCCGCCCACCCTGTGGGTGGGCGGCGTTACTGCACGCAGAGGCACCCGCGGGAACACTTCTGCAAGCCCACCGCGGGTGGGCGGCCGTTCGCGGCACAAGCTGGTGCAACCCCAGACACTTCTGCACGCCCACCCACGGGTGGGCGGGCCGATACTACACTTTCAGGCGCACCCGCGGGCTGCGTCTGCCGCAGCACCACGGGTTGGCGACCATTGCTGCACGCAGAGGCACCGCAGACTCTTCTTCAAAGCCCACTTACGGGTGGGCGGCCGATGCTACACCCAGGGGCAATTACAGACACTTCTGCCGCAGCCCACCAGCGGGTGGGCGGCCAGATGCCCTGCACAACCAGAGGCACCCGTCGACACTTCTGAGGCAGCCCACACGGGGTGGTCCGGCCGTTGCTGCACACCCACAGGCAACACCAGACACTTCTGCCGCCCACCCACGGGTGATCCGGCCGTTGCTGGACGCAGAGGAATTTGCAGAACACTTCTGCCGCCCAACCACGGGTGGGCGGCCCGTTTACCCGCTTTGCCAGAGGCACCGCAGAACACTTCTGCAGCCCACCCATGGGTGGGCGGCGCTACTGCACGCAGGGGCAAACCCAGACACTTCTGCTGCGCCATTTGCTACATTCCTAGATGCGCTTGCAGACACTTCTGCCGCCCACCCACGGGTTGGCCGACCCATTGCTGCATACCCAGAGGCACGCGCAGACACTTCTGAACATCCACCCACGGGTGGAGCGGCCGATGCGCGGCACACCCAGAGGCACCACGCAGACTCTTCTTGGCAGCCCACCTACGGGGTGGGCGGCCGATACTGCACACCCAGAGGCCTGCGCGGAGCACTTCTGCAGCCCACCCTGCAGGGTGGAGCGGCGACGTTCTTGACACACTCAGTGAAAGCAAAGACGCCGGCCCGCCAACCCGCGGGTGGGCGGCGTTAATGGCACACACGGAAACCACAGAGCACTTCTGCAGCCCTCCGCGGGTGGGCCGGCCATTACTGCACACCCAGGGCAAACCCAGACACTTCTGCACGCCCACCCACGGCGTGGGCGGCCGTTAACTGCACGCAGAGGCACAAGCGGAGCACTGCCGCAGCCACCCGCAGGTGGGCGGCCGTTCTGCGCAGCACGCAGGGCCAAGTTTGGAACACTTCTGCTGCGCCCACACCGCGGGTGCGCCGACGTTTGCTCCACGCAGAGGCACGCGCCAGACACTTCTGCCGGCCACCCGCGGGTGAGCCGGCTGTTCGCGGCTCACCCAGGGTAAGCGCAGACACTTCTGCACAGCCCACCCGCGGGTGGGCCGGCCGGTCTTGCGGCACACCGGGGGCCAATCCCGAACGCTTCTGCTTTCGGCCACCCTCCCGAGATTGGGCGGCCCGTTCGCGACACCGCGCGAGGGGCAGTTACAGACACTTCTGCCGCCCACCCACGCGGGTGGGCGGCCGTTCTTGAGTACACCCAGAGGCACCCGCCAGACACTTCTGCCGCCCACCCACGGGTGGTCCGACCGTGCTGCACACCCAGAGGCACCCGCCAGAAACTTCTGCCGCCCACCCGCGGAGGGCGGCCGTTCGCGGCTCACCCAAAAAGCAACCCCAGACACTTCTGCCAGCCCACCGCGGGTGAGCTGACCGATGCTGCACACCCACAGGGCACCCGCGAACGCTTCTGCATGCACTACGGGTGGGCCGGCCGTTAATGGCACAGCTGGTGCAACCCCAGACACTTTAGCACGCCCACCCGCGGGTGGAGCCGGCCGATACTGCACACCCAGGGGCAACTCCAGACACTTCACCAATGCGGCCACCCTCACGGGTGAACCGGCCGTTCGCGGCACACACAGGGGCAACCCCAGACACTTCCATGCAGCCCACCCGCAGTTATTGCCGGCCGATGCTGCACGCAGAGGCACATGCAGACACTTCTTCCGCGACCACCCACGGGTTTGGACGACCATTGCTGCACAACCAGAAGCACTTTCGCGAACACTTCTGCCACGCCCACCCGCGGGTGGGCGGCGTTACTACATTCCTAGATGCACCCTTTACACTTCTGCAGCCCACCCACGGGTGGATTCGGCCGTTCGCGGCACACCAGGGGCAAAACCAGACACTTCTGCGATCCACCGCGGGTGGGCGGCGTTACTGCACACACAGAGGCAACACCGATACTTCTGCGCCCACCCACGGTGGAGCGCGACCGATACTGCACACCCATTGGCACCGCGGACACTTCTGCGGCCCACCGCAGGGTGGCGGCCGTACCTGACACCAGGGCAACACCGATGCTTCTGCCGCGCCCACCGCGGGTGGGCGGCCCGTGCTCTGCACACCCAGGGGCACCGCGGAACTTGCTTCTACCCACGCCCACCCATCGGTGTGCCAACCATTCGCGAAACGCGCCAGAAGCACCCGCAGTGCGCTTCTGCCGCGCCCGCACGAGTGGGCGGTCTTTCGGCACACCCAGGTTCAGCTACAGACACTTCTGCAGCCCACCCGCGGAGGGCCTGCGCAGCAACACACTCAGGTTCAACTACGAGAACACTTCTGCGGCCACTCCACGGGTGGAGCGCGGACGTTCGCGGCACACTCAGGGGCCAACCCAGACGCCCGACACGCCACCCGCGGTGGAGCCGGCCCGTTGCTGCACAACCAGAGTCACCGCGTGAACACTTCTGCACATCCACCCACGAGTGGGGCGGGCCATTCTGCGGCTTTACCCAGAAGCAAAACACTTCTCCGCCCACCCACGGGTGGGGCGGCCCGATAGCGGCACCGCGGGGCAAAACCAGACACTTCTGCACGCCCACCCACGGGTGGAGCCGGCCGTGCTGCAGCCAGAGAACTGCGCGAACACTTCTGCCGCCCACCCACGGTTGGTCGGCCGTTCGCGGCACACTCAGGGGCGCTTACAGACGCTTCTGCCGCCCACCGCGGGTGCGCCCGGCCATTGCTGCACATTTCAGAGGCACCGCGGAACCGTCTGCTAAGCCCACCCGCGAGGCCCGGCCGTTGCTCGCGCCGCGCAGAGGTCAAACCCACACACTTCTGCCGCCGTACCGCGGGTGGGCGGTCGTTACTCCACACCCAGAGCGCAGCGCGCGAACGCTTCTGCCGGCCACCCGCGGCTCGCCCGGCCGTTCGCGACACACCAGGGGCAATTACAGACACTTCTGCACAGCCCACCGATGCGGTGGGACGGCCGTTCTGGCACACCCAGGGGCAACCCCAGACACTTCTGCACGCCCACCCGCTAGGTGGGCCGGCCGTTCTGCACACCCAGAGGCACAAGCAGACACTTCTGCACGCCCTACCCACGGGTGGGCGACCTGCTGAACACCCAGGGGCAAACACGAACACTTCTGCAGCCCACCCACGGGGTGGGCGGCTGTGCTGACTCACCCAGGGGCCAAAGCCCAGACACTTCTGCACGCCCACCGCGGGTGGGCCGGCCGTTCGACACACCAGGGCCAATCCAGACACTTCTGCTTTCGGCCACCCTCGGGTGGGCGGCCGTTCGCGACCGCGCAGGGCAGTTACAGACACTTCTGCACGCCCACCCGCGGGTGGGCGGCCGTGTTTACCCGAACACCCAGGGGCACCCGCGGAACACTTCTGCACGCCCACCCACGGGTGGGCTAGGCCGTGCTGCACACCAGAGGCACCCGCAGACACTTCTGCCTGCATACCCGCGGGAGGGCGGCCGTTCGCGTCTCACCCAAAAGCAACCCCAGACACTTCTGCGCCCACCCGCCCGGGTGGAGCGGCAGATCAGCACACCCAGAGGGCCCACCCGCCAGACGCTTCATGCAGCCCATCCGCGGGTGGTCGACCGTTGCTGCACACCACAGGCAACGCCAGACACTTCTGCGCCCACCCACGGGTGATCGGCGTTGCTGCACACCCAGAGGAATTGCAGACACTTCTGCCGCCCACCCACCCGGGTGGGCTGACCGCTACTGCACCCAGAGGCACCCGCGGAACACTTCTGCAGCCCACCCGCGGGTGGGCGGCCGTTAACAAGCTGGGTGCAACCCAGACACTTTAGCACGCCCACCCGCGGGTGGAGCCGGCCATTCTGCACGCAGGGGCAACTCAGACGCTTCTGCACGGCCACCTACGGGTCAACCGGCCGTTCACGGCACACTACAGGGGCAACCCCAGACACTTCTGCCAGCCCACCCGGCGGGTGTGCAGGCCGACTACTACACCCAGGAGGCACATGCGAACGCTTCTACGACCACCCACGGGTTGGTGACCATTGCTGCACAACCAGAAGCACTCGCAGACGCTGCCGTCCACCGCAGGGTGGGCGGCGTTCGCGGCCCACGACACCGACACTTCTGCCGCCCACCCGCGGGTGGGCCGGCCGTTCGCGGCACACCCAGAAGCACCCTGAACGCTTCTGCGCGCAGCCACGGGTGCACCGGCCGTGCTACATTCCCAGACACCCGCTTTTACCTTCTGCATGCCCCGCGGGTGGTCGGCGTTCGCGGCTGCCAGGGGCAAAACCAGACACTTCTGCCGTACCCACGAATGATCCGGCCGTTGCTGCACACACAGAGGCAACACCCGATACTTCTGCGCATACCCACGGGTGGGCCGGCCACATGCTACACACCCAGAGGCACCCGCGAGACACTTCTGCCACGGCCACTCACCGCGGGTGGGCGGCCCGTTCTTGAGCACCCAGGGGGCAACTACAGACACTTCTGCACGCCCACCGGGTGGGGCGGCCGTTCGCGGCACACCCAGGGGCAGCCCAGACACTTCTGCACGGCCACCTCACGGGGTGAACTGACGTCCGCGCTTTAACACATAGGGGCAAAGCCAGACACTTCTGCCGCCCACCCACGGGTGGGCCGGCGTTCATGGCACACGGGAAACCACAGGCACCTCTGCAGCCCACTCGAAGGGTGGGCGGCCGTTCTGCCGGCACACCCAGAAACAACCCCAGACACTTCTGCACCCCCACACACGGGGTGGGACGGCGTTGCGCTACACCCAGAGACCCACAAACACTTCTGCGCGCCCACCGCGGGTGGGCCGGCCGTTAGACGCCAGAAACAACTACAGACTCTTCTGCAGCCCACCCACGGGTGGGCCGGCCGATGCTGCACACCCAGAGGCACCGCGAAACATTGCACAGCCCAACCGCGGGTGGGCCGGCGTTCGCGGCACACTCAGTGGAAAGCGCAGACACTTCTGCAAGCCAACGCGGGTGGGCCGGCCCGTTCTTGACACCGCGCGAGGCAACGAACACTTCTGCCCGCCCACCCGCGGAGTGGGCCAACCGTGCATGCGCATTCGGAGTCACGCCACGATAGCGTCTGCATGCCCACCCACGGAGGGCGGCCATTGCGCTCGCCGCAGGGAGTTCAGCCCAGACGCTTCTGCCACGGCCACCGCGGGTGGGCGGCGTTCGTGACTTTACCAGAGGCGACTACAGGCACTTCTGCAGCCCACCCATGGCGATTAAGCCGGCCGTTGTTGCACGCAGTGGCACGCATGAACACTTCTACCGCCCACCCGCGGGTGTCGGCGGTTGCTCCACGCAGAGGCACCCGCGAAACACTTCTGCTTTCGCCCACCGCGGAGTGGGACGCCGTGCTGCACACTCAGAGGCACCGCGGAACACCTTCTGCACGCCCACCAGGTCGCGGCGGCTGTTGCTGCTGCCGCAGGGGCAACTGCAGACACTTCTGCCGCGCCCACCCTGCGGCTGCGCGGCATTCGCAGCGCACGCAGAGCACCGCGAACACTTCTGCCGCGGCCACCCTGCGGGTGGGCCCGGCCGTTCTGTGACACACCAAGATAGCTTAGACACTTCTGCGCCCACCGGCGGGTGGGCCGGCCGTTCTTGAAGCACATCCAGGGCACCCACAGACACTTCTGCCGCCCACCCGCGGGTGCGGCATTGCTGCACATTCAGATGCAACCGCGGAACCGTCTGCCGCCCACCCACGGAGGGCCGGCCATTGCTGCGTACGCAGGTCAACCCCAGACACTTCTGCCGCCCACACCGCGGGTGGGCGGCCGTTGCTCCACACCCAAAGGCAGCGCGACGGCAGACACTTCTGCGGCCACCCACGGGTGGGGCGGCCGTTCTTGACACCTCACCAGGGCCAACCCAGGCACTTCTGCGGCCACCCCTGGGGTGAACGGCCGTTCGCGGCACACGCAGGGCCAACCCGAACACTTCTGCAGCCCACCCGCGGATGGGCGGCCATTGCTGCACACCCAGGGGCAATTACAGACACTTCTGCGCGCCCACCAGCGAGTGGTCCGGCGTTTGCTGCACACCCACAGGCAACGCCAGACACTTCTGCAGCACACCCACGGGTGATCCGGCCCGTTGCTGCACACCCAGAGGAATTTGCAGAACACTTCTGCGCCCACCGCGAGGTGGGCGGCCGTTACCCGAACACCCAGAGGCACCGCGAACGCTTCTGCGCCCACCGCGGGTCCGGCCATTGCTGCACCCAGAGGCACCGCGGAACACTTCTGCCGCCCACCCACGGGAGGGCCGGCCGTTCGCGTCACCCAAAGCAACCCCAGACGCTTCTGCCGCCCATCCCGCGGGTGGTCCGACCCGTTGCTGCACGCCCACAGGCAACTCCAGACGCTTCTGCACGCCCACCCACGGGTGATCCGGCGTTGCTGCACACCCAGAGGAATTTGCAGACACTTCTGCCGCTCCACTGCGAGGTGGGCGGCCAATACTGCACACCCAGAGGCACCCGCGGAGACACTTCTGCCGCATACCCGCGGGTGGGCGGCCGTTAATGGCACAAGCTGGGTGCAACCCAGACACTTTAGCACGCCCACCCACGGGTTGGGCCGGCCGATGCTGCACACCAGGGGCAACTCAGACACTTCTGCCGCGACACCCTGCGGGTCAAACCGGCCGTTCACGGCACACACAGGGGCAACCCCAGACACTTCTATGCAGCCCACCCACGGGTGTGCCGGCCATTGCTGCACGCAGAGGGCACATGCGAACGCTTCTACACGACCACCCACGGGTTGGGCGACCATTGCTGCACAACCAGAAGCACTTCGCGGGCATACCCACCCGCGTCCACCCACGGGTGGGCGGCCGTTCGCGGCACACCAGAAGCACCCGCAGCGAACACTTCTGCCGCCCAGCCCGCGAGGTGCACCCGGCCATTGCTACATTCTAGAGACACCCGCTTTACACTTCTGCCGCCCACCCGCGGGTGGTCCGGCCCGTTCGCGGCACACCCAGGGGCAAAACCAGACACTTCTGCCGCGGCCACCCGCGGTGATCCGGCACGTTGCTGCACCATAGAGGCAACACCCGATACTTCTGCCGCAGCCCACCCGCGGGTGTGCGGCCGTACTGCACACCCAAAACCGCGGGTAACACTTCTGCCGCGGCCACTCACGGGTGGGCGGCCGTTCTGCGGCACACCAGGGGCAACTTCTGAACACTTCTGCACGCCCACCCGCAGGGTGGGGCGACGTTCTGCGGCTGCCAGGGGCAACCCCAGACACTTCTGCGGCCACCTCACGGGTGAACCCGGCCGTTCGCCGGCACACTGGGGCAAACCCAGACGCTTCTGCGCCCACCCACGGGTGGGCGGCCGTTAATGGCACACAGGGAAACCACAGGCACCTCTGCACGCCCTCCGGTGGGCGGCCGTTAGACACGCAGAAACAACCCCAGACACTTCTGCCACACGGGTGGGACGGCCGTTGCTGCACGCAGAGGAACCATAAAACACTTCTGCCGCGCCCACCCGCGGGTGGGCGTACGACCGTCGCGAACACCCAGAAACAACTACAGACTCTTCTGCCGCCCACCCGCGGGTGGAGCGGCCCGATACTACTGCACACCCAGAGGCACCCGCGAAACTTGTGCCGCGCTTAACCACGCGGGTGGGCGGCGTTCCGGCACGCGGGGAGCAACAGACACTTCTGCGCGCCCACACGGGTGGGCCAACCATTGCTGCACATTCAGGGGCTCCGCAGATGCGTCTGCATGCCACCGCGGGAGGGCCGGCCATTGCTCGCCGCGCCAGGTTCAACCCAGACACTTCTGCGGCCACCTGCGGGTGGGCGGCCGTTCGCGACACACCAGGGGCGACTACAGGCACTTCTGCCGCCCACCGCGGGTCGGAACAACCCGTTGCTCCACACAGGGCAAACCCAGACACTTCTGCCGCCCACCCGCAGCGTAAGCCGGCCGTTGTTGCACCCAGTGGCACCGCGCGAACACTTCTGCCGCGCCCCACCCACGGGTGGCCGGCAGTTATACTCCACCCAGAGGCACCCGCGAGAACACTTCTGCTCGCCCACCCACGGGTGGGCGGCCGATGTCGGCACACCCAGAGGCAACCCGCTGAACACTTCTGCCGCCCACCGCAGGTCGCGACGGCTGTTCGCGGCACGCGCAGGGAGCGGCTTCGCGGAACACTTCTGCACGCCCACCCGCGACTCGCGCCCGACCATTTCGCGGCACACCCAGAGGCACCCGCGGAGCACTTCTGCACGGCCACACCGCGGGTGGGCCGGCCGTTCTGACACACCCAAGGCCAAGCAGAACACTTCTGCGCCCACGCGGGTGGGCCGGCCCGTTCGCGGCATCCAGGGGCACTTACAGACACTTCTGCACGCCCACCGCGGGTGCGCCCGGCCATTGCTGCACATTCAGATGCAACGCGCAGACCGCGTCTGCAGCCCACCCGCAGGTGGGGCGGCCGATTACTCGCGTCGCAAGGTCAACCCCAGACACTTCTGCGCCCACGCTGCGGGTGGGCGGCCGTTAGCTCCACACCCAAAGGCCGCGGCGCAGACACTTCTGCCGGCCACCCACACGAGTTGGGGCGGCGTTCGCGGCTTTACCAGGGGCAACCCAGGCACTTCTGCGGCCACCTCACGGGTGAACCCGACGTTCGCGGCACCTGAGGGGCCAACCCAGACACTTCTGCCGCCCACCCGCGAATGGGCGGCCATTTGCTGCACGCAGGGGCAATTACAGACGCTTCTGCAGCCCACCAGCGGGTGGTCCGGCGTTGCTGCACACCCACAGGCAACACCAGACACTTCTGCCGCGCACCCACGGGGTGATCCGACCGTTGCTGCACACCCAGAGAATTTGCAGACACTTCTGCCGCCCACCCACGGGTGGGCGGCGTTACCGAACACCCAGAGGGCACCCGCGAACACTTCTGCCGCCCACCCGCGGGTGGTCGGCCATTGCTGCACACCCAGAGGCACCGCGAACGCTTCTGCCGCCCACCCGCGGGAGGCCGGCCGTTGCGTCTCGCAAAGCAACAGCACACGCCCACCCGCGGGTGGGCGGCCCTTCTAGCACGCAGGGCCACCCGCGAACTGCGTCGCAGCCCATCCGCAGTTGGTCCAGGCCGTTGCTGCACACCCACAGGCAACTCCAGACACTTCTGCCGCGCCCACCCACGGGTGATCCGGCCGTTGCTGCACGCAGAGGAATTTGCAGACACTTCTGCACGCCCACCCGCGGGTGGGCGGCCATTACTGCACACCCAGAGGCACCACGCGAACACTTCTGCGCGCCCGCAGGTGGGCCGGCCGTTAATGGCACAAGCTGGTGCAACCCCAGACACTTTAGCACGCCCACTTACGGGTGGAGCCGATACGTGCTGCACACCCAGGGGCAGCTCCAGAACACTTCTGCCGCGGCCACCTACGGGTAAACCGGCGTTCACGGCACACACAGGGGGCAACCCAGACACTTCTGTCGCTGCCGCAGGGTGTGCGGCCATTGCTACGCAGAGGCACATGCAGACGCTACTACCACGACCACCCACGGGTTGGACGACCATTGCTGCACAACCAGAAGCACTTCGCCAGACACTTCTGCCGCGTCCACCCGCGGGTGGGCCGGCCGTTCGCGGCACACCCTGGGTCAGCTTCTAGACACTTCTGCACGCCCACCCACGGGTGGACCGGCGGTATGCGTACACCAGAAGCACCACTGCGAGACACTTCTGCACGCCCAACCACGGGTGCACCGGCCATTGCTACATTCTAGAGACACCCGCACACTTCTGCACGCCCACACCCACGGGTGGTCCGGCCGTTACGCGGCACACCAGGGGCAAAACCAGACACTTCTGCCACGGCCACCCGCGAATGATCCGGCCCGTTGCTGCGCACACTAGAGGCAACACCCGATACTTCTGCACGCCCACCCACGGGTGTGCCGACCGATGCTACACCCAGAGGCACCCGCAGACACTTCTGCGCGACCACTCCGCGAGATTGGGCCGGCCGTTCTTGAGCACACCAGGGGCAACTACAGACACTTCTGCACGCCCACCCACGGGTGGGGCGGCCGTTCGCGGCTGACACCAGAGGGCAACCCCAGAGCACTTCTGCGGCCACCCTACGGGTGAACCGGCCCGTTCGCGGCACACCTGGGGCAAACCCAGACACTTCTGCCGCCCACCCACGGGTGGGCGGCCGTTAATGGCACACACAGAAACCACAGGCACCTCTGCACGCCCTCCGGAAGGGTGGGCGACCCGTTCTTGACACACCCAGAAACAACCCGAACACTTCTGCACCCCCACACACGCGAGATTGGGGCGGCCGTTGCTGCACACCCAGAGGAACCATAAACACTTCTGCCGCGCCCACCCGCGGGTGGGCGGCCCGTTCGCGGAACACCCAGAAACAACTACAGACTCTTCTGCGCAGCCCACCCGCAGGGTGGGCCGGCCATGCTACGCAGGGCACCATGGCTGCAGCAACCGGGGTGGACGGCGTTCGGCATGGAAACGACGCTTCTGCAAGCCAACCACGGGTGGGCGGCCCGTTCGGCTACGCAGGGAACAACCCGAGACACTTCTGCCGCGCCCACACCGCGGGTGGGCCAACCATTACTGCACATTCAGAGGCTCCCGCGGGCTGCGTCTGCATGCCCACCGCGGGAGGGCGGCCATTGCTCGCCGCGGGTTCAACCCCAGACACTTCTGCCGCGGCCGCACGGGGTGGGCCGGCCCGTTCTTGACACCAGAGGCGACTACAGGCACTTCTGCGCCCACACGGGTGGGACAGCCGTTGCTCCACACCCAGGGCAAACCCAGACGCTTCTGCACGCCCACCCACGCAGTAAGCCCGGCGTTGTTGCACACCCAGTGGCACCGCGCGAACACTTCTACCGCGCCCACCCGCGGGTGGCGGCAGTTACTCCACACCCAGAGGCACCCGCGAACACTTCTGCTTTCGCCCACCCGCAGGTGGGCCGACCGTGTCTCTTGGCAGCACGCAGAGGCAACGCGGAACACTTCTGCAGCCCACCCGCAGGTCGCGGCGGCTGTTCGCGGCACCACGCGGGGAGCAACTGCTGAACACTTCTGCCGCCCACCCGCGGCTCGCGCCCGACCATTCGCGGCACCCAGAGGCACCGCGCAGACACTTCTGCGCGGCCACCTGCGGGTGGAGCCGACGTTCGCGGCTTACGCAAGGCCAAAGCTTAGACACTTCTGCGCCCACACGGGTGGAGGCGGCCGTTCGCGACACATCCAGGGGCGCAGACACTTCTGCACGCCCACCCGCAGATTCGCCCGACCATTGCTGCGCATTCAGATGCAACCGCGAACCGTCTGCACGCATCACCCGCAGGGGCGGCCATTGCTCGCGTCACAAGGTCAGCCCAGACACTTCTGCTGCGCCCACACGGGTGGGGTCGGCCCGTTTACTCCACGCAAAGGCGCAGCGCAGACACTTCTGCCGCGACCACCTACGCGGGTGGGAGACGGCCGTTCGCGGCACACCAGGGGCAACCCAGGCACTTCTGCGGCCACCTACGGGTGAACCCCGGCCGTTCGCGGCACACAGGGAGCCAACCCAGACTTGCTTCTGCCGCCCACCCACGAATGGGCGGCCATTTGCTGCACACCCAGGGGGCAATTACAGACGCCTTTCTGCACGCCCACCAGCGGGTGGTCCGGCCCGTTGCTGCACACCACAGAGCAACACCAGACACTTCTGCCGCGCTTTTACCCACGGGTGATCCGGCCGCGTTGCTGCACCCAGAGGAATTTGCAGACACTTCTGCACGCCCACCCACGGGTGGGCCGGCCGCGGATACCCGAACACCCAGAGCACCGCGAACACTTCTGCACGCCCACCCACGGGTGGTCGACCGTGCTGCACACCCAGAGGCACCGCGAACACTTCTGCTGCAGCCCACCCGCGGGAGGGGCGGCCGTTCGCGTCTCGCAAAGCAACCCCAGACACTTCTGCAGCCCACCCGCGGGTGGGCCGGCCATTCAGCACACCCAGAGGCCACCCGCGGAACACTTCTGTTACGCCCATCCCGCGGGTGGTCGACCGTTGCTGCACACCCACAGGCAACACCAGACACTTCTGCCGCAGCCCACCCACGGTGTGATCCGACGTTGCTGCACCCAGAGGAATTTGCAGACGCTTCTGCGCCCACCCACCAGGGTGGGCCGGCCATTACTGCACCCGCAGAGCGCCACGCAGACACTTCTGCACGCCCACCCGCAGGGTGGGCCGACCGTTAATGGCACAAGCTGGGTGCAACCCCAGACACTTTAACCTGCGCCCACCCGCGGGTAGGCCGCGACCGTGCTGCACGCAGGGGCAGCTCAGACGCTTCTGCCGCGGCCACCCTCTGACGGGTAAACCCGGCCGTTCACGGCACACACAGGGCAACCCCAGACGCTTCTGTACGCCCACCCACGGGTGTGCCGGCCGTGCTGCACACCCAGAGGCGCATGCAGACGCTTCTACCACGACCACCCACGGGTTGGGACGACCATTGCTGCTGACAACCAGAAGCACTTCCCATGAACACTTCTGCGTCCACCCACGGGTGGGCCGGCCGTTCGCGGCACACCCTGGGTCAACTTCTAGACACTTCTGCCGCGCCCACCCGCGGGTGGGGCGGCCGTTCGCGGCACCCAGGAAGCACCATGCAGACACTTCTGCCGCGCCAATACGGGTGCACCGGCCATTGCTACATTCCTAGAGACACCCGCACACTTCTGCCGCCCACCCGCGGGTGGTCCGGCGTTCGCGGCACGCAGGGGCAAAACCAGACACTTCTGCGGCCACCCACGAATGATCCGGCCGTTGCTGCGCACATAGAGGCAACACCCGATACTTCTGCCGCAGCCACCCGCAGATTGTGCGACCCGACTGCACACCCAGAGGCGCCCTTGAACACTTCTGCCGCGGCCACTCGCGGTGGGCCGGCGCGTGCACCTCGTTTACCAGGGGCAACTACTGAACACTTCTGCACGCCCACCCGCAGGTGGGACGGCCGTTCGCCCGACACCAGAGGGGCAACCCAGGACACTTCTGCCACCGCGACCACCCGCGTTGAACCGGCCGTTCGCGGCTACTGCAGGGGCAAACCCAGACACTTCTGCCGCGCCCACCCACAGGTGGAGCGGCCCGTTAATGGCTGCCACAGGGAAACCACAGGCACCTCTGCACGCCCTCCGGAAGGGTGGGGCGGCCGTTCGTTTGCACGCAGAAACAACCCAGACACTTCTGCCCCACCTGCGGGTGGGACGGCCCGTTACTGCGCACCCAGAGGAACCATGAAAACACTTCTGCAGCCACCCACGGTGCGAGCCGGCGGTCGCGAACACCAAAACAACTACAGACTCTTCTGCCGCCCACCCACGGGGTGGGGCACGGCCATGCTGCACCCCAGAGGCACCCGCGAAACGTGTGCAGCCAACCCGCGGGTGGGCGGCCGTTTCGACTGCGCAGGAGCAACCCCAGACGCTTCTGCTGCGCCCACACGCGGGTGGGCCAACCGACGTACTGCACATTCAGAGGCTCCGCGGGTGCGTCTGCATGCCCACCCACGGGAGGGGCGGCCATTGCTGCTGCGCGGAGGTTCAACCCCAGACACTTCTGCCCGACCACCCACGGGGTGGGCGGCCGTTCTCGACACACCCAAGGGGGCGACTACAGGCACTTCTGCGCCCACACCGAGATTGGGACGGCCGTTGCTCCACACCCAGGGCAAACCCAGACACTTCTGCCGCCCACTTACGCGTGAAAGCGACCGTTTGTTGCACACCCAGTGGCACGCGCAGACACTTCTGCCGCGCCCACCCACGGGTGGCGGCAGTTGCTCCACACCAGAGGCACCCGCGGAACACTTCTGCTCGCCCACCCACGGGTGGGCGGCCGATGCGGCACGCAGAGGCAACCGCGAACACTTCTGCACGTAGCCCACCCACGGAGTGCGGCGGCTGTTGCGGCACGCGGGAACGCGGCTTCACAGACACTTCTGCAGCCCACCCACGTGCGCCCGACCATGCGGCACCCAGGAGGCGCCGCGAACTTACTTCTGCGGCCACCCGCAGATTGGGCGGCGTTCGACACACCCAAGGCCAAGCTTGGAACGCTTCCTGCCGCGCCCCACACGCGGGTGGGCGGCGTTCGCGGCACATCCAGGGGCACTTACAGACGCTTCTGCCGCCCACCCACGGGTCGCGCTCGACCATTGCTGCGCACATTCAGATGCAACACGCGAACGGTGCTGTCGCCCACCCGCAGGGCCGGCCATTGCTCGTCATGGTCAGCCCCAGACACTTCTGCACGCCCACACACGGGTGGGCGGCCGTTACTCACCCAAAGGCACGCGGCGAACACTTCTGCACGGCCACCCACCGGGTGGGGCTGACGTTACGGCACGCAAGGGGCAGCCCAGGCACTTCTGCCGCGGCCACCCTACGGGTGAACCGGCCGTTCTGCGGCACACCTGAGGCCAACCCAGACACTTCACCACGCCCACCCACGAATGGGCGGCCATTTGCTGCACACCCAGGGGCAATTACAGACACTTCTGCGCCCACCAGCGGCGTGGTCCGGCCGTTCGCTGCACACCCAGAGCAACACCAGACACTTCTGCCGCGCACACCCGCGGGTGATCCGGCCCGTTGCTGCGCCAGAGGCAACTACAGACACTTCTGCACGCCCACCCGTGGGTGGGCGGCGACCGTTCAGCGGCACAAGCTGGTGCAACCCCAGACACTTGCTGCGCCCACCGCGGGTGGGCCGACCGTACTACATTCTAGATGCACCCGCGAACACTTCTGCCGCGCCCACCCACGGGTGGGCGGCCGATTACTACATTCTAGATGCACCCGCGGGCTGCTTCTGCACGCCCACCACCCGGGTTGGCCCGGCCATTGCTGCACGCCAGAGGCTGCGCCCAGACACTTCTGAACATCCACCCGCGGGTGGAGTGCGGCCATTCTCGGCACACGCAGAGGCACCCGCGACTCTTCTTCCGCGCCCGAAATCACGGGTGGGCGGACATTGCTGCACAAACAAGAGGCACCCGCGAACACCTCTGCCGCTCCACCTATGGGTGGGTCGGCCAATCGCTGACACGCGCGAGGGCAAGCCAGGCACTTCTGCAGGCCCACCCACGGGTGGGCGGCCGTTAACACACCCAGGGGCAAACCAGAACTTCTGCCGCGCCCTTACGGGTAAACCCGGCGTTCGCGGCACACAGGGGCAACCCAGACACTTCTGCAGCCCACCCGCGGGTGGGCCGGCCGTGCTGCACACCCAGGGCAGTACAGACACTTCTGCACGCCCACCCACGGGTGGAGCTGACCTGCTGCACACCCAGAGGCACCGCGTGAACACTTCTGCAGCCCACCCGCGGGGTGGGCCGGCCGTTCTCCACAACCCAGAGGGCACCGCAGAACACATCCGCTGCGCCCACCCAGGGTGTGGGGCCGGCCCGTTCTCGGCACACCCAGGGAGCCAAGCCAGACACTTCTGCACGCCCACCCACGGGTGGGCGGCCATTCGTGCACACCCAGAGGCAAACCCAGACACTTCTGCCGCGCCCACCCACGGGTGGGCCGGTCATGCTGCACACCCAGAGGCACCCGCAGAACTTCTTCTGCAGCCCACCCACGGGTGGGCGGCCGTTGCAGCACACCCTGGAGCAACCACGAACACTTCTGCAGCCCACCCGCATTGGGCGGCCCGTTGCTGCACACCCAGAGGCAACCCGCAGACACTTCTGCACGCCCACCCGCGGGTGGGGCCGGCCCGTTGCATGCAAACGCATGGACAACTGCAGACACTTCTGCCGCAGCCCACCCACGGGTGGGCGGCCGTGCTAGCACACCCAGAGGCAACCCGCAGACACTTCTGCCGCGACCCACCCACGGGTGAATCCGGCCGTTGCTGCACGCCCAGGGAGCAGCGCCAGACACTTCTGCCGCCCACCCGCGGGTGGGCGGTCGTACTACACACCCAGAGGCACCACGCAGACACTTCTGCCGTACGCCCGCGGGGTGGGCGGCCGTTGCTGCACGCAGGGGCAGCCGCAGACACTTCTGCAGGCCCACCCACGGGTGGGCTGACCGTTCTGCACATTCAGAGACACCCGCAGACACTTCTGCCGCGGCCACCCGCGGGTGGGCGGCCGTTCTTGGCGCACAGGGAGGGCACGCAGACACTTCTGCCGGCCACCCGCGGGTGGGCGGCCGTGCTGCACACCCAGGGGCGAACCACCAGACACTTCTGCCGCCCACCCGCGGGTGGGCCGGCCCGTTACTGCACGCAGAGGCACTGCGCAGACACTTCTGCCGCCCACCGCGGGTGGGCGGCCCGTTCTTGCTCGCAGAGGGCACCCGCGGGACACGTCTGCGCCCACCCAGGGTGGGCGGCCGTTCTGCGACACCCAGAGCGCAACCCAGACACTTCTGCCGGCCACCCACGGGTGGGGCCGGCCGTTGCGGCACACCCAGAGGCACCGCGCAGACACTTCTGCCGCCCACCCACGGGTGGGGCCGGCGTTCGCGGGCACACACATGGGCACCCGCAGAACTACTTCTGCACGCCCACCCGCGGGTGGGCCGGCCGATCTACTGCACACTCAGAGGCACCCGCCGGAACACTTCTGCAGCCCACCCACGGGTGGGTCGGCCATTGCTGCACACCCAGAGGCACCCGCGAACACTTCTGCCGCCCACCCACGGGTGGGCCGGCCGTTGCTGCACCAGCTGGGGCATAACCCAGACACTTCTGCCGCCCACCCGCGGGTGGGCGGCCGTGCTGCACACCCAGGGGCACCTCAGACACTTCTGCCGCGACCCACCCACGGGTGGGGCCGGCCGTTGCACTGCACCGCAGGGCAACCCGCAGACACTTCTGCCGCAGCCCACCCGCGGGTGGGGCGGCCGTTCGCTGCACCCAGAGGGAGCACGCCAGACACTTCTGCCGCGACCACTTACGGGTGGGGCGACCATTGCTGCACACCCAGAGCACCCGCGGGGACGCTTCTGCGCCCCGCCGCAGTTGGGGACGGCCCGTTGCTGACACCCGGGGAAAACTCAGACACTTCTGCCGCCCACCCACGGGTGGGGCCGGCCGTTACTGCACACCCAGAGGCAACATCGAACACTTCTGCCCGCGCCACTACGGGTGATCCGGCCGTTGCTGCACTGCAGAGACATTCCCAGACACTTCTGCGCCCACCCGCGGGTGGTCGGCCGTTAGCGACACGCAGGGGACAAACCCAGACACTTCTGCAGCCCACCCACGGGTGGTCCCGACGTTGCTGCACACCCGAGAGGCAACGCCGAACACTTCTGCCGCCCACCCACGGGGTGGGCGGCCGTTACTGCACACCCAGGAGGCAAACCGCGAACACTTCTGCCGCGCCCACCCGCGGGTGGGCCCGGCCGTTGCTGCACACCCAGAGGCAACCCATGAACACTTCTGCCGCCCCACCGCGGTTGGGGCGGCCGTTTGCGGCACACCCAGAGGCAACCCGCAGACACTTCTGCGGCCACCCACGGGTGGGCGGCCGTTGCTGAACACCCAGATGCAAACCCGCAGACACTTCTGCACGCCCACCCACGGTTGGGCCGGCCGTTGCTGCACACCCAGGGGCAAACCCGCGGACACTTCTGCACGCCCACCCTGCGGGGTGGGCTGACCGTTCGCGGCACGCAGATAGCAACTGCAGACACTTCTGCAGCCCACCCACGGGTGGGACGGCCGTTGCTGCACACCCAGGGAACCCGCGAACACTTCTGCACGCCCACCCACGGGTGGGCCCGGCCGTGCTGCACACCCAGAGGCAACCCGCAGACGCTTCTGCCGCCCACCCACGGGTGGGCGGCGATACTGCACACCCAGGGCACCGCGCAGACACTTCTGCCGCCCACCCGCGGGTGGGCCGGGCCGTTCGCTGCACACCCAGAGGCACCCGCAGACACTTCTGCAGCCCACCCACGGGTGGGCCGGCCATTGCTGCACAGCCAGAGGCACATGCAGACACTTCTGCCGCCCACCACGGGTGGGCGGGCCGTTGCTGCACACCCAGAGGCACCCGCAGAACACTTCTGCACGCCCACCCCGCGGGGTGGGGCGGGCCATTAGCTGCACACCAGAGGCACCCGCAGACACTTCTGCACGCCCACCCACGGGTGGGCGGCCGTTGCTGCACACACAGAGGCAACCAGCAGAACACTTCTGCAGCCCACCCACGGGTGGGCCGGCCGTTCGCGGCACACCCAGGGACAACCACAGACACTTCTGCCGCCCATCCACGCGGGTGGGCCGGCCGTTGCTGGCACACCCAGTGGCACGACGCAGACACTTCTGCACGCCCACCCACGGGTGGGCCGGCCGTGCAGCACACCCAGGGGCAACAGGAGACACTTCTGCTGCGCCCACCCACGGGTGGGCGGCCGTGCAGCACACCCGAGGGCACCGACAGACACTTCTGCCGCCCACCCACGGGTGGGCCTGGACTGTGCTGCACGCCAGGGGCACCACGAACACTTCTGCACGCCCACCCGCGGGTGGGCGGACACTGCTGCACAGCCAGAGGCACATGCAGACACTTCTGCACGCCCACCCACGGGTGGGCCGACCCGTGCGGCACACCAGAGGCACCACGAACACTTGTGCACGCCCAACCACGGGTGGGCGGCCGTTGCTGCACAACAAATTAGCGCAGCGCAAACACTTTTGCACTCCCACCCACGGGTGGGCCAGCCGTTACTACTACGAAGAGGCACGCGCCAGAGCACCGCGCACACTTCTGCCGCGACCACCCACGGGTGGGCCGTCCATTACTGCACACCCAGAGGCACCGCGCGGACACTCCTGCCGCGGCCACCCTACGGGTGAACCCGGCCGTTAGCGTCACACCCAGGGGCAACTACAGACACTTCTGCACGCCCACCCACGGGTGGGCCGGACGTCGCAGCACGACCAATGGCAACTACAGAAACTTCTGCACGCCCTCCCGCGGGTGGACCGGCCATTGCTGCACACCCTGGGGCAACCCCAGACACTTCTGCACGCCCATCCTCGGGTGGGCCGGCCGTTACTGCACACCCACAGGCAACACCAGACACTTCTGCACGCCCCACCCACGGGTGATCCGGCCGTTGCTGCACACCCAGAGGAATATGCAGACACTTCTGCACGCCCACCCAAAGGGTGGGCGGCCGTTCGCGGCACACCCAGAGCACGCAGACACTTCTACCGCCCGACCAACGGGTGGGCCGGCCGTTGCTGCACAACCAGTGGCGCAGCGCCAAACACTTTGCACGCCCACCCACGGGTGGGCCGGCCGTTCGCGGCACACCCAGGGGCAACTACAGACACTTGTGCAGCCCACCCACGGGTGGGCCGGCCGTTCTGCACACCCATAGGCACCCGCAGACACTTCTGCACGCCCACCCACGGGTGGGGCGGCCGTTCGCGACTCCGCGCAAATGCAACCCCAGACACTTCTGCACGCCCACCCACGGGTGGGCCGGCCGTGCTGACTCACCCAAATGCAACCCCAGACACTTCTGCACGCCCACCCACGGGTGGGCCGGCCGTCGCGAACATCCGGGGCATCTACAAACACTTCTGCACGCCCACCCACGGGTGGGCGGCCATGCTGCACACCCAGTGGCACCCGCGAACACTTCTGCACGCCCACCCACAAATGGGCGGCCATTGCTGCACAACCAGAGGCACCCGCAGACACTTCTGCACGCCCACCCACGGGTCGCGCCGGCCGTTCGCGGCACACCCACAGGCACTGCGCAGACACTTCTTCAAGCCCACCCACGCGTGGGCCGGCCATGCTGCACACCCAGAGGCAACCGCACACACTTGTGCAGCCCTCCCCACGGGTGGGCCGGCCGATGCGGCACACCCAGGGGACGCAGCGCGAACACTTCTGCCGCCCACCCGCAGGGTGGGGCCGGTTCTTCGCGGCACACCCAGGGGCAACCGCGAACACTTCTGCACGCCCACCCACGGGAGGGACGGCCGTTGCTGCACACCCAGGGGCAACTACATACACTTGTGCACGCCCACCCACGGGTGGGACGACCATTGCGGCACACCCAGGGGCAACATCAGACACTTCTCCAAGCCCACCCATGGGTGGGCCGGCCGTTGCAGCACACCCAGGGGCTACCCCAGACACTTCTGCACGCCCACCCACGAGTGGGCCTGCTATTGCTGCACACCCAGAGGCACCCGCAGACACTTCTGCACGCCCACCCACGGGTGGGCCGGCCGTTGCTGCACACCCAGACGCACCCGCAGACACTTCTGCACGCCCACCCACGGGAGGGCCGGCCATTGCTGCACACCCAGAGGCAACTACAGACACTTCTGCACGGCCACCCACGGGGGGGCCGGCCGTTGCTGCACACCCAGGGGCAACTACAGACACTTCTGCACGCCTACCCACGGGTGGGACGGCCATTGCGGCACACCCAGGGGCAACACCAGACACTTCTGCACGCCCACCCACGGGTGGGCCGGACGTTTCAGCACACCCAGGGGCTACGCCAGGCACTTCTGCACGCCCACCCACGGGTGGGCCTGCTATTGCTGCACACCCACGGGCAACCCCAGACACTTCTGCACGTCCTCCCACGGGTGGGCCGGCCGTTGTTGCACACGCAGAGGCACACGAAGACACTTCTGCCCGCCCACCCACGGGTGGGCCGGCCGTTGCTCCACACCCAGAGGCACCCGCAGACACTTCTGCACGCCCACCCACGGGTTGGCCGGCCATTGCTCCACACCCAGAGGCACACGAAGACACTTCTGCCCGCCCACCCACGTGTGGGCCGGCCGTTGCTGCACACACATGGGCAACCACAGACACTTCTGCACGCCCACCCGCCGGTGGGCCGGCCGTTGAAGCACACCCGGAGGCAACCCCAGACACTTCTGTACGCCCATCCACGGGTGGGACGGCCATTGCGGCACACGCAGGGGCAAACCCAGACACTTCTGCACGTCCTCCCACAGGTGGGCCGGCCATTTCTGCACACCCAGAGGCACACGAAGACACTTCTGCACGCCCACCCACGGGTGGGTCGGCCGTTGCGGCACACCCAGGGGAAACTACTAACACTTCTGCACGCCCACCCACGGGTGCGCCGGCCATTGCGGCACACCCAGAGGCACCCGCAGACACTTCGGCACGCCCACCCACGGGTGGGCCGGTCATTGCTGCACACCCAGGGGCAACCCCAGACACTTCTGCACGTCCTCCCACGGGTGGGCCGGCCGTTGTTGCACACCCAGAGGCACACGAAGACACTTCTGCCCGCCCACCCACGGGTGGGCCGGCCGTTGCTCCACACCCAGAGCCACCCGCAGACACTTCTGCACGCCCACCCACGGGTGGGCCGGACATTGCGGCACAACCAATGGCAACTACAGAAACTTCTGCACGCCCACCCTCGGGTGGGCCGGCCATTGCGGCACACCCAGAGGCATCTACAGACACTTCTGCACGCCCACCCACGGGTGGGCCGGCCGTTGCTACACACCCAGAAGCACACGCAGGCACTTCTGCACGCCCACCCACGGGTGGGCCGTCCATTGCTGCACACCCAGAGGCACCCGCAGACACTTCTGCACGCCCACCCACGGGTGGGCCGGCCATTGCTCCACACCCATAGCCACACGCAGACACTTCTGCACGGCCACCCACGGGTGGGCCGGCCGTTGCGGCACACCCAGGGGCAAACCCAGAAACTTCTGCACGCCCAACCACGGGTGGGCCGTCCATTGCTGCACACCCAGAGGCAACGGCAGACACTTCTGCACGCACACCCACGGGTGGGCCGGCCGTTGCTGCACACCCAGAGGCACACGCAGACACTTCTGCACGCCCACCCACGGGTGGGACGGCCGTTGCGGCACACCCAGCGGCAACTACAGACACTTCTGCACGCCCATCAACGGGTGGGCCGGCCGTTGCTGCACACCCTTAGGCAACACCAGACACTTCTGCACTCCCACCCACGGGTGATCCGGCCGTTGCTGCACACCCAAAGGAATTTGCAGACACTTCTGCGCTACCCCGCAGGGAGGCCGACCATTCTGCACGCCCACCCACGGGTGGGCCGGCCGATGCAGCACACCCAGAGACGCAGCGCGCAGACACTTCTGCACGCCCACCCACGGGTGGGCCCCGGCCGTTCGCGGCACACGCGAGGGGCACACGCAGACACTTCTGCAGCCCACCCACGTGTGGGTTGGCGATTCGCGGCACATTCAGAGGCACCCGCAGTCCGTCTGCACGCCCACCCTCGGAGGGCCGGCCATTGCTGCGCACGCAGGGTCAACCCCAGACACTTCTGCACGCCCACCCACGGGTGGGCCGGCCGTTGCTCCACGCCCAGAGGCACACGCATACACTTCTGCACGGCCACCCACGGGTGGGCCGGCCGTTGCGGCACACCCAGAGGCAACACCAGACACTTCTGCACGCCCACCAACGGGTGATCCGGCCGTTGCTGCACACCCAGAGGAATTTGCAGACACTTCTGCACGCCCACCCACGGGTGGTCCGGCCGTTGTTGCACACCCAGAGGCACCCGCAGACACTTCTGCACGCCCACCCACGGGTGGGCCGGCCGATACTGCACACCCAGAGGCACCCGCAGACACTTCTGCACGCCCACCCACGGGTGTTCCGGCCGTTGTTGCACACCCAGAGGCACCCGCAGACACTTGTGCACGCCCACCCACGGGTGGGCGGGCCGTTGCGGCACACGCTGGGGCACACGCAGACACTTCTGCACGCCCACCCACGTGTGGGTTGGCCATTGCTGCACATTCAGAGGCACCCGCAGACACGTCTGCACGCCCACCCACGGAGGGCCGGCCATTGCTGCGCACGCAGGGTAAACCCCAGACACTTCTGCACGCCCACCCACGGGTGGGCCGGCCGTTGCTCCACACCCAGAGGCACACGCATACACTTCTGCACGGCCACCCACGGGTGGGACGGCCGTTGCTGCACACCCAGCGGCACCCGCAGACATTTCTGCACGCCCACCCACGGGTGGGACGGCCGTTGCGGCACACCCAGAGGCACACGAAGACACCTCTGCACGCCCACCCACGAGTGGGCCGGCCGTTGCTCCACACCCAGAGGCACCCGCAGACACTTCTGCACGCCCACCCACGGGTGGGACGGACATTACGGCACACCCAGGGGCAATTACAGACACTTCTGCACGCCCACCCACGGGTGGGCCGGCCGTTGCTGCACACCCAGAGGCACACGCAGGCACTTCTGCACGCCCACCCACGGGTGGGCTGGCATTTGCAGCACACTCAGGGGCAACCCCAGACTCTTCTGCACGCCCACCCACGGGTGAGTCGGCCGTTGCGGCACACCCAGGGGCAAACCACAGAAACTTCTGCACGCCGACACACGGGTGTGCTTGCTATTGCTGCACACCCAGAGGCACCCGCAGACACTTCTGCACCCATACCCACGGGTGGGCTGGCCTTTCCAGCACACTCAGGGACAACCCCAGACTCTTCTGCTCGCCCACCCACGGGTGAGTCGGCCGTTGCGGCACACCCAGGGGCAAACCCAGAAACTTCTGCACGCCCAACCACGGGTGGGCCGTCCATTGCTGCACACCCAGAGGCAACGGCAGACACTTCTGCACGCACACCCACGGGTGGGCCGGCCGTTGCTGCACACCCAGAGGCACACGCAGACACTTCTGCACGCCCACCCACGGGTGGGACGGCCGTTGCGGCACACCCAGCGGCAACTACAGACACTTCTGCACGCCCATCAACGGGTGGGCCGGCCGTTGCTGCACACCCTTAGGCAACACCAGACACTTCTGCACTCCCACCCACGGGTGATCCGGCCGTTGCTGCACACCCAAAGGAATTTGCAGACACTTCTGCACGCCCACCCACGGGAGGGCCGGCCATTGCTGCACACCCAGAGGCACCCGCAGACACTTCTGCACGCCCACCCACGGGTGGGCCGGCCGATGCAGCACACCCAGAGGCACGCGCAGACACTTCTGCACGCCCACCCACGGGTGGGCCGGCCGTTGCGGCACACGCAGGGGCACACGCAGACACTTCTGCACGCCCACCCACGTGTGGGTTGGCGATTGCGGCACATTCAGAGGCACCCGCAGTCACGTCTGCACGCCCACCCTCGGAGGGCCGGCCATTGCTGCGCACGCAGGGTCAACCCCAGACACTTCTGCACGCCCACCCACGGGTGGGCCGGCCGTTGCTCCACGCCCAGAGGCACACGCATACACTTCTGCACGGCCACCCACGGGTGGGCCGGCCGTTGCGGCACACCCAGAGGCAACACCAGACACTTCTGCACGCCCACCAACGGGTGATCCGGCCGTTGCTGCACACCCAGAGGAATTTGCAGACACTTCTGCACGCCCACCCACGGGTGGTCCGGCCGTTGTTGCACACCCAGAGGCACCCGCAGACACTTGTGCACGCCCACCCACGGGTGGGCCGGCCATTGCTGCACACCCAGAGGCACCCGCAGACACTTCTGCACGCCCACCCACGGGTGTTCCGGCCGTTGTTGCACACCCAGAGGCACCCGCAGACACTTGTGCACGCCCACCCACGGGTGGGCGGGCCGTTGCGGCACACGCTGGGGCACACGCAGACACTTCTGCACGCCCACCCACGTGTGGGTTGGCCATTGCTGCACATTCAGAGGCACCCGCAGACACGTCTGCACGCCCACCCACGGAGGGCCGGCCATTGCTGCGCACGCAGGGTAAACCCCAGACACTTCTGCACGCCCACCCACGGGTGGGCCGGCCGTTGCTCCACACCCAGAGGCACACGCATACACTTCTGCACGGCCACCCACGGGTGGGACGGCCGTTGCTGCACACCCAGCGGCACCCGCAGACATTTCTGCACGCCCACCCACGGGTGGGACGGCCGTTGCGGCACACCCAGGGGAAAACCCAGACACTTCTGCACGCCGACCAACGGGTGGGCCGGCCATTGCTGCACACCCAGTGGCAACATCAGACCCTTCTGCACGCCCACCCACTGGTGATCCGGCCGTTGCTGCACACCCAGAGGAATTTGCAGACACTTCTGCACGCCCACCCACGGGTGGGACGGCCGTTGCAGCACACCCAGGGGATAACCCCAGACACTTCTGCACGCCCACCCACTGTTGGGACGGCCTTTGCGGCACACGCAGGGGGAAACCCAGACACTTCTGCACGCCCACCCACGGGTGGGCCTGCCGTTGCTGCGCACCGCGGGACAAACCCGGATACTTCTGCTCGCCCACCCACGGGTGGCCCGGCCGTTGCTGCACACCCAGAGGCACACCCAGACACTTCTGCACCCCCACCCACGGGAGCGACGGCCTTTGCGGCACACCCAGGGAAAACTACAGACACTTCTGCACGCCCACCCACGCGTGGGCCGGCCATTGCTGAACACCCAGATGCACACGCATACACTTTTGCACGCCTACCCACGGTTGGGCCGGCCGTTGCTGCACACCCAGAGGCACCCGCAGACACTTCTGCACGCCCACCCACGGGTGGGCCGGCCATTGCGGCACACCCAATGGAACTACAGACACTTCTGCACGCCCACCCACGAGTGGGACGGCTATTGCAGCACACCCAGGGGAACCCGCAGACACTACTGCACGCCCACCCACGGGTGGGCCCGCCGTTGCGGCACACCCAGTGGCAACACCAGACACTTCTGCACGCCCATCCACGGGTGCGACGGCCGTTGCGGCACACCCAGGGTCTAACCCAGACACTTCTGCACGCCCACCCACGGGTGGGCCTCCTATTGCTGCACACACAGAGGCACCCGCAGACACTTCTGCACGCCCACCCACGGGAGGGCCGGGCATTGCTGCACACCCAGACGCACCCGCATACACTTCTGCACGCCCCCCCACGGGTGGGCCGGACATTGCTGCACAGCCAGAGGCACATGCAGACACTTCTGCACGCCTACCCACGGGTGGGCCGGCCATTGCTCCACACTTAGAAGCACCCGCAGACACTTGTGCACGCCCAACCACGGGTGGGCCGGCCGTTGCTGCACAACAAGTGGCACGAGCAAACACTTTTGCACGCCCACCCACGGGTGGGCCGGTTTTTGCGGCACACACAGGGGCACCCGCAGACACTTCTGCACGCCCACCCACGGGTGGGCCGGCCGTTGCGGCACACCCGGGGACAACTACAGACACTTCTGCACGCCCATCCACGGGTGGGCCGGCCGTTGCGGCACACCCAGTGGCAACAGCAGACACTTCTGCAAGCCCACCCACGGGTGGGACGGCCATTGCGACACACCCAGGGGCAATTAGAGACACTTCTGCACGCCCACCCACGGGTGGGCCGGCCGTTGCAGCACACCCAGGGGCTAAACCAGACACTTCTGCACGCCCACCCACGGGTGGGCCTGCTATTGCTGCACACCCAGAGGCACCCGCAGACACTTCTGCACGCCCACCCACGGGTGGGCCGGACACTGCTGCACAGCCAGAGGCACATGCAGACACTTCTGCACGCCCACCCACGGGTGGGCCGGCCATTGCGGCACACCCAGAGGCACCCGCAGACACTTGTGCACGCCCAACCACGGGTGGGCCGGCCGTTGCTGCACAACAAGTGGCACGCGCAAACACTTTTGCACTCCCACCCACGGGTGGGCCAGCCGTTGCTGCACACGAAGAGGCACACGCAGAGGCACACGCACACACTTCTGCACGACCACCCACGGGTGGGCCGTCCATTGCTGCACACCCAGAGGCACACGCAGACACTCCTGCACGGCCACCTACGGGTGAACCGGCCGTTGCGTCACACCCAGGGGCAACTACAGACACTTCTGCACGCCCACCCACGGGTGGGCCGGACATTGCGGCACAACCAATGGCAACTACAGAAAGTTCTGCACGCCCTCCCACGGGTGGACCGGCCATTGCTGCACACCCTGGGGCAACCCCAGACACTTCTGCACGCCCATCCTCGGGTGGGCCGGCCGTTGCTGCACACCCACAGGCAACACCAGACACTTCTGCACGCCCACCCACGGGTGATCCGGCCGTTGCTGCACACCCAGAGGAATATGCAGACACTTCTGCACGCCCACCCAAGGGTGGGCCGGCCGTTGCGGCACACCCAGAGGCACACCCAGACACTTCTACACGCCGACCAACGGGTGGGCCGGCCGTTGCTGCACAACCAGTGGCACGCGCAAACACTTTTGCACGCCCACCCACGGGTGGGCCGGCCGTTGCGGCACACCCAGGGGCAACTACAGACACTTGTGCACGCCCACCCACGGGTGGGCCGGCCGTTGCTGCACACCCATAGGCACCCGCAGACACTTCTGCACGCCCACCCACGGGTGGGACGGCCGTTGCGGCTCACGCAAATGCAACCCCAGACACTTCTGCACGCCCACCCACGGGTGGGCCGGCCGTTGCGGCTCACCCAAATGCAACCCCAGACACTTCTGCACGCCCACCCACGGGTGGGCCGGCCGTTGCGGAACACCCGGGGGCATCTACAAACACTTCTGCACGCCCACCCACGGGTGGGCCGGCCATTGCTGCACACCCAGTGGCACCCGCAGACACTTCTGCACGCCCACCCACAAATGGGCCGGCCATTGCTGCACAACCAGAGGCACCCGCAGACACTTCTGCACGCCCACCCACGGGTGCGCCGGCCGTTGCGGCACACCCACAGGCACACGCAGACACTTCTTCAAGCCCACCCACGCGTGGGCCGGCCATTGCTGCACACCCAGAGGCAACCGCACACACTTGTGCACGCCCTCCCACGGGTGGGCCGGCCATTGCGGCACACCCAGGGGCACGCGCAGACACTTCTGCACGCCCACCCACGGGTGGGACGGTTCTTGCGGCACACCCAGGGGCAACCGCAGACACTTCTGCACGCCCACCCACGGGAGGGACGGTCGTTGCGAACACCCAGGGGCAACTACATACACTTGTGCACGCCCACCCACGGGTGGGACGACCATTGCGGCACACCCAGGGGCAACATCAGACACTTCTCCAAGCCCACCCATGGGTGGGCCGGCCGTTGCAGCACACCCAGGGGCTACCCCAGACACTTCTGCACGCCCACCCACGGGTGGGCCGGCCGTTGCTGCACACCCAGAGGCACCCGCAGACACTTCTGCACGCCCACCCACGGGTGGGCCGGCCGTTGCTGCACACCCAGAGGCAACTACAGACACTTCTGCACGGCCACCCACGGGTGGGCCGGCCGTTGCTGCACACCCAGGGGCAACTACAGACACTTCTGCACGCCTACCCACGGGTGGGACGGCCGTTGCGGCACACCCAGGGGCAACACCAGACACTTCTGCACGCCCACCCACGGGTGGGCCTGCTTTGCTGCACACCCAGGGGCAACCCCAGACACTTCTGCACGCCCACCCACGGGTGGGCCGATCGTTGCTGCACACCCAGGGGCAACCCCAGACACTTCTGCACGCCCACCCACGGGTCGCCGGCCATTGCTGCGGCACCCCAGGGCAACCCCAGACACTTCTGCACGCCCTCCCACAGGGTGGGCCGGCCGTTCCTGCACGCAGAGGCACGCGAAGACACTTCTGCCGCCCCACCCACGGGTGGGCCGGCCGCTGCGGCACACCCAGAGGCAACTACTAACACTTCTGCACTCCCACCCACGGGTGCGCCGGCCATTGCGGCACACCCAGAGGCACCCGCAGACACTTCTGCACGGCCACCCACGGGTGGGCCGGCCATTGCTGCACACCCAGGGGCAACCCCAGACACTTCTGCACGCCCACCCACGGGTGGGCCGGCCGTTGCTGCACACCCAGAGGCACACGCAGACACTTCTGCACGCCCACCCACGGGTGGGCCGGCCGTTGCTCCACACCCAGAGCCACCCGCAGACACTTCTGCACGCCCACCCACGGGTGGGCCGGACATTGCGGCACAACCAATGGCAACTACAGAAACTTCTGCACGCCCACCCACGGGTGGGCCAGCCGTTGCGGAACACCCGGGGGAATCAACAAACACTTCTGCACGCTCACCCACGGGTGGGCCGGCCATTGCTGCACACCCAGTGGCACCCGCAGACACTTCTGCACGATCACCCACGGGTGCGCCGGCGGTTGCGGCACACCCACAGGCACACGCAGACACTTCTTCAAGCCCACCCACGCGTGGGCCGGCCATTGCTGCACACCCAGAGGCAACCGCGCACACTTGTGCACGCCCTCCCACGGGTGGGCCGGCCATTGCGGCACACCGAGGGGCACGCGCAGACACTTCTGCGCGCCCACCCACGCGTGGGCCGGACATTGCGGCACAACCAATGGCAACTACAGAAACTTCTGCACGCCCACCCACGGGTGGGCCGGCCATTGCGGCACACCCAGAGGCATCTACAGACACTTCTGCACGCCCACCCACGGGTGGGTCGGCCGTTGCAGCACACCCAGGGGCAACTGCAGACACTTCTGCACGCCCACCCACGGGTGGGTCGGCTGTTGCTACACACCCAGAAGCACTCGCAGGCACTTCTGCACGGCCACCCACGGATGGGCCGGCCATTGCTCCACACCCATAGCCACCCGCAGACACTTCTGCACGGCCACCCACGGGTGGGCGGCCGTACTCCACACCCAGGGCACACCCAGAACACTTCTGCACGGCCACCCACGGGTGGGCCGGCCGTTGCGGCACACCCAGGGGCAACTACAGACACTTGTGCACGCCCACCCACGGGTGGGCCGGCCGTTGCTCCACACCCAGAGGCACCCGCAGACACTTCTGCACGCCCACCCACGGGTGGGCCGGCCGCTGCGGCTCACGCAAATGCAAACCCAGACACTTCTGCACGCCCACCCACGGGTGCGCCGGCCGTTGCGGCTCACCCAAATGCAAACCCAGACACTTCTGCACGCCCACCCACGGGTGGGCCGGCCGTTGCGGAACACCCGGGGGCATCTACAAACACTTCTGCACGCCCACACACGGGTGGGCCGGCCATTGCTGCACAACCAGAGGCACCCGCAGACACTTCTGCACGCCCACCCACGGGTGCGCCAGCCGTTGCGGCACACCCACAGGCACACGCAGACACTTCTTCAAGCCCACCCACGCGTGGGCCGCCATTGCTGCACACCCAGAGGCAACCCGCAGCACGCTTCTGCACGCCCATCCCACGGGTGGGCGGTCGACTGCACACCCAGGGGCAACCGCGAACACTTCTGCAAGCCCACCCACGGGTGGGCCGGCCGTGCTAGCACACCCAGTGGCAACTACAGACACTTCTGCACGCCCACCCACGGGTGGGCCTGCTATTGCTGCACACCCAGAGGCACCCGCAGACACTTCTGCACGTCCACCCACGGGTGGGCCGGCCGTTGCTGCACACCCAGACGCACCCGCAGACACTTCTGCACGCCCACCCACGGGTGCGACGGCCATTGCTGCACACCCAGAGGCAACTACAGACACTTCTGCACGGCCACCCACGGGTGGGCCGGCCGTTGCTGCACACCCAGGGGCAACTACAGACACTTCTGCACGCCTACCCACGGGTGGGACGGCCATTGCGGCACACCCAGGGGCAACACCAGACACTTCTGCACGCCCACCCACGGGTGGGCCGGACGTTTCAGCACACCCAGGGGCTACGCCAGGCACTTCTGCACGCCCACCCACGGGTGGGCCTGCTATTGCTGCACACCCAGGGGCAACCCCAGACACTTCTGCACGTCCTCACACGGGTGGGCCGGCCGTTGTTGTACTGCGCAGAGGCACCGCGAAGACACTTCTGCCCGCCCACCCACAAGTGGACCGGCCGTTGCTCCACACCCAGAGGCACACGAAGACACTTCTGCCCGCCCACCCACGGGTGGGCCGGCCGTTGCGGCACACACATGGGCAACCACAGACACTTCTGCACGCCCACCCGCGGGTGGGCCGGCCGTTGAAGCACACCCGGAGGCAACCCCAGACACTTCTGTACGCCCATCCACGGGTGGGACGGCCATTGCGGCACACGCAGGGGCAAACCCAGACACTTCTGCACGCCCACCCACGGGTGGGACGGCCATTGCGGCACCCCCAGAGGCACACGCAGACAATTCTGCACGTCCTCCCACAGGTGGGCCGGCCATTTCTGCACACCCAGAGGCACACGAAGACACTTCTGCACGCCCACCCACGGGTGGGCCGGCCGTTGCGGCTCACCCAGGGGAAACTACTAACACTTCTGCACGCCCACCCACGGGTGCGCCGGCCATTGCGGCACACCCAGAGGCACCCGCAGACATTTCTGCACGCCCACCCACGGGTGGGCCCGTCATTGCTGCACACCCAGGGGCAACACCAGACACTTCTGCACGTCCTCCCACGGGTGGGCCCTCCGTTGTTGCACACCCAGAGGCACACGAAGACACTTCTGCCCGCCCACCCACGGGTGGGCCGGTCGTTGCTCCACACCCAGAGCCACCCGCAGACACTTCTGCACGCCCACCCACGGGTGGGCCGGACATTGCGGCACAACCAATGGCAACTACAGAAACTTCGGCACGCCCACCCACGGGTGGGCCGGCCATTGCGGCACACCCAGAGGCATCTACAGACACTTCTGCACGCCCACCCACGGGTGGGTCGGCCGTTGCGGCACACCCAGGGGCAACTGCAGACACTTCTGCACGCCCACCCACGGGTGGGCCGGCCGTGTCTACACACCCAGAAGCACACGCAGACACTTCTGCACGGCCACCCACGGGTGGGCCGGCCGTTGCGGCACACCCAGGGGCAACTACAGACACTTCTGCACGCCCACCCACGTGAGGGCCAGCCATTGCTGCACACCCAGGGGCAACGGCAGACACTTCTGCACGCCCACCCACGGGTGGGCCGGCCGTTGCTGCACACCCAGATGCACACGCAGACACTTCTGCACGCCCATCCACGAATGGGTCGGCCGTTGCTGCACACTCACAGGCAACACCAGACACTTCTGCACGCCCACCCACGGGTGATCCGGCCGTTGCAACACACCCAGAGGAATTTGCAGACACTTCTGCACGCCCACCCACGGGAGGGCCGGCCATTGCTGCACACCCAGAGGCACCTGCAGACACTTGTGCACGCCCACCCACGGGTGGGCCGGCCGTTGCGGCACACTCAGTGGAAACCCCAGACACTTCTGCACGCCCACCCACGGGTGCGCCGGCCGTTGCTGCACACCGAGAGGCACCCGCAGACACTTCTGAACGCCCACCCACGGGTGGGCCGGCCGTTGCTCCACACGTCAGAGGCACACGCAGACACTTCTGCCCGCGGCCACCCACGGGTGGGACGGCTGTTGCGGCACACCCAGGGCCAAACCCAGACACTTCTGCACGCCCAACCACGGGTGGGCCGGCCGTTGCGGCACACCCAGGGGCAACTACAGACACTTCTGCACGCCCACCCACGGGTGGGACGGCCGTTGCGGTTCACCGAAATGCAACCCCAGACACTTCTGCACGCCCAACCACGGGTGGGACGGCCGTTGCGGCACACCCTGGGGCAACCCCAGACACTTCTGCACGCCCACCCAGCGGTGGGCCGGCCGTTGCGGCACACCCAGGGGCAAATACAGACCCTTCTGCACGCCCACCCACGGGGTGGCTGGCCGTTGCAGCTTACCCTAAAGCAACCCCAGACACTTCTGCACGCCCACCCACGGGTGAGCCGGCCATTGCGGCACACCCAGAGGCACACGCAGACACTTCTGCACGGCCACCCACGGGTTGGCCGGCCAAAGCTGCACACCCAGGGGCAACCCCAGACACTTCTGCACGCCCACGCACGGGTGGGCCTGCTATTGCTGCACACCCAGAGGCACACGCAGACACTTCTGCACGCCCACCCACGGGTGGGCTGGCTTTTGCAGCACACACAGGGGCATCCCCAGACTCTTCTGCACGCCCACCCACGGGTGGGCCGGCCATTGCTCCACACCCAGAGGCAGCCGCTGACTCTTCTGCACGGCCACCCACGGGTGGGCCGGCCGTTGCAGCACACCCAAAGGCAACACCAGACACATCTGTACGCTCATCCACGGGAGGGCCGGCCATTGCTGCACACCCAGGGCCAAACCCTGACACTTCTGCACGCCCACCCAAGGGAGGGACGGCCGTTGCGGCACACCCAGTGGAAACTACAGACACTTCTGCACGCCCACCCAAGGGTGCGACGGCCGTTGTGGCACACCCAGAGGCACCCGCAGACACTTCTGCACGCCCACCCACGGGTTGGCCGGCCATTTCTGCACACACAGGGGCAACCGCAGACACTTCTGCACGCACTCCCACGGGTGGGCCGGCCGATGCTGCACACCCAGGGGCAACTACAGACACTTCTGCACGCCCACCCACGTGTGGGACGGCCATTGCGGCGCGCCCAGGGGAAAATACAGACACTTCTGCACGCCCACCCAAGGGTGCGCCGGTCATTGCGGCACACCCAGAGGCACACGCAGACACTTCTGCACGCCCACCCACGGGTGGGCCGGCCATTGCTCCACACCCAGAGGCAGCCGCTGACTCTTCTGCACGGCCACCCACGGGTGGGCCGGCCGTTGCAGCACACCCAAAGGCAACCCCAGACACATCTGTACGCTCATCCACGGGAAGTCCGGCCATTGCTGCACACCCAGGGCCAAACCCTGACACGTCTGCACGCCCACCCAAGGGAGGGACGGCCGTTGCGTCACACCCAGGGGAAACTACAGACACTTCTGCACGCCCACCCAAGGGTTCGCCGGCCATTGCGGCACACCCAGAGGCACACGCAGACACTTCTGCACGCCCACCCACGGGTGGGCCGGCCATTGCTGAACACACAGGGGCAACCGCAGACACTTCTGCACGCCCTCCCACGGGTGGGCCGGCCGATGCTGCACACCCAGAGGCACACGCAGACACTTCTGCACGGCCACCCACGGGTGGGCCGGCCGTTGCTCCACACCCAGAGCCACCCGCAGACACTTCTGAACGCCCACCTACGGGTGGGCCTGCCGTTGCGGCACACCCAATGGCAACTACAGACACTTCTGCACACCCACCCACGGGTGGGACGGCCATTGCGGAACACCCTGGGGCACCCGCAGACACTTCTGCACGCCCACCCACGGGTGGGCCGGCAGTTGCTGCACTCCCTGGGGCAATTACAGACACTTCTGCACGGCCACCCACGGGTGGGCCAGCCGTTGCGGCACTCCCAGGGGCAACTACAGACACTTCTGCACGCCCACCCACGGGTGTGACGGCCATTGCGGCACACCCAAGGGCAACAACAGACACTACCGCAAGCCCACCCACGGTTGGGCCGGCCGTTGCGGCACACGCAGGGGCAAACCCAGACACTTCTGCACGCCCACCCACGGGTGCGCCGCCCATTGCGGCACACCCCGAGGCACACGCAGACACTTCTGCACGTCCTCCCACGGGTGGGCCGTCCATTGCTGCACACCCAGAGGCACCTGCAGACACTTCTGCACGCCCACCCACGGGTGGGCTGGCCATTGCTCCACACCCAGAGGCACCCGCAGACACATCTGCACGCCCACCCACGGGTGGGCCGGCCGTTGCGGCACACCCAGAGGCAACTCCAGACACTACTGCACGCCGACCCACGTGTGGGCCGGCCGTTGCAGTACACCCAGGGGCAACTACAGACACTTCTGCACGCCCACCCACGGGTGATCCGGCCGTTGCTGCACACCCAGAGGAATTTGCAGACACTTCTGCACGCCCACCCACGGGAGGGCCGGCCATTGCTGCACACCCAGAGGCACATGCAGACACTTGTGAACGCCCACCCACGGGTTGGCCGGCCGTTGCGGCACTCCCAGAGGATACCCCAGACACTTCTGCACGGCCTCCCACGGGTGGGCCGGCCGTTGCTGCACAACCAGTGGCACGCGCAAACACTTTTTCACGCCCACCCACGGGTGGGCCGGCCGTTGCGGCACACCCAGCGGCAACTACAGACACCTCTGCACGCCCACCCACGGGAGGGCCGGCCATTGCGGCACACCCAGGGGCAACACCAGACACTTCTGCACGCCCACCCACGGGTGATCCGGCCGTTGCTGCACACCCAGAGGAATTTGCAGACACTTCTGCACGCCCACCCACGGGAGGGCCGGCCATTGCTGCACACCCAGAGGCACCTGCAGACACTTGTGCACGCCCACCCACGGGTGGGCCGGCCGTTGCGGCACACTCAGTGGAAACCCCAGACACTTCTGCACGCCCACCCACGGGTGGGCCGGCCGTTGCGGCACACCCAGGGGAAACCCCAGACACTTCTGCACGCCCTACCAAGGGTGGGCCGACTGTTGCGGCACACCCAGAGGCAAACCCAGACACTTCTGCACGCCCACCCACGGGTGGGCCGGCCATTGCTGCACAACCAGTGGCACGCGCAAACACTTTTGCACGCCCACCCACGGGTTGGCCGGCCGTTGCGGCACACCCAGGGGCAACTACAGAGACTTCTGCACGCCCACCCACGGGTGGGCCGACCGTTGCTGCACACCGAGAGGCACCCGCAGACACTTCTGCACCCCCACCCACGGGTGGGCCGGCCGTTGCTCCACACCGGTAGAGGCACACGCAGACACTTCTGCACGCCCACCCACGGGTGGGCCGGCCGTTGCGGCACACCCAGGGCCAAACCCAGACACTTCTGCACGCCCACCCACGGGTGGGCCGGCCGTTGCGGCACACCCAGGGGCAATTACAGACACTTCTGCACGCCCACCCACGGGTGGGCCGGCCGTTGCGGCACACCCAGAGGCACCCGCAGACACTTCTGCACGCCCACCCACGGGAGGGACGGCCGTTGCGGCACACACAGGGGCAACTACAGACACTTCTGCACGCCCACCCACGGGTGGGGCGGCGTCGCTGACTCCGCGAAATGCAAACCCAGACACTTCTGCAGCCCACCCACGTGTGGGGCGGCCGTTCGCGGCTTTTACCCAGGGGGCAATTACAGACACTTCTGCACGCCCACCAACGGGTGGGCCGGCCATTGCTGCACACCCAGAGCCACATGCAGACACTTCTTCACGCCCACCCACGGGTGGGCCGGCCATTGCTCCACACCCAGAGGCACCCGCAGACACTTCTGCACGGCCACCCACGGGTGGGCCGGCCATTGCTGCACACCCAGGGCCAAACCCAGACTCTTCTGCACGCCCACCCACGGGTGGGCCGGCCATTGCTCCACACCCAGAGGTACCCGCAGACACTTCTGCACGGCCACCCACGGGTGGGCCGGCCATTGCTCCACACACAGAGGCAGCCGCTAACTCTTCTGCACGGCCACCCACGGGTGGGCCGGCCGTTGCAGCACACCCAAAGGCAACCCCAGACACATCTGTACGCTCATCCACGGGTGGGCCGGCCATTGCTGCACACCCAGGGCCAAACCCAGACACTTCTGCACGCCCACCCAAGGGAGGGACGGCCGTTGCGGCACACCCAGGGGAAAATACAGACACTTCTGCACGCCCACCTAAGGGTGCGACGGCCGTTGTGGCACACCCAAAGGCACACGCAGACACTTCTGCACGCCCACCCACGGGTGGGCCGGCCATTGCTGCACACACAGGGGCAACCGCAGACACTTCTGCACGCCCTCCCACGGGTGGGCCGGCCGATGCTGCACACCCAGGGGCAACTACAGATACTTCTGCACGCCCACCCACGGGTGTGCCTGCTATTGCTGCACACGCAGAGGCACCCGCAGACACTTCTGCACGCCCACCCACGGGTGGGCTGGCCTTTGCAGCACGCTCAAGGGCAGCCCCAGACACTTCTGCACGCCCACCCACGGGTGCGCCGGCCATTGCGGCACACCCAGAGGCACACGCAGACACTTCTTCACGCCCACCCACGGGTGGGCTGGCCATTGCTCCACACTCAGAGGCACCCGCAGACACTTCTGCACGCCCACCCACGAGTGGGCCGGCCGTTGCGGCACACCCAGAGGCAACTCCAGACACTTCTGCACGCCCACCCACGGGTGGGCCGGCCGTTCTACAGCACACCCAAAGGCAATTACAGACACTTCTGCATGGCCACCAACGGGTGAACCGGCCGTTGCGGCACACGCAGGGGCACACGCAGACACTTCTGCACGCCAACCCACGTGTGGGTTTGCCATTGCTGCACATTCAGAGGCACCCGCAGACACTTGTGCACGCCCACCCACGGGTGGGCCGGCCGTTGCTCCACACCCAGAGGCACCCGCAGACACTTCTGCACGCCCACCCACGGGTTGGCCGGCCATTGCTCCACACCCAGAGGAACACGCATACACTTCTGCACGCCCACCCACGGGTGGGCCGGCCGTTGCGCCACTCCCAGGGGAAACTACAGACACTTCTTTACGCCCACCCACGGGTGGGCCGGCCGTTGCAGCACACCCAGAGGCACACGCAGACATGTCTGCACGCCCACCCACCGGTGGCCGGCCGTTGCGGCACACCCAGGGGCAATTACAGACACTTCTGCACGCCCACCCACGGGTCGCGCCGGCCATTGCGGCACACCCAGAGGCACCCGCAGACACTTCTGCACGCCCACCCACGGGTGGGCCGGCCATTGCTGCACACCCAGGGGCAACCCCAGACACTTCTGCACGCCCAACCACGGGTGGGCCGGCCGTTGCTTCACTCCCAGGGGCACACGCAGACACTTCTGCACGCCCACCCACGGGTGGGACGGCCTTTGCGGCACACCCAGGGGCACTTCCAGACACTTCTGCACGACCACCCACGGGAGGGCCGGCCATTGCTGCACGCCCAGAGGCACCCGCAGACACTTGTGCACGCCCACCAACAGGTGGGCCGGCCATTGCGGCACACTCAGTGGAAACCCCAGACACTTCTGCACGCCCAACCACGGGTGGGCCGGCCGTTTCGGCACACCCAGAGGAAACCCCAGACACTTCTGCACGCCGACCAACGGGTGGGCCGGTTGTTCCTGCACAACCAGTGGCACGCGCAAACACTTTTGCACGCCCACCCACGGGTGGGCCGGCCGTTGCGGCACACCCAGGGGCAACTAGAGACACTTGTGCACGCCCACCCACGGGTGGGCCGGCCGTTGCTGCACACCCAGGGCCAAGCCCAGACACTTCTGCACGCCCACCCAAGGGTCGCGGCCGGCCGTTGCGGCACACCCAGGGGCAATTACAGACACTTCTGCACGACCACCCACGGGTGGGCCGGCCACTGCTGCACACCCAGAGGCACCCGCAGACACTTCTGCACGCCCACCCACGGGAGGGACGGCCGTTGCGGCTCACCGAAATGCAACCCCAGACACTTCTGCACGCCCACCCACGGGTGCGCCGGCCATTGCTGCACACCCGGGGCAAACCCAGACACTTCTGCACGTCCTCCCAAGGGTGGGCCGGCCGTTGCTGCACACCCAGAGGCACACGCAGACACTTCTGCACGCCCACCCACGGGTGGGCCGGCCGTTGCGGCACAACCAATGGCGACTACAGACACTTCTGCACGCCCACCCACGGGTGGGCCGGCCATTGCGGCACACCCAGGGGCAAACTCAGACACTTCTGCACGCCCACCCACAGGTGGGACGGCCATTGCGGCACACCCAGAGGCACACGCAGACACTTCTGCACGTCCACCCACGCGTGGGCCGGCCGTTGCGGCACACCCAGGGGCAATAACAGACACTTCTGCACGCCCACCCACGGGTGGGACGGCCATTGCAGCACACCCCGGGGCAACACCAGATACTTCTCCTCGCCAACCCACGGGCGGGCCGGCTGTTGCGGCACACCCAGGGCCTACCCCAGACACTTCTGCACGCCCACCCACGGGTGGGCCTCCTATTGCTGCACACCCAGAGGCACACGCAGACACTTCTGCACGCCCACCCACGGGTGGGCCGGCCTTTGCAGCACACTCAGGGGCAACCCCACACTCTTCTGCACGCCCACCCACGGGTGGGCCGGCCATTGCTGCACACCCAGAGCCACATGCAGACACTTCTGCACGCCCACCCACGGGTTGGCCGGCCATTGCTCCACACCCCGAGGCAGCAGCTAACTCTTCTGCACCGCCACCCACGGCTGGGCCGGCAATTGCGGCACACCCAGGGGCAACTACAGACACTTCTGCACGCCCACCCACGGGTGGGCCGGCCGTTGCAGCACACCCAGAGGCAACCCGCAGACACTTCATGCGCAGCTCATCCACGGGTGGGCCGGCCATTCCTGCACACGCAGGGCCAAACCCAGACACTTCTGCACGCCCGACCCAAGGGGAGGGCCGGCCGTTCTGCGGCACACCCAGAGGAGACTACAGACACTTCTGCACGCCCACCCACGGGTGCGCCCGCCATTCGCGGCACAGCCAGAGGCACCACGCAGACACTTCTGCACGCCCCACCCACGGGTGGGCGGCCATGCTGCACACCCAGGGGCAACGCAGTCACTTCTGCACGCCCTTCCGCGGGTGGGCGGTCGATGCTGCACACCCAGAGGCACACGCAGACACTTCTGCACGCCCACCCACGGGTGGGCCGGCCATTGCTGCACACCCAGAGGCATCCACAGACACTTCGGCACGCCCACCAACGGGTGGGCTGGCCTTTACAGCACATTAAAAGCAGCCCCAGACTCTTGTGCACGGCCACCCACGGGTGGGCCGGCAGTTCGCGAAGCACACCCGGGGGCAAACCCAGACACTTCTGCACGCCCACCCACGGGTGGGCCGTCCGATACTGCACACCCAGAGGCACCCGCGAGACACTTCTGCAGCCCACCCGGGTGGGCCGGCCATGCTCCACACCCAGAGGCACCCGCAGACACTTCTGCAGCCCACCCACGCGTAGGGCGGGCTATTCGCGGCACACCCAGAGGCAACTACAGACACTTCTGCACGCCCGACCCACGGGTGGGCCGGCCATTGCAGGACACCCAGGGGCAATTACAGACACTTCTGCATGGCCACCCACGGGTGATCCGGCCGTTGCTGCACACCCAGAGGAATTTGCAGACACTTCGCGCGCCCTCCACGGCAGGGCCGGCCATTGCTGCACACCCAGAGGCACCTGCAGACACTTGTGCCGCCCCACCGGCGGGTGGGCCGGCCGTTCGCGGCACACTCAGTGGAAACCCCAGACACTTCTGCCGCCCACCCACGGGTGTGGGCCGGCCGCGAGCACACCCAGAGGCAACCCCAGACACTTCTGCATCGCCACCCACGGGTGGGCCGGCCGTCTCGCGGCACACCCAGAGGCAAACCCAGACACTTCTGCACGCCCCACCCACGAGTGGGCCGGCCGTTCGCGGCACACCCAGAGGCAACCCCAGACACTTCTGCACGCCCACCCACGGGTGGGCCGGCCGTCTTGGCACACACAGGGGGCAACTAGAGAAACTTCTGCACGGCCACCCGCGGGTGCGCCCGGACGTTGCTGCACACCCAGAGGCCCGCGAACACTTCTGCCGCCTACCCACCGATTGGGCCGGCCATTGATGCACACCCAGAAGCACTTCGCAGACACTTCTGCAGCCCACCCACGGGTGGGCCAGCCGATGCGCGGCACACCCAGGGGCAATTAGAGACACATCTGCAGCCCACCCACGGGTGGGCGGCCGATGCGGCACACCCACAGGCACCTGCAGACACTTCTGCACGCCCACCCACGGGTGGGCCGGCCATTGCTGCACATTCAGAGGCACCGCGCAGACACTTCTGCAGCCCACCCACGGGTGGGCCGGCCGTTCTTGGCACACCCAGAGGACCGCTGCAGACACTTCTGCACGTCCACCCGCAGGGTGGGCCGGCCATTGCTGCACACCCAGAGGCACCCGCGGAGACACTTCTGCATCAGCCCACCCTATGGGTGGCGCGGCCATTTCTGCACACCCAGAGGCACCCGCAGACACTTCTTCACGCCTACCCACGGGTGGGCCGGACGTTAGCTGCACACCCAGATGCACCCGCAGAAACTTGACCACGCCCACCCACGGATGGGCCAGCCGGTTGCTGCACACCCAGAGGCACTTCGCAGAACACTTCTGCAGCCCACCCACGGGTGGCCCAGCCATTGCTGCACACCCAGAGGCACCGCGAGACACTTCTGCTGCGCCCCACCCTACGGGTGGGCCGGCCGCTACTGCACCCAGGGGAAACCAAGACACTTCTCCACGTCCCACCCCGCGGGTGGGGCGGCCGTTACTGCACACCCACAGGCAACACCAGACACTTCTGCACGCCCACCCACGGGTGGGCCGGCCGTCGCGGAACACCCAGGGGAAAAACAAGACACTTCTCCACGCCCACCCACGGGTGGGGCGGCCTGCGCAGCACACAGAGGCAACCCCAGACACTTCTGCCGCCCCACCCACGGTTGGGCCGGCCATTGCTGCACACCCACAGGCAACACCAGACACTTCTGAGCGGCCACCCACGGGTGGGCCGGCCGTACTCCACACCCAGAGGCACCCGCAGACACTTCTGCCGCGTCCATTCGCGGGTGGGCCGGGCAGTGCAGCACATTCAGAGGCACCCGCGAGACACTTCTGCACGCCCACCGCGGGTGGGCCGGCCGTTAACTGCACACCCAGAGGAACCCGCGAGACACTTCTGCACGACCACTACCGCAGATGGGCGGCCATTGCTGCACACCCAAAGGCACCCGCAGACACTTCTTGACGCCGACCCACGGGTGGGCCGGACGTTGCTGAACACCCAAAAGGCACCCGCGAGACACTTCTGCACGCCCCACCCACGGGTGGGCCGGCGCTGCTGCACCCAGAGGCAACCCCAGACACTTCTGCATCGCCCACCCACGGGTGGGCCCGTGGTCGACGCGACACACCCAGGCGCACGGCAGACACTTCTGCACGCCCACCCACGGGTGGGCCGGCCATTCGCGACACCAAGGGGAAACCCCAGACACTTCTGCACGCCCCACCCACGCTGTGCCGCCATTGCTGCACACCCAGAGGCACCCTCAGACACTTCTGCACGCCCCACCCGCTGGTGGGCCGGCCATTGCTGCACACACAAAGGCACCCGCAGACACTTCTGCATCGCCTTACCCACGGGTGGGCCGGCCTACGGCACACCCAGAGGCAAACCCAGACACTTCTGCACGCCCACCCTAGCGGGTGGGCCGGACATTGCTGCACACACAGAGGCACCCGCGAGACATTACTGCAGCCCACCCTAGCGGGTGGCCGGACGTTGCTGCACACCCAGATGCACCCGCAGAAACTTGACACGCCCACCCACGGGTGGCCCATCCATTGCTGCACACCCAGAGGCACTCGTAGACACTTCTGCACGCCCACCCACGGGTGGGCCGGCCGTTGCGGCACACCCAGAGGCAATCGCAAACACTTCTGCACGCCCACCCACGGGTGGGCCGGTGGTTGCGGCTCACACTGGGGATACCCCAGGCACTTCTGCTCGCTTTCCCACGGGTGGGCCGACCGTTGCGGCACACCCAGAGGCCACCCCAGACACTTCTGCACGCCCACCCACGGGTGGGCCGGCCGTTGCTGCACACCCAGAGGCAACCCCAGACTCTTCTGCACGCCCACCCACGGGTGGGTCGGCCGTTGCGGCACACCCAGAGACAACCGCAGACACTTCTACACCCTCACCCACAGGTGGGCCGGCCATTGCGGCACACTCAGGGGCAACTACAGACACTTCTGCACGCCCACCCACGGGTGGGCCGGACGTTGCTGCACACCCAGAGGCACTCGCAGACACTTCTGCACGCCCACTCACGGGTGGGCCGGTGGTTGCGGCTCACACAGGGGAAACCCCAGGCACTTCTGCACGCCCTCCCACGGGTGGGCCGACCATTGCGGCACACCCAGAGGCCACCCCAGACACTTCTGCACGCCCACCCACGGGTGGGCCGGCCATTGCTGCACACCCAGAGGCGCCCGCAGACACTTCTGCACGCCCACCCACGGGTGTGCCCACCGTTGCTTCACACTAAGAAGCACCCGCAGACACTTCTGCACGCCCACTCACGGGTGGGCCGGCCGTTGCGGCACACCCAGAGGCAAACCCAGACACTTCTGCACGCCCACCCACGGGTGGGCCGGACGTTGTTGCACACTCAGAGGAACACGCAGACACTTCTGAACGCCCACCCACGCGTGGGCCGGCTATTGCGACACATCCAGAGGCACCCGCAGACACTTCTGCACGCCCACCCACGCGTGGGCCGGACGTTGCTGAACACCCAGAGGCACCCGCAGACACTTCTGCACGCCCACCCACGTGTGGGCCGGCCGTTGCTGCACACCCAGAGGCACCCCCAGACACTTCTGCACGCCCACCCACGGGTGGGCCGGCGATTGCGACACACCCAGACGCACCGGCAGACACTTCTGCACGCCCACCCACGGGTGGGCCGGCCATTGCTGCACACCCAAAGGCACCCGCAGACACTTCTGCACGCATACCCAAGGGTGGGCCGGCCATTGCGGCACACCCAGAGGCAAACCCAGACACTTCTGCACGCCCACCCGCGGGTGGGCCGGACATTGCTGCACGCGCAGAGGCACCCGCAGACATTTCTGCACGCCCACCCACGGGTGGGCCGGCCATTGCTGCACACCCAGAGGCACCCGCAGACACTTCTGCACCCCCACCCACGGGTGGGCCGGCCGTTGCGGCACACACAGGAGCAACTACAGACACTTCTGCACTCCCACCCACGGGTGGGCCGGACGTTGCTGCACACCCAGAGGCACCCGTAGACACTTCTGCACGCCCTCCCACGGGTGGGCCGGCCGTTGCGGCACACCCAGAGGCAACCGCAAACACTTCTGCACGCCCACCCACGGGTGCGCCGGTAATTGCGGCACACCCAGGGGAAACCCAAGACACTTCTCCACGCCCACCCACGGGTGGGACGGCCGTTGCGGCACACCCAGGGGCAATTCCAGACACTTCTGCACGCCCACCCACGGATGGGCCGGCCATTGCTGCACACCCAGAGGCACCCGCAGACACTTCTGCACGCCCACCCACGGGTGGGCCGGCCATTGCTGCACACCCAGAGGCACCCTCAGACACTTCTGCACGCCCACCCACGGGTGGGCCGGCCATTGCTGCACACCCAGAGGCACCCTCAGACACTTCTGCACGCCCACCCACGGGTGGGCCGGCCGTTGCTGCACACCCAGGGGAAACCCAAGACACTTCTCCACGCCCACCCACGGGTGGGACGGCCGTTGCGACACACACAGAGGCAACCCCAGACACTTCTGTACGCCCATCCACGGGTGGGCCGGCCGTTGCTGCACACCCACAGGCAACACCAGACACTTCTGCACGCCCACCCACGCGTGGGCCGGCCATTGCGGCACATACAGGGGCAACTACAGACACTTCTGCACGGCCACCCACGGGTGGGCCGGACGTTGCTGCACACCCAGATGCACCCGCAGAAACTTGACACGCCCACCCACGGGTGGGCCAGCCATTGCTGCACACCCAGAGGCACTCGCAGACACTTCTGCACGCCCACCCACGGGTGGGCCGGCCGTTGCGGCACACCCAGAGGCAATCGCAAAGACTTCTGCACGCCCACCCACGGGTGGGCCGGTGGTTGCGGCTCACACGGGATACCCCAGGCACTTCTGCTCGCCCTCCCACGGGTGGGCCGACCGTTGCAGCACACCCAGAGGCCACCCCAGACACTTCTGCACGCCCACCCACGGGTGGGCCCGCCGTTGCTTCACACCCAGAGGCACCCGCAGACACTTCTGCACCCCCACCCACGGGTGGGCCGGCCGTTGCGGCACACCCAGAGGCAAACCCAGACACTTCTGCACGCCCACCCACGGGTGGGCCGGCCGTTGCTGCACACCCAGAGGCACCCGCAGACACTTCTGCACGCCCACCCACGCGTGGGCCGGCCATTGCGGCACACCCAGAGGCACCCGCAGGCACTTCTGCACCCCCACCCACGGGTGGGCCGGCCGTTGCTGCACACCCAGATGCACCCGCAGAAACTTGACACGCCCACCCACGGGTGGGCCAGCCATTGCTGCACACCCAGAGGCACTCGCAGACACTTCTGCACGCCCACCCACGGGTGGCCCATCCATTGCTGCACACCCAGAGGCACTCGCAGACACTTCTGCACGCCCACCCACGGGTGGGCCGGCCATTGCTGCACACCCAGAGGCCACCCCAGACACTTCTGCACGCCCACCCACGGGTGGGACGGCCATTGCTGCACACCCAGAGGCACCCGCAGACACTTCTGCACGCCCACCCACGGGTGGGCCGGACGTTGCTGCACACCCAGAGGCACCCGCAGACACTTCTGCACGCCCACCCACGGGTGGGCCGGCCATTTCTGCACACCCAGAGGCACCCGCAGACACTTCTGCACGCCCACGCACGGGTGGGACGGCCGTTGCGGCACACCCAGAGGCACCCGCAGACACTTCTGCACGCCCACCCACGGGTGGGCCGGCCATTGCTGCACACCCAGAGGCACCCGCAGACACTTCTGCACGCCCACCCACGGGTGGGCCGGCGATTGCGACACACCCAGACACACCCGCAGACACTTCTGCACGCCCATCCACGGGTGGGCCGGCCATTCCTGCACACCCAGAGGCACCCGCAGGCAATCAATGGTCACGCAATTGTCATTCAGGGGCCACTTAGCGGTGACTCAATGGTCACTCAGTGGTCACCTAGAGGTCACTCAGGTGTCACTCAGGGTCACTCAGGGACACTCAGGGGTCATTGGGATCACTCAGAGTCATTCAGGGTCACTCAGTGTAACTCAGTGGTCACCCAGGGGTCACTCAGCGGTCACTTAGTGTCACTCAATGGTCACTCACGTGTCACTCGATGGTCACTCAGTGGTCACTCAGGGTCACTCAGGGGTCACTCAGGGTCACTCAATGGTCACTCAGCGGTCACTCAGGGTCACTCAGTGTAACTCAGGTTCCCTCAATGGTCACTCAGGGTCACTCAGTGGTCACTCAGGGTCACTAAGTGGTCACTCAGTGGTCACTCATGGGTCACTCAATGGTCACTTAATGGTCACTCAATGGACACTCAGGGTCACTCAGGGCTCACTCAATGGTCACTCAATGGTCACTCAATGGTCACTCAGCGGTCACTTAGTGTCACTCAATGGTCACTCAGGGTCACTCAGGGTTCACTCAGGGGTCACTCAGGGGTCACTCAGTGGTCACTCAGTGGTCACTCAGGATCACTCAATGGTCACTCAGGAGTCAGTGTCACTCAATGGTCATTCAATAGTCACTCAATGGTCACTCAATGGTCACTCATTGGTCACTCAGTGTCACTCACGGGTCACTCAGGATCACTCAGTGGTCACTCAATGGTCACTCAGTGGTCACTCAGGGGTTACTCAGGATCACTCAGGGTCACTCAATGGTCACTCAGGGTCACTAGAGTGGCCACTCAGGGGTCACTCAATGGTCACTCAGTGGTCACTCAGGGTCATTCAGAGGTCAATTAGGGGGTCACTCAATGGTCACTCATTGGTCACGCATTGGTCACTCATCGGTCACTCAATGGTCACTCAGGTGTCACTCCGTGTCCCTCGGGGGTCACTCAATGGTCACTGAGCGGTCATTCAATGGTCACTCAGAGGTCACTAAGGGTCACTCAGCGGTCACTCAATGGTCACTCAGTGGTCACTCAGGGTCACTCAGGGGTCACTCAATGGTCACTCAGGGGTCCCTCAGGGTCACTCAGGATCACTCAATGGTCACTCAATGGTCACTCAATGGTCACTCCAGGGTCACTCAGGGGTCACTCAATGGTCACTCAAGGGTCACTCAATGGTCACTCAGTGGTCACTCAAAGATCACTCAGTGGTCACTCAATGGCCACTCAGCGGTCACTCAATGGTCACTAAGGGTCACTCAGTTGTCACTCAATGGTCACTCAGGGTCACTAAGTAGTCACTCAGGGTCACTCAGGGTCTCTCAGGGGTCACTCAATGGTCACTCAGGGGTCACTCAGTGGTCGCTCAATGGTCACTCAATGGTCAGTAAGTGGTCACTCAATGGTCACTCAATGGTCACTTAGGGTCACTCAGTGGTCACTCAGGGTCACTCAATGGTCACTCAGGGGTCACTCAATGGTCACTCAGCGGTCCCTCAATGGTCACTCAATGGTCACTTAATGGTCACTCAGTCGATCGTCGAGTAATCGATCGGCAGGCATTAGCAGGTTTAAAGGGTTTTTTGGGCGTTTTTTTGATGAAATTTTGGGGCTTTTTTTTTAAGGGATTTTAAATGGGTTTTTCGGGTTTTTAAAGGGACTTTAAAGTAATTTTTTGGGGAAATTTGGGAGCTTTTAAAGAGGTTTTGTGGGTTTTTTGGGGGGTTTAAGGTTGTTTTAGGGTATTTTTTAGGGATTTTTAAAAGGTTTTTTGGATTTTTATTTAAGGTTTCTTTCTGATTATGAGGAGGTTTTAGGTGGTTTTTTGAGGCTTTTGGTGGCGTTGCTTTGGGGGGATTTTTTGGGTTTTGGGTGGGTTGGGGAGGTTTTGGTTTTTTTCTGAGGTTTGGGGGTTTTTTGCAGGTGTTTTTGGGTTTGTGTGGTTTAACAGCTGCAGCTGGTGGACCCTGTGCCCTCTGCTCTCCCCGCCGTTGTCTCGGCTGTCGCACCTGTCCTGAGGAAAGCCCGGTGGAAGGAGCTCTGCACTGGGATTCAGGACGCCGGAGCATCGCACGAGGCCTCCGTGAAACTGCAAATTCTTTCTAAGTTGTTGCCACCTTTGGAAAGCAAAGGGCTGCACGGTGTAATGGACCTGCTTCCTGCTGCTCTTTCTTGCTCTCTCCCTCTGTTCCTCCAACTCTATTTCCCTCTATTTCTTTCTCTCCCTCTGTTCCTCTCTCTTTCCCTCTATTTATTTCTCTCCCCTCAGTTTCTCTAACTCTATTTCTTTCTCTCTCCCTCTGCTTCCCTCTCACCGTATTTCCCCCTATTACTTGCTCTAACTCTTTCTTTCTCTGTCTCTCTTTCTCTATTTCCCCTTTCTCTTAATTAAAAAAAATTTAAAACTTTTTAAACATTTAAATAAAAAAATTTACTCCCCTGGGAGCCTGAAATTTTCTACTGCTGCACCAAACATTTAGTGGTTTTTTCTTCTTTTTTATATATTCTATATAATGAGCAGCCCTTCCCCTCAGGGGAGGAGGCCCCACCCCAAGGGCGGGAGGCCCCCGCCCCCGGGAGAAGCCACACCCACTGGTGATGAGGCCACGCCCGGGAAAGCCCCGCCCATGTGGAAGGAGGCCATGCCCCCTGATGAAAAGCCCAGCCCACCCGGGAAGGGGAGGCAACGCCCCCGGGAGAAGCTCCGCCCACCAGAGAGGAGGTCACGGCCCCGGATAAGCCCCCGCCCATCCGAGAAGAGGTCACACCCATTGAGGAAGAGACTATGCCTCTGAGTGGCAGTTCCGCCCACTGGCGAGGAGGCCACGCTCCCTGGGTGGAAGCCCCGCCCACCCGGGAAAGGGCCACGTCTGCTGGTGAGGAAGCCACGCCCCCTTGCCGGAAAAGCCCCGCCCATCGATGAGTAGGCCTCGCCCTCTGGGAGAGAAGCCCCGCACACCCATAAGGGAGACCATGTCCCCGGAAAGGAGCCCTGCCCACCGGGGAGGAGGCCACGCCCCGGGGGAGAAACCCTCCCCACCAGTGAGGAGGTCCCGCCCCCAGGGGAGAGGCCCCGCCCACAAGGCGGCAGCACTGCCGACTCGGGGCTGCCTGCAGTACCGCGCTGTGCCCACAGGGCGGCAGCACTGCCATTGCCGACTCGGGGCTGCCTGCAGTACCGCGCTGTGCCCACAGGGTGGCAGCACTGCCATTGCCGGCTCGGGGCTGGCTGCAGTACCGCGCTGTGCCCACAGGGTGGCAGCACTGCCACTGCCGGCCCTGGACTGCCTGCAGTACCGCGCCGTGTTCACAGGGTGGCAGCACTGCCACTGCCGGCCCGGGACTGCCTGCAGTACCGCGCTGTGCCCACAGGGTGGCAGCACTGCCATTGCCGGCTCGGGGCTGGCTGCAGTACCGCGCTGTGCCCACAGGGTGGCAGCACTGCCATTGCCGGCTCGGGGTTGGCTGCAGTACCGCGCTGTGCCCACAGGGTGGCAGCACTGCCATTGCCGGCTCGGGGCTGCCTGCAGTACCGCGCTGTGCCCACAGGGTGGCAGCACTGCCACTGCCGGCCCTGGACTGCCTGCAGTACCGCGCCGTGTTCACAGGGTGGCAGCACTGCCATTGCCGGCTCGGGGCTGGCTGCAGTACCGCGCTGTGCCCACAGAGTGGCAGCACTGCCATTGCCGGCTCGGGGCTGCCTGCAGTACCGCGCTGTGCCCACAGGGTGGCAGCACTGCCACTGCCGGCTCGGGGCTGGCTGCAGTACCGCGCCGTGTTCACAGGGTGGCAGCACTGCCATTGCCGGCTCGGGGCTGGCTGCAGTACCGCGCTGTGCCCACAGGGCGGCAGCACTGCCGGCTCGGGGCTGCCTGCAGTACCGGGCTGTGCCCACAGGGCGGCAGCACTGCGCCCAGCTCAGCCCGGGGCTGGCGTACTTTGCGGACAGCAAAGCGAAGGCAAAAAGCAACGAGTCCCATCCCTTCAAAAAATCCGTCTAAATGAATGCCCCAAAAAATCCTGACCAAAACTAAAAGAAGCCCTGTCTCTAACCAAATAAAAACAAAAAAACCCCTTTAAATAAAAATCTATGTATTCATATTTAACTTATATTCATATTCATAATCCATATATATTTTATATATTCGATAAAGGCCGTATTATAACATATATAAAGCATTATTTTTATTGTTTATTATATGCATAATCTTTATATTGCTAATATTTTCATCCATTTTCAACCATTTTCATCCCAGACCCTGCTTGTCAGTTATTCAATCCTTTACCACTGGACTTCGTGCAAAGGGACGCCCGGGGTGCTGCATTGCAAGAAATTCCAAAGAGAATCCCCTCCAAAACCTGACAGAGAATGGTTTGGAGGCGCTCCAGAACGCAGACAGCTAGTCGTGCCTTGTCAGGCCACACCAATTCTGTCACATCCACCTGAGCTGTGCAGGTGAGGCAAAGGCTCGGTGTTTTTTGGGGTTTATTCTCACTTTTGGCTGCCAGAGCCAGCTGATTTTTGGGGCTGATTTTTTATAATTTTGGTGGTTATTTTTTGGGTTATTTTTTGGTGTTTTGGGGGGATATTTTGGGGTGTTTTTCGGTGTTTTGGGGGGATTTTTGGTAGATTTTGGGGATATTTTTGGGGTGTTTTTTGGGTGTTTTTTCTCAGCGTTGGTGGCCAGGTTATGGTGATTTTGGGGGTTTTTTTGGGGTGTTTCTAGGGGGTTTTTTTGGGAATTTGTTAGGGTTTTGGTAATTTTGGGGTTTTTGGGGAAGAATTTTCTGGGGGGTTTTGGGAGAAATTATTTGGAATTTTTGGTGAATTTTTTGGATTTTTTTGGGTAATTTTTGAGGGATTTTTTGGGGATATTTTTGGGGGTGTTTTTGGGGGTTTTTTGTCACCTTTGGCTGCCAGGTCCAAGTGATTTTAGGGATTTTTGGGGGGATCTTTTTGGTAATTTTTGGGGATTTTTTTGGGAGAATTTTTTTGGGGATATTTTTTGGGGTTTTTGGTAATTTTTGGGGTTATTTTTGGGGAATTTTTGAGGTTTTTGGGGAATATTTTTTGCGATGTTTTTTGTGTATTTTTGGGGGGGAGTTTGGGGGATTTTTGGTAGTTTTTGGGGATATTTTTGGAGGGTTTTTGAGGTGTTTCTAGGGGGTTTTTGGGAATTTTTGGGCTTTTGGTAATTTTTGGCGTTTTTGGGGGGGAATTTTTTTGGGTGTTTTAGGGAATTTATTTGGAATTTTTTGGGGGATATTTTGGGGTTTTTGGGGGTCTTTTTCATAATTTTTGGGGGGATATTTTTGGAGCGTTTTTGGCTGGTTTTTGCATAGTTTTTTTGGGGGGTTTTTGTCACCTTTGGCTGCCAGGTCCAGCTGATTTTTGGAAATTTATTGGGGATTTTTGGGGATATTTTTGGGGGGATATTTTGGTAATTTTTGGAGATTTTGTGGGATTTTTTTTTCCTAAATTTTTGGGGTAATTTTGGGAGATATTTTTGGGCATATTTTTGGGGTGGTTTTGGCTGGTTTTTTGGGGTGTTTTTTGAGTTTTTCCTCCCAATTGGCCCCCAGGTCCAGGTGATTTTTGGGGGTTTTTTGGGGAATATTTTTGGTAATTTTGGGAGATAATTTTGGGGAATTTTTTGGGTAATTTTGAGGAATTTTGGGGGGTTTATGGGGAAATTTTTGAGATTTTTTGGGGATATTTTTGGGATGTTTTTGGGGTTTTTTTCTGACCTTAGTCGACAGGTTATGGTGATTTTGGGAGGATTCTTGATAATTTTTTGGGTGTTTTTGGTTTTTTTGGGGGGAAGGTTTTTTGGTATTTTTTGGTAATTTATTTGGGATATTTTTGGGTGGCTTTTGGGATTTTTTGGGGTCTTTTGGGGTTTCTTGGGGTTTTTGGGGGGATTTTTGGGGGGTTTTGGGAGATATTTTTGGGGGTGGTTTTGGGGGTTTTGGGATTTTTTGGGGATTTTTTGGGGGAGTTTTTGGGGTTTTGGGGGGATTTTTGGGGGGTTTTGGGAGATATTTTTTGGGGTGTTCTTTTTAGAGCTAGTATGCTTAAAGTGCCCTCTTAGTCAGAGATAACAGCCCGTGATGGGGGACCCTGCAGCTGACAGGACAATTATCAGCACGCACCGGCGGGAGCAGCGCCCAAATTAAAGGGATGAGGAGAAGAATAAAAGCACAAGCCCAAAACCACGCGTGCTCTGAAAAGGCGGAGCCGAGGAGTGGCCGTGCTGAACAGTTCCCAGAACTGTTAGTGCACAGGAAGGTCTCTGAGCGTGTCACGAACGGATGGACTGTAAAACGTGTTGAAAGGGGCGTCAGCACGCCAAGCACCGGCCGTTTAACCCTTTGCTCTATGCGTGTCTCCCATTGCCGTTTTTTATTAAACCGTGTAATTCTCCCAGAGCAGCGAACCGTGTTTGTCACACTGAGGCGTCGCCGCCGCTGCCCGGATCGAGCGGGGCGTGGCTGTGAACAGAGGGGCAGGGTCAGCGCTGGGCTAAAAACCCCAAAAAACCCCTAAAAAAACGCCAAAACGAAAAAAAAAATTTTAAAAATCCCAGAAAAACTTTTAAAAATCCCTTCAAAATACCCTCAAACAACCTTTACCTGTTACCACTTTGCTAAAGAGAGCCTATGAGAGAGGAAGCAATACCCTACTGGAAGGTGGTGTGCAGACAAAATTGGCTTTCTGGCTCCCACCTGAGCAGCTTTTGTTGGGAGTAATGCATGTGCTCTTATACCTGAAATCCACAGTGGAGAACTTCAGCAGTGTAAGAGCAATACTGTAATAATATTGTGGTTATGTTTGGTTTGTTTTCATGTAGAACATACAAATGACTTAGCTCTTAAAACTTAGGTTCCAGTTCTGTAGCTTTTTCTTCTGTACTTGTCTCTGAGGCTACACAGCACCATACAAAACTGCATGTAATTTGCTAACAAATGCCAGTTCTTATTATTGAGGAGCCTTGGATTTACCTTGCTAATCACTGTGAGTGCAAATAAACTCGAGATTTTAATCCGGCTCCTGGGTCTCCCTAAGAAGCCTTTGCAGAGAGTAAAATTCAGTGGCCTGTGTACCTCCAAATGTCACAATATAAATTAAATTCTATTTGGCAACCTGAGACTTCTCTTAGAGTCAGGTTTCTACAGAGGGAAGTGGTTCCTTCCCCCAGAAGAGGTTGTAATCTAAGTAATTCTTAGTTGACTCCTATTCTTGTTGTATAATTACCCTTCTGCTCCCATCCTCCTCTTTTCTTCACTTCCAAGATGTCTTTATTTTCATAGCTTGGTAAAACTTTGGGTCCTCAACTTGTTGACCTCTGTGTGGACCTGCTGAGCTGTTGTGCCGGGGCAATCAAATAAAGCCAGAGCAGCAGCAGGAACAGGAGGAGCATCAGGCTGATGGGATCTCTTCATGGATGAGGAGCCTCTGATGACAGAAGTGTCTTCAAACGACAAAGTACCAAATCCCTACATACAGAGGTACCTGTTGGTAAACTTGGGTTTGGCTGATTCTCTAGGGAATAGTTTTTCTGATCAGGGAGTTGTTGTTAAGCTCTTGGAGGAGAACTTAGGAAGGTAGAGCATGAGGTTGCTAAACTACTGTCTGGAGATGTGACTCAGCTGCACCACCCACAGTCCCACCCCTGAGCTGGAACACAGTCAGGAGAAGTCCCAAATGAGATCATCATTGCAGAAAAAAATGTATTCCCTCAGCCTTATTGAAAATTATGTACTTGAGGAGGGAATTTTTCCTCCTTTCATCTGTTCTGTGAATTTGTGGAGAGTAGAGTGTGTTGATGATCCCCAGAATACTCAGTTTTCCAATGCAGACGAGCTCAGACATGTCCAGAGTGTTCAGTATAACAGCATAAATCCCACAGCATAAATGTTGGGAGAATGATATTTATGTGCTTGGATTCATTTATATTTTTGGTCTTCTGGCCAGCTAGTAGACAATTTCATGTTCAATAATTGTAACTGACAAGCTGCGGAAAATAGCAGTTAATGAGTTTATTTTTTACCCTGCACCGTGATTATCCATTCATTTTACCTCTGTTTGTTACAGACCCTGGAGGATACACTCACTTGATTTTCAGACGTCCTACACTGGAGAGCTGGTTCCTGGCGTTGGAGCTGCACTCAATTCCTCAGCCAGGTCTGAACCCTGTCACTGTGAAGCTCCTGTCAGCTCACGTCAATTCTGGGGTGCTCCAGCTGCTGAAAACAGGCGCCCCCATCCTTCAGAGCACCCCAAGGGATCACAGACACGTCTTGTCTGAGTATTTCAGAGCCAACACCAAAAGTGTCCTGGAAGAGCTGCTGACTGTGGGGAAGGACAGAAGCCAGGTCTGTCCCAGGAACTCTCACCAGCTGCAGGCTCTGGAGGAGCTGCACATGTGCATAACTGCAGATCAGCTGAAGGAGATCACTTTAAGCATGCTGCAACTTCCTTGGCTTCTCAGAAATCTGAAAAATCCCCTAAAATAGGGAAAGCAGTTAAGCTTCTATGGACAAATTTTGGTACAGCTCTTTACAGACAGCTACCAAAGACATCCCCAGCAAGGAGAACTTCTGCTGTCTGCAGAGCACGTTAAGGCTTTGGGGAAATTGATGTCAGCATCGGCCAGCAAAGACTTGGAGCGAGTTTTCCTTCAGGTTCTCCAGAGTGAGCCAGTCCTTGCTCTCACAGGTGGTCTCAAGGTGCAGGCTCACTGTCTTGGCCAGTGCTCACACACCTCCCTGGCCATCGTGGCCATGCTGATCCAGCACTCCAGGACTCACCTGCTGCAGTTCGAGCTCTGGTGTCTGAGCAGTGCCACTGGGAAGTACCTGAGGAAACACATGGAGAGCTTTCTTCCACTCGTTCATGTGCATTTGCAATGCAGAGACCTGTATGGTTTCAGTGACCTTCCGCAGGTAAAGGCACGCTGAGCCCTGCCAGTGATGCAGGAGGCCACATTCCCTGTTCAGGATCTGCTGGCCTTAAGGGCTGGCCATGTTCACACCACAGATAAAGGTGATAAGACCTGGATGTCTGACCTCTAGTGACTGTCTTGGAAGTACCTCTGCAGCACTAAAGGTGAAGAGCTGTTCTAAGGCTTGCCTGCTAGACTGAAGCCAAGTGCTCTTACAGTTACTGCTACCCAGATTTCTCTTTTGAGGCCCTTGCTTAATCCTTAGTGCATGTGGAAATCTGTCATTGTGCTTCTCCTGGTTTAGTACAGGAGGTAAAACCTTTTGCTCAGGCAAGGATAGAAGAGTGTCTGGAGCGTGCAATGCCACAGCCAGATGGTTTTTGCAGAAACTGAGCTTTCACTTTTGCAGAGTCCAAAAATTTTATTTCTGAAACAAATCTCCAGCTGTGGGCTGGCTGCAGTAATGCTCTCCCAAGCTGGCTGTCCAGAACTTTCTAAACCCACAGCAGCATTACAGCTATGGACAAGTGTGTTAAATTCTCTACCAGCAAACGATGAGTTAGGATTCAACTGGATAAAACAGGACCACTTGAATTTCATTTCTCTTGTTGTCCAGAAATGTAAGTAGCAATGGCAATGGGCTGACTGGGGCTGTAGCTCTACCTGCAAGGTCAAGCAGTGATAAGACCTTGTCAGCACCCTGGGAAGTAGCAGATGGGTGAAGAAGTGAGCCTCTCTGGAGCACTTCTCTGTAACAGATTAGCAGCTGCTGTTTCCTACAAACTGAGTAGTCTGGGCCTGGATTAGAAAGTGATTTGGGATTAGTGTGTTGTTGATTAACAGCTGCAGCTGGTGGAACCTGTGCCCTCTGCTCTCCCAGCAGTTGTCTTGGCTGTCACACCTGTCCTGAGGAAAGCCCTGTGGAAGGAGCTCTGCACTGGGATCCAGGACACTGGAGCATCACATGAGGCCTCCGTGAAACTGCAAATTCTTTCTAAGTTGTTGCCACCTTTGGAAAGCAAAGGGCTGCACAGTGTAATGGACCTGCTTCCTGCTGCTCTTTCTTGCTCTCTCCCTCTGTTTCACTAATTCTATTTTCCTCTATTTCTTTCTCTCTCCCTCTGTTCCTCTATTTCCTTCTCTTTCTCTCTCCCTCTGTTTCCCTAACTCAATTTCTCTCTCTTTCTCTCCCCCTCTGTTCCTCTAAGTCTCTTTCCCTCTATTTCTTTCTGTCCCCCTCAGTTTCTCTAACTCTATTTCTTTCTCTCTCCCTCTGTTTCCCTCTAACTCTACTTCCCTCTCACTGTATTTCCCCCTATTTCTTGCTCTCTTTCTTTCTCTCTCTTCTTCTATTTCCCTTTCTCTTAATTAAAAAAATGTAAAAAACTTTTAAACGTTTAAATAAAAAAATTTACTCCCGGGGAGCCTGAAATTTTCTACTGCTGCACCAGACACATAGTGTTTATTCTTTTTGTATATATTATATGGGGACCCTAATGAGCAGCCCTGCCTCCCAGAGGAGGAGGCCCTACCCCCTGGGGAGAAGCCATGCCCACTAGTGAGGAGGCCAGGCCCCAGGAAGAAGCCCTGCTCACCCCAGAAGGCTGCCATGCCCACAGGGGAAGAGACCACGCCCCTGGGGAAGCCCCGCCCCTAGGCAGAAACCCCGCCCACCGGGTGAGGAGGACAAGCCCCCGAGAAGCCTCATCCACCGGGGAAGAAGCCCCGCCCAGTCATAAGGGAGGCCACACCTCTTGGGGAGAAGCCCCGTCCAGTGGAGAGACGGCCACACCACGCCCATCAGGGAAGGAGACCACGCCCCCGATGAGAATCCCCGCCCATATGGAAGGAGTTTATGCCCCCTGATGAAAAGCCCAGCCCACCTGGAAGGGAGGTAACGCCCCCTGGGGAGAAGCTCCGCCCACCAGGGAGGAGATCGCGCTCCCTGGGGAGATGCTTTGCCCGGGAAGAGGCCATGCCCCCAGGGAAGCCCCACCCATCACTGAGGAGGCCACCTGGGTTAGAAGCCCCGCCCACTCGGGAGGGGGCGCGCACCCTGGAGACAAGCCACGCCCACGTGGGAAAGGCCACGCCCCCGGGCAGAAACCTTTCCCACCGGCGAGGGGGCCACGCCCCCTGAGGAGTAGCCCCGTCCAGCGGGGAGGAGGCCACGCCTCTGGTGAGTAGCCCCGCCTACCGGGGACGAGGGCCCCCTTCTTGGAGAGAAGCCCCGCCCCTAGGGGTTTTTTTCAGGGTTTTTTTGGGGAAGGTAGGTTTTGACTTTTTGGGGGATGTTTTGGGGGCTTTTGGGGAGGTTTTGGGGGTTTTGCAGGTGGTTTTGGGGTTTTTTTTGTTTTTTTTTTTCCTTGTTTTTGGCCTTTTTTGCTTTGTCCGGGTTGTTTTTTCGACTTTTCTCCCCTCAAAAATTTTTTTCTCCAGGTCTGTTTTTTCAAGCGCAGCTACAAGGAGATGCTGGAGGGCACCGAGAACCCCCAGTGACAAACCTTTGTGTGAGGAAGCAACTGTCAAACAGGTGAGCCAGTGTGGCTTTGTAATGGGAACTTGTCTCTTTCCCCTTTCAATTTTATCTTGCTGATCCCTCCCTGGTGCCCCCAGAAAAAAAATGGGGGCTGTGAGGACAAAAACAATTTAAATTGAGGGGAGTAACCACTCCTCCGTTATTGTGTGTGTTTAAACAGCGGAGAATGCCCCTCCACCTGTGATTTTAAGGGGACTGACAGAGTCGTGCCGGTGCGAACCGTGCAGAGCCGAGCCGAGCTGTGCCGGAGCGGCGGGCGGGAGCGGCGGCACGGAGCCGAGCCCGTCTCGGCCGCTCTGTCCGCTCCGTAGGGGGCTCGGGCACGTCTCACTGGCGTGGTCAAATAAGCCCAATGTAAATTGTGAAAATTTGAAGAGTAACATGAAAAACGATTTTTTGGTTATCCTGCTCTCTCACTGTGGCCACCGGGAGAGTAGCTCGAACATGCGCAAACATACGCTGCGCGCAAACAAAACAGGAACCAAAACTCCCTAAGAACTCTTAGTTACGGGACCAGAGGTGCAGTCAGGACCAACAGCTAGAGCTCAGCAGAAAGAGCGGGACATTGCCGCACTGTATTTTGAACAGTAATCCGCAGTAAAGCGCTCCTTATGATACAGATAGGGTATTTTGTGACCTCTAGGAGCACTGAGCTAGTGCCGCGGGAACGCGCCGAGGGTGCACGGCACCCGCAGCTTCCCCCAGGATCGCTCCCTCCTCTCCGTTTGAGCCCGCCCTACTGCAGAGAGCGCGGCGATGCAGAGGCGACACGGGCGCGCTGGCGCCAGGCTGAGCCTGACAGCTCCGGCAGCGAGCCCGGCGCGGACTACAAGTACCGTGAGCCCCGTGTCAGGGGAGTGTGCGTTCGTGAACACCCGCGTGGAGCCGCACTACAAGTCCCACAATGCTTCACGCCGCCTGGTGTCTCTGCTCGGGTCCCGATTTAAATCCAGACAGTGAGGAAAATGGCGGTGCGGGGCTGTGTGTGGGAGACGGAGATGTAGCTGGGCTTTGGCTCATTTCCCAGGTGAGTGGGGTTTGGACGCATGGAGGAAATGAGGGAACGAGGGAGAGAGGGGAGTTCTAGTTCGCATTCCTCTGCTTCCCTGGTATGAGACGGCGACGGCGGAGGGAGAGCTGCCCCTTGCCGGGGAAGGGAGAAGCTTGGGGGTGACCCTGAGGGGCGGCTCTTCTCTGTCTCTCGCCCCCCTCCTCAATATGAATGTGGCTCCCTGAGGGCAGGCGGAAGGGAACCGTAGATGGGTTGTGTGTGAGGAGAATTCCCAGGCCTGGAGATGAGGAGATTCCCCGGGCAATGTGTCGCTGCCTTTACCTCTTTCTAGCTATTGTAAGTTCACTGGTGACTGAGTTTTGAAGGGGCATTCCTGCGGCAGTGGCGGAGAATTGATGCGCGGGCTGAAGGCTTCCCGTATCGCTGTGTGATGCATATCTATGTATGGTGATTTGGGGTGGAGGCTCCTCGTATAATACAAAGAGATCTAAGGTCGCTGGGGACTTGGCTTTAGAATCGTCTGACCCACGGTTTCTCAGTCGGAGCAGAAGGCGGGTGTGGATGAAATAACTCGGTTAGAATGGCCCTCTCTGCCATTCATCAGGGCTTGTCCGGTACCGAGGCGGTTCCAAAGACCTTGAGACCGCATTCTCCTGGTCATCTTATAACCTCGGTGAGTTTTAGACCTGACTCCGCTTGTCTCCTTATCCCTGGTAATAAGGAAAGGGATGAAAAATCCTGCAACCGAAAGGTTCATTTTCGTGCCTCTTAACCATTTCTGCCTCGTAGCTGTAATGAAATTGTGTTGTTGAGGGTTCACGCCACTGTAGGTGTTAGTGTTTCTGGGATATAAATAGGGTGATTATGAGTTAGAATTTAGCGTGAGGTTGAGATAATTCCCACAGTTCTCTTCCTTTGGTTCTAAAGTTGGTTCTGTGTGTGGTTTCTGCTCCTACTCCTAAGCACGGTCAAGTTTCCCTTTGAAAGTGAAGCTTCTCTATTTGTCAGCTCATATTCAGACTCATGTGAATCCTCTGTATCTTCTTCCCCTTTTAGATAGTAGTTAACAGAAAATGTTCTAACTGGAATATCAGGACAAAACAAAATTAAATCTGAAAGTGTGAGGGATGGCAATATCTAGTATACAGTACCTGTAATCCAGTTAAAATGGATTCTTACAATAAGCTTAAGATTCTATCATCACTATTATTTTATTTTATATATTTTCTTATGGAATATTTCTATCTTAAATGTTCTGCTTCACATGAAACAAAATTGTATATTCTGAATATAAATATAGCTTCATAGAAACAAGTAGTATATGAGTGAAAACCAGAGAATAAAAGCTTGGGTTTAGAGAAGAGAGACAAAATCGAGTGCATTTTAGGGGGTTCAGGCTTTTTGTTTTGTTTCGGTTTTGTTACTTTTGTTTTATAAACAAGATTGTGCATTATAGCATGCAGCAGTTATATTTACTGCTAACTGCTGTTACAATGGGCTGTTCAACTGACTGTTGTAAGGAATTTCCTTCAATTCTGTTACTACTACTACTGTATTTTTTTTTTTAACTAATACCAGTGGATTTGATGGATCCACTGCTGACATGTGAAGATAGAAGCTGTGGGATATAGGAAGCAATAGACAAAATAAACCCAGCATTCAGCCACACTTTAAGTACCTCTCCTGTTTCCTGATTACAGTGTGTTGTTGCCAGTCTGATTTTATTTGGAAAATTACTTGGGTGCATTTTGGACATTATACCATAATGTATAGCTGAGACAAGATGCAGATCTATTTTATAATAGAACGTTATCATCATGGTGGGAGTTTTTTATTAATAATGGACAAGAAATCACAATCAAAAAACCTTCAAGATTAATCCCTGAGGTACAGCTTCATAGAGAAGGTGGGGTGTGTTTTTATTTTTCAAGAACGCTGGGAAAGAAAAGATGTGTTGATTATGTTTGCCTGCAGAGTTAAACCATTTGTAGCATTTGGAAAGGTATTGGACACTACAGTCTGACACTACAGGCTGCTTCAGCTCCTGCATTTAAATGACTCTCTCTTGAACAGGTGATCTTCAGTGACTGTGTGATACAAGATCTTCTGCATTTCATGTTCAAGCTTTTTGAGTATTTAGAAATACCTTAAATATTTCTGACTTGTTTTAATAATTTAAAAAAAAAATGGAGGAGAGTGGGATGGGAGGATTAGTATAATTTATGCCAGGGATATAAGAGGGTGGTGAAGAATATCTAGCCTGAATGCTGGGGCAGCCTGCCTATGCAGGTTTTTTCATTTGTTTTCCCTCCTTCCCCCCGGGCTAGATCTATTGATGTTTCTAGATGTGGGGTATTAGGAAAGGGGCAATTGTGAAACAATTTGGCTGCTACTGATTTAAATCTGCCATGGAATGTATTTCCACTCACTTTGATTTTTGTGTGTTGCTTTTAGTTGAGTGAAGGTGCAATTATTTTGTGCACGATATAAATGGGATGCATACTTCGTATGGATCCTGTTACTAATACTTAATTGGTAACTTTTTAAATTCGCAGTTATCAATAAGCTAATTTTTGAAAAGTGAAACAAAATTACCTTGTCTTCGATCTCATGAAGGATTTTTAGTCTTTTGTGTGCAGTGTGTCTAATAACAGAATGCCCTGCCTCACTGAAACATCCCAAAGTGAACAGGTAATGGAACAGGGGTTGGGTTGGGTGACTTTTGTTGCCATATCTTTTAATAGAAGGGTTAAGTAAAAGACGGAGCAAAACAATTTACAGTGAAATACGTGCTCTTACCAGTATTTTGGGGAAATGATTGTTCAGGACAGTCAGTCGAGAAAAGAGTTCTCTGTTCTATGTAAGTAAGTCCAAAGAACTAAATCTAAATCAAAGATAGCATTCCTCTGGTTTTGCTTTGTACATTCAATTTGTAATTCTAACACTTTGCCAGTTGCCCTGTAGAGTATATTAACACCTTAACATTGCTGGGTTTTTTACATCACATTCTCTGCAGGCTAGTAAGTCACAGAAAGAGATAAACCGTGCGACTTGCTTTTTGCTGCTATGTGTGTGTCTGAAGGAGTGGCAGCTAATATAGTCTATATGGATAAACTTTCTGAAACCTTTTAGACAGACATTAGGAGCATACGCATGTGTGCATGCACGCATAAACAATCACTGTATGGAAATGCTACATTGTTTTTTCTGAATCTTATGGAAGAACTAGTAAAGGTTCAAAAATTAATTTCTTGTGTTAATAATGACAGCTTTAAAATGGTTTTCCATTTTTGGCAGCTTACATCTTAAGGAGGTGATTTCAGACAAAAATTTTCAATTTCTTTGCTAGTGATTGAATAGGCTTTTCAGACGTCTTCCTCTATAATATCTTCTTTCCCCATCAAGGCTAGGCTAGAGAGGTTAGGTGGAAACAGGGAATTGTGACTTGGTTTGCAGTTCTTTTTGTGCTCGGTCCATCTTTGCTGCTGCCGTGAACTAATGCAGACATAGGCATCGTCTTCCATTATAGTACCCTCCTCATTTTATCTTCTATGGCAGCCTTTTTGATGTTCAGAGTAGAGATTTCTGTCTCAATGGGCGGGAAAGCATATGGCTTAACTTTCTTAGGTAGTAATTGAAAGAATCCCCTCCTGATCGGTATTTCAAGTGTTTATCTAGTCATAGATCCAAAGATAGCGCTAATGGCAACAAAAGCAAGAGTACTTTATCTGCAAACCATTCACTCGATTAAAATAGAGCAAAGCCAATATTTCTTGTTAACCTAGAATGTACATTTGATCCCTCCTTTTAAAAGAAGGCAGTTTCTCTAATCACCGCACAGAAAATTGACAAAAGAAAATATCTTCCTTGGCTGAAGTAGCTTTCAAATACTTTCGTATTACAACTGTAGGTTTTTTGTTGAACCCCCTAATCTTTGATGTATGTTCCAGGCTGATGAATAAGATTTGTAGTGGTAAGGTATAGAACTAGTGCTAGCAAACTTGCCAGACTGGGATTGACTGTGTGAGAGACAATAAGCAGGTAACAGGGATGATGCGTGGGATTCAGGAACAATGGAAAATGAATGCAAATTTGGGAAAGTTGAAGGACAGCAGTCACTTGATAGTAATAGAATAGCTGGTGTTGTCATCTACTATAATTTCTCTACAAAAGTACAGCTGCAAGGTAGTTTTATCAACTGCTTTGTCTTCTCTTAACCATCAATCTCTCTGCAGCTGAACCTCAAGTGACCTCTGTCAAGATTACACAATACACAGTTTGATAATATTTCAGCTTGGCCAAGCAATTCTTATGGGTTTGATAATATTTCAGCTTGGCCAAGCAATTCTTTCGGTATATGAGCAAAACTTTTCCTTTCCCTCTCATCTTAGCTCCGCTTTATAGTAATGAAACTTTTGCTTTAAACTAAAGAGAAGGTCTAGACAGAAGTGGATGGTTGTTTGCTTGAGCAGTATATTTGAGGGAGCTTTTTAAAAAGCTCTATAAAAACAGTGGAAATTCCCAGACTTCACAAAAGAAAACAAACAAACAAGCAAACAAAAAAACCACACCCCAGAATCACACACGCAAAAACCAATCATCCAAAAACCAGCCAACCAAACAAACACTTTTAGGGTCGGGTTTAATAACTGCTTTGCAAGAAGAGGAATATGGAAAGGAACCGCAGACATTCTGGATGTCAGCCTGAGAAATTTTCCACTGTTTTCTTTAATAACATGCAGCCATGCTTTTATTGCTGGAATTTCAGTTAGGAATCTTTTCCAGACTGAAACTTCAAGCTATTTGATGAGCAAGTGCTTGCTGAAAATCAATTGTCTAAAAATAAATTCTCATGTGCAAGATTGTGCATAAGCCACTCTCATGTTGAATATCAACTACTGATTATATTACTTCACTTTCTTGTTTTACAGTGTGTTAACTGTTTCTATTTCTACGTGATCACTGCTAGGTGACAATACATGTTTTTTTGCTTCTGGAATTCTAGACCAACATTTCCAGTAAGGATTGTATGCTGCAAAGCTAGAAACCTTCATTATCCTATCTTTAATATGCAAAGAAAGAAAGGCAATAGGAAGCACATCTTTTGTAAAAGAGTTAAGTTTAAAGACTATTTAATGGTTATTTTTAAAAATTATTGTAGTTTCAGATACAATGGTGAAAATCAAAATGAAGGCATCTACAGGTTCAACCTCATTTGTCTACCTTATAGCTCTATTCTGTGTAAGTTCCTCTTATTTACTAAAAGCTACCTGACCTTTTTCCAATATGTAGAGGACTCTGTACTCAGAATGTGTCTTGTTTTTCTGTCACTACAGATATTTATTGTTGACTTACGCTGTTTGGGGGTAGGGCCTAAAGAATCCTTCGTATATTGTTTTGAGGTTTTTGTTTTCTTAAATGCCAAGGTGAGAGCTAAGCTACTGTATTGTATAAAAAGTAAGCAACATCACAACAAACTCTTGTCTTTCTAGTATTAATTGAAAATATAAAACCAGAACCCTTTACATGCATTTTAATGTAATTTTGTCATCTTAAGGCAGCATAGTACACTTCCAGAGCTCTCAAGCTAAGTCAGGGCCATTGTGCTTCCTTTTCTGTTACCTCTCTTTGTTGGGTTGTTTTTTTGTTTTTTTTTTAATAATTATGTAAAAATTTCAACATCTGACTTCCTGACTGCTCATAATCCTTTCTCACATATTCAGTTTCTGCTAATGAGAATGCTAATGACTAAAGTTAAAAGTAGAGTACGTTGTTGAACTTGACATGAACCTTAACATGTTTTCCACCTTATGTCAGGATTGTGTTGTGAATTGTTTAATTAGTTGCTTGCTGATTGAAAGTACTGAAAATACTGCCATTGCTTTGTATACCTTTTGGATATCTCATATAAATTTGTTACTTTACGAATTTGATATAAGGTTTAAGCTTGAGATGAGATTTCTAAGTCATAGTGAGACTTCTTCTTCCTGAAGGCAAAAATGCATTGTTGAAGACATAGGACAACTGAAATGTGTTTATTGTCAAAGCCTAAAACCAACTTACTTTGTTTATTTGGGCTTTGGATAAAGCTAGGGTGGCAGATGAGATATTTCACTATAGTGCTAGATGCTACAGCCTTACAGAAGTTCCAGTGTTCTTTGAGCTTGGTTTTACATTTATCTTTATTCTGCTTATTGCAAACTCTTTCATTGACTTAATTGGTAAGTTTGCTTATATACTTGATAGAAATAAGATTGATCTTGACTGAAACAATTCTGCACTGAGCAAAAGCTTAATGTGTGAAGATTTGGTCAACTTAAAGAAAAAACCTCAAATATTTATTCTTGTTGTTCTGGTAGTAGTTTCTAGAGTGGTTTGCTTACCTCTGATATTTTATTCTTGTCCTCTACTAATGTAGATTCAGTAAATACAGGTAGTAATTCCAGTCAGAGTGGTCACTGCAGAAGATGCCATAGTGATTTAAGAGAACTTTTTTTTCAGGGTGACTGACTGGATAATATCCCTACCACTTGGTTTAGGAGACTTGTCCTTACTCTATGCTTTGGTCTTTATTCCTAGTGTTTTACGTAGGGAAGAAGAAGGTATGCTATAGCCAGTAGATCTTTGTTCGATTTTCCTCCACTCAGTAAAATAAAAAATATGCTTTTTCTTTTTAGGCATTCCTATTGGCTTCTGCTGTAGCAAACACTGTGCTAGGTAAGTTTTCTGTCACAACTACTTTTTCTCTGCATCAATTCTCGTAAACTCTTGGTATTTAGGGAGTTAAAAAGGAAAAAATTATTTCGCTTCCCTTAGAAGAATGAAGTTTTTTGGGCTTTTTTTTAATGTTCTATGTTAAGATGGTATATAGTTTGCTGTCTTCCACCTCAACTTAAGCTTGAGGAAATGCATGGTATGACCTGGCCTTGGTATGTATCATGGTATCTATCACTCTTAGGCTTTTGGGGAATACTTGGACCATTAAAGGATGCTTGTCCTAAGATGTGGAATATAGAGTGCTAGTATCCTTTGTATGTATCTGCCTTTGGTTTTTAATTCTCTCTATCGTAGGTACTAGAGTTTTCTTCTTCCTGAGCTAACCGATAATTGTTCTGAGCAAAATATTCATATTATTTTGAAAGACCGATCATGAAATAGGATTTCTTAACTAGATCTGTTCTGGGCTCAGTGCAAATGTAATGTGAATCACTGTTGGGTATTGTTTGTTTGAGGTTTGGTTGTAGCTTCTGGGTTAAGCAATTTAGCCTTCAGTACTCAATTAGATTGATGTGTCAGCTTCTATACCTGTTGCTGGAGAGTAGTGAAACTGAAAGCTTGTCTGGATATTCTGTTCAGTGGGATTTTGGTCACAAGAGAGGAAGCAACTCCTTTGGATTAATGTCTTGTCATAAGTTCAACCTCCATACTCTGTAGTTCAGCAAGAGCCCTGAAATAGAGTTCAGGTGGGCTGGCTTGGTTAGAATAAGGTAGGGTTAAAAAAAAATGAAGAAAATGAAAGTAGACAGTTGAAGACAAACTTTGAAGAATGATCTCTTCCAAGGACAGAAGAATTTGTGGGTTTTTTTCAGATAGTTGTGCTCATCAGTTCCTAAGCCATGTTTTACAGACATATGACATTCTGAGGTAAATAGTATGAATTGCAGACAAGTGATAAATAACTTTTGGTCCTGACTGGATGCAGGCACTTGTCTGAGCACATTATCTGTCATAAATCTACTTTCAATAAAAAAAGATCACATCAATTTTATTCTTTAAGAGGATTAAGATATCAGGCTTAAGTTTTGCATGCTCTTTTCTTGTGTTGCCCTTCATGATATGCTGTGATTACCCTGTTACTGTTTGTACTCTGTTACTTACAGGCTTCATCTATACAAGCATATAGCAAGTTTTTGTACTGATGAAAACTCAAGAGTAGGTAAAGCATTGTAGCTTTTGAAACTTTCAGTGGACTGTTAGGTACACTAAAAAATGCTTACTGGACTTTGAAAAGAGAAGCTATTCTATGCCCAGAGAAAATTGCTAGTAACTTTTCTCCTAAGGATTTTGACAGGGCTCAAGAATATAAACTGCCTGTGGTGTTCCTAAACATAACTTCCCATGCTGTGTGGGGTGAACTGTAGCAGAGTCATTCACTGGATGAAGGCAGTGTGGCATTTACTGATAAGCAAATGCATTGCACTGATCACACTTCGTAGCTGATCTTCTCCAATTGCATGACATAAATGTGTGACTGTGTGCTCCTCAGTTAGTTACTATGTTTTATTTGCTTATCAGACGCTAATAGGACAACTTTTCAGTTGATGTGGCAGAATACTAACTTTGAAGATCAAACAATGACTCTTCAGCTCAGGGTTTTGTTGAATGTTAGATACTATTTATATGTCTACTGGTATGGGCACTGAAGAAAAAATGCACATAAAGAAAAAGTAATAATAAAAAAACTGGCATTTCCACCAGTGCACTACATAAGATTACATAAAATTTGCTTCCTGATGATGTGAAACTGCACAACTGCTTAGCTATTTATCTATAAACAAGGAAGGAACTGGATCTGAAGACATTATAAATGCTTTTGACATTTGAAGAGGAAGGGTATCATCCCATCTGGTTTTGGTAGTCATTGACCTCTTGTGCTAGTTTCCAGAATGGCTCTAATCTTCCTAAAATTACTTGGAATTTCTATGCTAATGTTGATAGTGTCATTTTGGAGTGTCCTGCAGATAAACCTTAGTGTTATAGAAGTGCCATTTGTATAAAAGCTTTCTTGAGTAAGACTGATTTTCTGCCTGCTTGAGGAATCCTTGGGAGCTTAATGCGAGATTTGTTGACGAATGGCTTTTTAATGAAAATGAAGATCCTGCTTCTTTAATAGAACTTTAGAAAAACTAGAAGCATAAGGTTTTTATGCAATGGAAATTCCTTGTAAAGAATAGAAAAGCTTGGACCAAAAAAAAAAAAAAAAAACCAACCCACCAAAAAAACCCCAAACAAAACAAAAACCAGAGGACACTGAGAGCTTTATTTAAAAGCATGTCATTTTTTACTCATAAATGGGAGGGAAAATAGATCCATGATGTTAGGAATGAATGTTGTGGTCAGGATATTGTGTGTCCAGTAAAGATAGGACTGTTGATGTGTGTATGCAAAATCTGAAGTGTACATGCCATTAATTAAACATACCTCTTAAACCAGAACCAAAAAGACTATGGTAATATATCTTAAAATGAAAAAAAGAAGGATCAATTGTAGTGTTACTTTCCTGTCTTAGTGGCCCATTGTTATAATGGTTTATCTCAGTATGTTATGTACTACATCTCAGTTTATCTTTGGGCTGTAGTACATAATTCCCTGATGAAACTCATCGTGTAATTATGCTAACATCAATCCAAACACTGTGAGCAAAGTTATTGCTGGTTGATCAAGGTGTTGTTCAGTCAAGTATTAGAAGTCTATAAGGACAGGGATTCTGTAGGCTATCTGAAGGTGGTTCCTATGTTTAATCACTGTTTATAAACTGGAATTTAACTTGCTGCAGGTAGTAAAGCTTGCCTATTGCCCTTTTCTCATAGTCCTTGGAGAAGAGTCTGTGACTCTTGAATCTCTAATACCTCTCTGGGTAGTACTGCTCTGTTTTATGTAGCTTTGAGCAAAGACACCAACCTTTTTATTAATCCATCTTGCTTAATTTTTAGATAATGGAGCCCTTAAATCTAAGACTCCATTTGACCAGAGACATATGCAATACCACTGCAGCTTTTTTGAGCAGTAAATTGTAGCAGGTGCTCTGTGATTACCTGACTGTATTGTGGAAAGATTAATTAACCTGACTGGGGGGGTGGGGGAGGGCAGTTTCTATTCTGTCCTTACTTTGCAATTCCACTGAAGATACTCTACTAAGCTCCATTCGCTAGGAATGAAATATAGTAAGGAATATGAAAAAGAAATAGAGGAAAGGAGATCCTGATTAATGGAATGCTCAGATCTGTTGGGATAACATAGGTAGACAACTCATTTTGCTTCAAATATCGAATGGTAAGCATTTTTGTTGAACTGAAATACCTCTTGCAGCCAAAGGAAGTGTTCCTGTATATACTCAATCAGTTTTTAACTACAGCATTGAGCTTGAATCATTTCCATATTTCAAGGGTAAATTTGGGTTTCAAAATGGCAACTTTGTATTAAGTAGCTGTACTTACTCCTTTCAATTAAATAAATCACATATAAGTGCTGATGCTATGCATGGAAAATTTGAACTATTTTGATTTCCTTTCTTCAGTAGCTTATTTTGGTTTTAGTTGTTTTTGATCTTGTACTCTCAGATCTGGGAGTCTAGTCATGCCAAAAACTTATTAACTTCATTAACAGACCTTTTATTATTATTAGGCTTCTAATTATTATTAGATCGGCAAATACCAATCTTAAAAACAAAGAGGATGTGTAAATTTTAAAAAATAATCTATTTTAGTAGCACAATGGAAAAGGATACTAAGTAGAATTCTCAAAAGCATCCTTAAGACACCAGGCATTTAACTCCCCTTAAAGCCAGTTTGTGCAAGTCTACTCAGACTCGCACAGTATGAAATCTGTAATGGACAGATGCCTTCCCCCCTACCCTCTCCCCACAGCACTCAAACACTTTTTCAGGATATGAATCTACATTTTTAAAAGTGTAATGTTTCCAGTGTAAAATAATATATTCGCTGACATTAATTCTGTAACTTAGTTCTTGTGCAAACAACATGAATAAATGTTCGTAAGTACTGCATCTTCCGACTAGCAAAACGGGTTAAAGGCAAGGCAATGTGATTTACGGAGTATATTTCTTTCATGCTCATGGGCCCACGCTTATTGATGGGTATAAATATATTCCAACAATGACATTGGTGATTTAAATGTCAGTTTGAAGTCTGCTCTAAAATAACATTCTTAATCAGAAGTTGTGATCTGTCATAATCAAGATAGTATATGTCAGTGTTGTTTACTCTTCATTGGAAAAAACCTGTGCGTTCTGATTTGATTGTCTCTGGAGCTTTCTGAGTATGCATGCTGGGCAAAGGCCATGTTAAGATACAGGTCCTTGACAGTCATCTGATCTCCGTTTATGAGAGGGTTATCTATTACTGTGTAGTAAATGGGAAGTGATTGTTGTGTTACTGCTTATTAGACTTTGTTTGGAATTGGCCCCCATCAGTTCACAGAAAATACTACTAATAGTCTTATTTGTCTGTTGTATTGTCTGTGCAGTGCACTGCATCAGGAATCTGCTTGCATTAAGAACGTGCAGCAAGGATTAAAGAAATGTTGAGAGATGGAGCTGACAATACTGTTTGAAGGGGTTTTTTTAATGATCTCACATCCTTAGCACTTTCAGTGTAAGTTTTTGTATGTCTTTAAAAAGCTTAGGGGAAAAAACAGTACAATTTGCCAGAAGGAAATTTCTTGCCAGCAAGGTAGTCGTTGAGCAGGGCGCCACCTTGGTCACTAAACTGACTGCACCTTCTACATGGGTTACTCGCTGGGGGGCTGGGAAAGTGGGTTTTTAGCACTATTGGCTGAGACCTCCAGCTACCACTTCAAATGAAATCTTGAATTAGGGGGGAGGTAAGGGTGGCCTTTGCTAAGCCCTTGATCCTGCTTCTGCCTCATGCTTTGTGGATGCTGTGTATGGGTGTGGCAGTATAACCTAGGAAAATGTCCCGGTTCAGTAGCTAATGTTCTGCCAGGCACTTTAACTGCTTTGTAGCTGGCAGGTTTATAGAGAAGTTGCTCTTGGTCTTGGTAATATAAGGATAAAGCATGTTCTGGTCTGTCAGCATGAAGGAGCTGTGCTGCAACAAAGCTAACTTGGTTAGATAAAATACTTGAAGATCTTGCCACCGGTTTAAAACAAAACTGAGCATGTTTGAGAACTTCGAATAAGGCACTTACCAGCTATACAGTTATCTTCATTGGAGCAGTAAGATAAAGTTCAGTTTGTTTAGACATTTGGCCAGTTTCTCTTCCAAAGCTTTAACTGCTTGGACTGAATAAAAGGCTACACTTTGTTCTACAGAATTCTCTGTTCATTGCTTAAATATCTGAACCAAAAAGTAGTTCTGAAGGGTATGTCAGGGACAGGCATTAAAGAATTAGAATAGGCTGCTGCAATGGAAAATATTAGGCATCCTTAAGCACAGATGTAGTTGTGCCTGCACAGGAACTGATATGCTGTAGTTTATTTTTCTATTTTAGGCAAAGATGCCCACCCAAAATGAGCAAGGTTCCTTTCTTTTTACTGTACCAATTTGTGAAATTTAAGTTTAATTCAGTAAATCATCCTAATTTCGGCCTGAAATGAAACATCTGTTGCAATCCTGGGTGTATCGAGGCCATTTTATTAAAGATAAAGTATATTAAGTTGAGGGTGTGTATGTCTATGGGTCCCCAGATGCCCTTGTTGGAAATGTTTTTTCAGTAATAGATTCCTTCCACCCTGCTGCCAGTGTGGTGCTCCAAATTGTAGAAAAAGCAAAAATAATACTATTTCGGTTTGGTAGGGTATTACTTTCATGACCTGTTAGTTTTAACAGGGAAGGGAAAGCTACATCTGATTTGCCTCATGCATAATGCAGATGTGGCATGTTTTAAAAACAACTTATTTTAAAATATCTTTATAGGGTTTAAAATGTCTTTTCATATTACAGGTGAACACGATTTACTTCTAATTGTTTTTGTAAGCTAGGTACAGTATTCAGAGACTGGAAAAATGCATACTGTAGACTTCTGTAAAGAGCTTGCATGCTTTCCTAAAACGCATTTTTCCTACATGACTTCAGAATAGGACACTGTGGATTGGGTGGGGCTGCACAGTCTCAGTAGGACTGAGACACACGGTTAACTCAAGGGCAGTCTCTTAATATCTTCATGAGCTGCGTGATAAAACATACACAGGAAAAAAATAAGGTACATTGTTGAGGAAATTGCATACAGTTTAGTAAAGAGTCCTCAGAATTAGTCATTTTTTGCAGGCTTGCTGGTGCATCATTATGAATCTTGTTTGCTTGGAACAGTAATTATACAGACTCAGACTTCAGTTATTAGGTTACTTACGTAGTGATGTAGTAAAAAATTCTAAATTTTACTCAACTTTTGTAATTGGTATATTTTTGGAGACAGTCAGTGCTAGCAATTGCCAGTATTGTCTTCCCATCCCCCCAGTCTAGTTTGCTTGCAGCTGCAGTAGTAGGCATCTTTCTTTCAGGAAGTGACCTTGGCTTGTATTAATCAAATTCAGAAAACACAGAAAAGCTTCTTGGTAACATGCTGACTTGATATAAAATTTTATAGTATCCATTTTCTTGTAAAACGAGGCCATCTTACAGAAAGGGTATTCATTTATGATATCTTACTGTAAAAGAATTTCTCTAAAATGATATTGTATTCAGAGAAGGCAAAACAGCAAAACCAAAATGCACTTTCTACTGAGAGGAATGTATTGAGAGCTTTTTATAAAAGTAATTAGGTCAAATTGATATTGGCAAAACTACATCCTAATCTAGCTAAACTGTGAAAACACGGCATTATTTGATGGCAATTTCTGTGGTGTCTTTCCATTTTGAACTACAGTAGGAAAGCTTGGTAGTAGGGCATGAACTCAATCAGCTAAGATTTTATGATGTCTTCAACTTTCTGACTTGATGTGTTTTAATCACTTCCTGCATCTTTTGTTAGCAGCTCTCGAGGCATTAAACTAAAACTCACAGTAGGTGCCTTAAGATGCTGCTGTGCCTATTTGTGTAGATTAAGAAAGGAATCTACCTGTGTCGGTTCAAGAAATCACTGATCTTGCCCACGAGCTGGAAATTGGTTTTCTTCAGCAGCTCTGAAGTGGAGTGGCTGAGTATTCCTGAAGCAGGTTTGAAGAGGTTTTGCATGATTATCTTATTGCCTAAAACTATTTTGTGAATTGAGTCACACAAGTATGATTTGCAAGAGTATGACATACATAAATTTGATTGGCAACGTTTTCAGCTGGCATAGCTGTTTTGTCTTTGTCCTTTTTCTGGACCTATGTAGAGGTCTGAGACCAGAGTATCTGTCACCATTACAAAGTGCACTGAAAGCCTTTAATGTTCCGGGTAAGGTAATTTACTGATTTTGAAACTGTATGCTGATGGAAAATTAGTAATAGCTGCCAACTGACTAATGTTTTTTCCCCCTTAGGTTGTCATGTGCCTTATCTTGTACAATCTCTCTTGGCTTCGGGGTTTGGAAAACTGAGTTGTATTTTCACCAGCATCCTTACCATATACCTTTTCTGTATGTCATTGGCATATTTAGTCATTTTACCTCTTTGCAATATATTCAGATCCTTGTCACCCTTTCTGCACTGTGTTGGAGATCAGACTATGCCAACATACATGCCTCCAAATGTTTTCCAGTTTGACTGTCTCCTGGTTTGGAATGGTTAGTTCCATGTATTTTACTCTGCAAATGAATGCAATGACTTTCCATTCTACTTGGTATCAAATCAGAGTTGCTAAAATCTCTAAGTAAGGCTACCCCTTCCTGCTGTTGTGAATCGCACTCTTAGGTTACATAGCTAAAGACTTTGCCTGACCTACTTACTTTACATACTTCCCTTCATGCTGTCTGGTGTTACAGTGTCTGTCGCTGCACTGAACTGAGAACTCTAACCACATCTTCACAGGAGCTTTAGCCCTCTTTCCTTGCAAAACCAATAAAGGGGTGACAAAAATCTGTTTCTTTCTTTGTTTAAGTGTAGTTGGACATTGACTTTTTTCAAGTTCGAATGCCAATATGCAGTCATAGATTGTGTAATTCAGATTTGCTGTCATCAATATTTTCTCCAATCTCCCAGAGAAAATCTGCTGTGTGGCAGCACAGATTTTAATGTACCCCACCGTGGACTGATTCACCTGATTAATCTATAGTTCCTGAGGTGAAAACTGCACTGTTTTCACAGTGGAACAAGGAACCTGTTCTGTGTTTGTGCTCTAGTTCTGTAATAACATAAGTGAAGATGCTAAACCAAGACATTCTATTACAAATTTCTTGTCCAGAGCATTTTTTACTTTTTTTGTAAAGTTTTTTGTTTTCCTTTGCTTTTGCTTGTTTTTCTTTCCAAGACACTGAAGATCTGAGGATTTTTGTAGGCAAGAGCCATGAATACGATGTCCATCTTTCATGGAGTAGATGATGTCCTATTTTGTAGTTGACATCTAGAGCCAGGCTATTATTACTGGTACCATGAGGACTGGACAGCAGTACTTGTTGGGCTGCCCAGCCTTTTGCCACAGCACAGTGGATTCTGCATTTGATGTGAAGCAGAGTAAATGACTGCAGCTCTGGACTTCGCATTCAGAATCTTTTCTGACAGTTTTGTGTTGGTGCTGTCTCTCCGCTTTCTCAAGGTCGTTCCTGTTTGCCAGCACAAACAGGCAGCTCATAGCTGTAGCACCTCCGGAGTTAAGCGATGCTTTGATAATGCCTACTAGCAGTTCTAGCCCTTTGCTTACTGCCATGTTTTTCAGCTAAAGCAGGGGAAAGGGGCCCTACTTTTGCAGGTCTCAATTTCTGACTCGCTGCCATACTGCTTCCGACGACTCCCCTTTCCTTTTATTTCCATGCTGAAAGCAATGCTCACTCCGGAGGCAGCTGCTCGTTGTTCTGCTGCTCGTTAGAAGGGAGGGTAAGGCGAGGAGAGGCCCTATTCCCTCGCTGTCCGCTCCCCGGCGGGCCGGGCCGGGCCGGGCCGCAAGGGGTTAAGGGCCGCTGCCGCCCGCGGTTCTGTCTGGAGCCGCCGCTTGCTCATTGGTTGCGAAAAGGTGAAATTGGAACCACGGTAAACTTTTGACCCTGTGGCAGTTCTTGTGGAACGCCTTCCTCTTGCCAAGAGCAGAGGGCTTCTTTTCCACCCCCCTCCCCTTTTCCTGTATTTTTTCTCTGTGACCGTGCTGTGCTGCATGCAGCCTCCCCGGCGGAGGGGGAGGACGAGAACAAGCGAGTAGTTTGGTTGTGTGTCGCTAACGGCAGAACTAGAATTTGCTTTAATGAACGGCTAGTACCAGCTGTCTTCTAAAAGTCCCATCGCTGAGGTGCTAGGAGTCCGTTCTTTCAGTTTCCAACATGTTTCTGTGTGGTTGAAGAAAAAACAACCCAACTAAAAGCAGCCTGGAAACTGATGCTTGCGATCGGAGCTGATTAGAAAGTGGGGAAGGGAGGATAAGTCACCTGATCCGTTGCTTAATAAACGTGTCGAGTTTTTTAAAAGATTGAAGTGGTGTCTCCTTACTGAAATCCGATGTAGAAATGTCTCAGTATTACTGCTTAGTTCATACGTCTGTGAATTAAATACATATTTACCTAACTAACTACTTTTCTATTCTGCATCTTCCTTAAACAAGAAAACACCCAACACCTCAGTCTGAGAGACAAGTAGCGTCAGCTGAACTTCACTTCCAAATTGCGAAGTGTTGGGGGTCCAGAATAGCCAATGTTAGGAATTTTTATTTAGGGTGTGTGACGCCAGCAAATTCTGGACCTAATTAATGTGTGTGTCATTTTCATACTATGTAGGTTTATCACAAACCCGAAATATCGGTGGCCGAGAAAATTCATCTTCCCTATGTAGCTTTGCCAAACCAGACAAATAATAGCAGCATTACATTTTTGATGAAGTATGAATACGAAATTTAATTATTTCACGTTTCTTTCCCCTTAAGTATGTGTCTTTCCACTGACAAAAGAATCGCTGACGATTACTTTACTGCATCAGCTTCCATTTCCCCCCTCACTGGCTCGGAGGCACAGGTATCCGGGCGACCTGTTCTTGCTAGAACATTAAATTTACTGAATGTTAAGTGCCCCTTAATCAAGGAGTCACTCAGCACCTTACCTAGAGATAACGTTCAAAACTCTTCCTCAACAAAGAAACCTGATGACTGACTACTTCAGTTTGTTGTTTTCACACCTCTCCTGTCTTGTTCTTGCAAATAGTTTCATCGGATTCATACAGCGTGCTCATTTTCCTAAGAGATTAAGCAGGGGAGGGACCCACAACTGCTGTGATTTGGACTCTAAAAATTCAGCTCTGTAAGCAGTTTAGTGGTTAAGAAGTGTTTACTTTACAGCAGTGTTAATATGGTAGGACAGAATTGTGGTGGTTTGGTGTGGGCTGGTCTTGTAGTGCTGCTGTTCTTGATGCAGCTTTTTTGGGAATTGAGGGAGTCTCCAAAAGCATTGCAACATCGAGGGAACAGTGATTATTAAATTATTTATAGCAGATCCTCTGCACCCTCATGTGTGCAATTCTCCTTGCAACTGCAGAAAAAACTTGCACTTAGAGTGATCATTTGTAGCCTCCCTGTTTATTCGAGCTAGTGTTCCTAAGCAGCAGCTATTATATAGTTTATTTTTTCCCATTCCCTGTGATTCTTCGTTCTGTCCTCCCTGTGCCTGCGTACATCCCGTCTGCTGCTCACTGTCCTCGTGGCAGTTCACCTGCCTTCATGGTGGAGCTGCAACGAAGCTGCACATCATATTGCCTATCACAGTAAAATGGAATAAATGCTCTTCTAAAAGAGAGTCAGTAACAACTGTCAGAAATTAGGAATCACTTCTGAACTCTATTTCTGAAGCATGGTTTAATGTGTCTTAGACTTGTCCTGAACAGTTACATGATTGCATTGTGATAACATTGTGTGTACATGCATTTTAGGGGTAAAAATCCATTAACTCTAAAATTTTTGCTGCCCATGCCAGCAGTAGGGTGGGAAATGGGCAAAAAAAGGTGGCACTGATACTGAAGCTACAGAAGCACAAATTTTGTTAGTCTTGTAAATCCTATAACTTCAAAGGACCCTACCGGAGGGAGTGTTTTTCAAGGCATTATTGAGAGGTAACTGCTGATAATGAAAATTGCTAGTGTAACCATTTCGTGTAATGAATGTGGCTGAAAAGAAGAGTATCTTGGATACCGTGAAGACATTTTGTGACCAAAGAGCGTTAAATGAGCGCTCACAAACTGCAAATATGTGTTGGGTTCTATACCGCTTCATTCTGCATGTTTATTCAGAGTAGATCTTGATGTTGGTTTAATCTCCCCATATTCCACAATGGCGTCTTGCCAGCTGCTTTACAGCTGCCATATTAGAATTTTCTGCCCCGCCAAGGTTTCTACATGGTGAATGAGAAATTTACAGAGAAGTTCATGCCACAGTGATTTTAATCTATTTTCTCTATCTAGAGTGAGCAGTTTTCTAGCTAGAAAGCAGTTTTATATCTATTTTCTTCTAAGCAAAAGGATGGAAAGGTGATTTTGAGAAAATTCTAGAGCACAGCCTCTCAATTCGGAAAACTGTTATATGTTCTGAAGCTCATCAGGACTATTATTGCATGCTTCAAACTTCTGTTGGTTTATTAAGGCTTGGCAGTTCCCTCTAGATCAGCTCCTCACTGTCATGCTGGCATAAGTGATGAAGAGTAGACATGTAGTAGTTGGACTTCAGATTTTTCTTTGATTTTGAAACATTACCATTGTATCTGTCTTTTCTATCCATTTATCTTTTATATCCATTTCAGTTGGTGGTGAAACTTACTACCTTCAGGGCCATGGTTTCATCGTGAGAAACAGTAAGTGGCTTTTTCTTGGCTTCTTCCTCAATAGGTTTGCCTCAAAACCATCTTGTCCACATCCTTGTTGCAGCTTTTCAGTGATAGGTGAACTCTTGGTCTTCTGCAGCAATAATGGCTTGTGTTTCTGGATTTCGAATGCTATTTCAAGGAGCATGTTTATAGCAACAACTTATTGAAAGACATTTTTTTAATGTTTTTTGATGGTTTTGTTCTCTGCTTCAAAAGCTATGTAGGTGTAACAGCTATTGTCCAGAATTCACTTGAGAGGCAGCATCACTTTCTCTCTCTCTCTCGCTCGCTCTCTCTCGCTCTCACTCTGTTGTTATTACGATACAGTTGTAAGAGGGCCACTGTAATCACTTTTATGTCTTGAGGACTGGGGATGTGTGGTGATGTCCTCACATATGCCTATAGATTTCTAGATTAATATTCCACACTGCTTCTAAGCTGCATGCAGTTTTGTTAAACACAACAAACCTCATAGGACAGTTGTAGTATCTTTCACAGTTTATTTGATTAGTGTGCATAAGCAGTAACTGATTAATTTCCTTTTCCTTCTTTCCCTATTAAAACTGTTTGATGAGATACCTGGTTTTGATAGTTTAAACTGGAGCTACAAATGATGTGATGTAACGAAGAAATAAATACAGTGTTGTAATGTGGTAGAAACTTCAGAATACATGTCTCAGGCAGTGTATATGTCTGTTTAATGAGGGAATGTCTACTTATGTTTTCTTTTCCTGTTTCTGAGTTTGTTTTGTGACTGCTGCCTGATTCATCTAAAAATGAAATTCAGCAGAAAGATCCAGCAAGAAACAGACTAATTTAGTTATGCTACATGAGGCTTCCTAACTGCATTTTACAAAATTATACACATCTTCGTGTTACAAACAAAAAAGGCTTGCAAGCCTTCCTCCCCCACACCCTCCAGTATAGCTGTATAAGGCTTCTATTGTCTCTGTTCGTATTGAGATGTCACAGATGTGTACACTCTTCTGGGTTCTTTCCTCACATGAAACTCTAATGACCGTTCCTCCTTTGATTCCTTTCTCAGGCAAATGGCATGGGCTATACAAAACGAAATTTAAGTCACAAGTAATTTTTAAATTATTCTACTTGAGTGACTGGAAGATTTAGCTGCCAGTATTTGTATATACTTGAAATCTATGGTAAAATATGGCAGAAGATGGTCAACTTAAAAATATCACCAAAGGAGTGTGCAGTTTTAGTGTGAAATATAAGTGTGTGGTTAAATTTTAAAGCTGTATTTCTGCTATCCTGAAGAGTAAAGGCAGGTGTGTTCACCTGTGCTATTAAAACAACTGGGAATATTAGGAACAACTAATTTTAAAATAAATACTTAATTTTATGTATTTTAATTTCGATATGAACATAGATATTTTTGCTGTGATTGCTATGATTGTAGATTGGCAATTCTCAATACCATATTTCCTGTCTGTCAGAAGAGTGAATTTAGATTTTAGATCTTATCATAGATGTAGATTTCCTTGAAGTACAGGGAACACCACATACGTTTCATCTCTTGATTCTGTATATTGAGGTGTCATGGTAGACGATTTGTATTTGCTCAGGGACCATTTTAGTTGCACTGATGTGCAAATGGTTTAGTTGAGCAAGTCTTCCATTCATTAAAAATGATTTTGCTATAAGCAAACATTTCTTTTTCATGGTCTTGAGATAGGTTATTTATGTATAGATAATGCAAGCATTTACAGAAACAGGAAACTGTTCTTTATTTCACACTACATGTCTTGTACCAACACCCCTTTATGTTTGGCTACTTTATTTCCCAGCACTCAAAAGGTAAATAACTGTTGATGCGGCATAATTTTTAGTTGTTTGATAGGATTCTGAGATTAAATTAAACATTTAGCTAAATTATTTAAGGTGCTTCCTGTTACTGTTTGTTGTGTTGAATTCTGTTCCTTCAAGTACAAGTGCCCTTGAAAGTATTTGTATTTCAGCTGGCCTCAAATTCATGACTGCATGCCTCCCAGTTTCTGGCACCTTTTTTTTTAGAGGGTGATCAGTGCTCCTGTTCAGTACTAGAGGTTTGGTTGTGTGAAATGCTATGTTTTTTGGAACTGCCTTTCAGTATTTAGGAAGAGGGACTGCAATTATTGTGAGCATGTTGTTACGTGTTAAATACAGCACAATACAGTATATAATATAATATAATATAATATAATATAATATAATATAATATAATATAATATAATATAATATAATATAATATAATATAATATAATATAATATAATATAATATAATATAATATAATATAATATAATATAATATAATAGTGGTGTTCTGTTGTTTCCTACTAGTTACGTAAGTTTGAAGTCCCACTGTAATAACCCAGGCATCACATCCTGTTTCTTTCTTTCTGGTATTTGAGCTAGAGATTTTTCTGTTTCTATATATGTATATATTCAGTAAATATCATGTTGTTTTTTTTAAAGTAACTGTTTACCACCTCTTTTTGGATACCAATCTTTAAGGACTTACAGTAAAAATATTCTGAAAATACATTCTATAACAACTCAGCTGAAGCCATCAGCTATAATGAAAGCCCAAATTGCCTCTTCCAGCAGAGTGTCTTGGAAATAAGTCAAGATTGAAGACCCCCCTTCAATATTTTCTTGGCTGGCTGTGTTTGAGCATACCAATTCTTACTTCCAGGGTCATGCAAGTAAGTGGCATGACTGCATCATGCCCAATTGGCTTTTCCTTACAAAAGCTATATCCTGAACAAACTCATCTAGCCAGATAAGCTGCTACCTGTTTACAGCTGGGTTCTGAAGACAGTGATTGTTCTGAGCTAATAACGCAGCTCACGTAGCTTTGGAGCTGCGATGAGATCCAGTGACTACTGCATCACGGTGCTTTGTTTGGAAGCTGACAAGTGACAAATTCTTGCAAGTGTTTGGCAGTGTGTGGTGAAGGCACAAGGATAAAAAATAGTCCTTTTTATGACTGTGTGTTCACTGGTACCCCGCTTTTCTCTGTCATACATTTTGTTTGCTGTTAGTGTGGTCCTTTATCTGTTGCTCTGACTGGCAAACCGGGATGTCTAGGAAACAAATTAATGAGTAATGACATTACAAAAATAGATCACACACATTGTTTATCAGAGGAACAGGAGACAAACTCCAAGCATCTTCCACCTCTGACGATCTCTTAACAGAAAGTGTCCTGTCATATTAATACGTGCAAAGTGGAAAAGGCTCAGGTGAATTGTCATGTCTGAGAAATAGCCCAGGAGTGCATGGTGTTTACTAAACATAAACACTGCAGGGGAATTGGTAGGAGTGTGGGACGGAGAAAGAGTTGAGAATGATCAAATGTCTGTGTTTTGGAATAGTATTTTATTATTTACTGTACTGATGGAGAAAGTGCTGGATTAGCACAGTGGTATATTAATACAACTACTATAATTTCCTGTGTGCTTCATAATATAAGTATAGGTGCTTTAATCTTAAAAGGTATTGAAAGACTTTTTAGTATGAACTATTTATAGTACATGAAAACCTCTTTATTTACTCAGTGTACATAAGTCTGTTTCATTTGTTTGTTACATTGCACTTTCAGATTCACAAAGCTGTATAAAAGGTTCCGTGGCATTTTTTATCTGCTGCATTTGCCCCTGCCTTAGAGGTTTAAAAATATATGGGTCTTATGCACTGTAATTTTAAGTGTATTGTATTAGGGTCCATTTTTTTAAAAGGCACATTAATTATCTCTGAAACATTTAAAGAAGATTGCAAATGCTACCCTTCTTATGTCTTCTTTTAAGAAGTGACGGTTGTGTTTACCAAATCTGGCACATTATATGTAGGTATATTTGTAACCTGAGCACAGTGTAGTGTGTTCTGTCTTTAGGTGCCTGACATATTGTTGTCTGTGGCACAGGTGACAATATGAGTTGTAACTTAGCCATCTCATCCAGACTGTAATGTAATGATCTTTCTTTATGTGTTTTAAAAGTTTGGTCAAAAAGCCTACCTATGTAAACTTAGATTTGTTAGCCAAAGCTGTGTTGGATGCTAGGGTTCTACATGGTGTGAATTGATTATCTTTGTAGCTCATTCATCCTGAGAGTGGGTAAATCAGTCAAAGGTCAGTATGTTGAGCTCATTGAGATCAAAATATTCTGAATGATGTTTTTGTTTCAGCACTCTTGGATTTTGGTTGAGCAGGCTTTAGACAGGAAATTGTATGCTCACATGTTGAAGATTGTACTGGTATGATGAGATCTGATGGGGAAGCTGACTGCACAGCCCCAAATGCCAAGTGCTTAGTGCATGCTGTGCTTTGATATAAACACCCTAATAACATAAACTAATTCATGTGAGGCAGAGCAGACAACAGTGTTAAAATAAAATGTGGTTTTTGTTGGTTTCTTTTTTTATTTTTAATTTAAGATGTTAAACAGTTGGCTAATACCTCTGTATTTAGAAGAGGAGCCTGTGAGTTTACAGAGGGACAACAGAGTTGAATGGTCAATTGTTCAAGGTATAGCAGAAAAGACCATTACTTGCAGTTACATATTATATATTATTTTTGTTTTCCAGGATGTGACTTAAAATGACTTCTGATTCTGAAGGTCTTCTGAAAGATATGCAGTGCTTGAATGTTTGCTAAGGACTAGTAAGTGACTGATCTCATATTTGGACTATATATACCTGAACATTTTTAAAGCTACACTTTAGTAGATGAGAAGCATGTACTTAAAAAAAGGAAAAGGATGGGAGGGAAGAAAGAAGAAAAAAACCCAACTCAAACCAAAAAAACTTACTGCACCACTGCCAGAAAATGAAATTGCTGCTTATATTCCTGTGGATTCCTGTCTATGTAAGTGGAAACATAAGTTGTTTCTGTGGTCAGTCGTAGACCAAAAGAATCTTTGCATAATATCAGGAGTATTTTGAATCGGAAGCTTCACAGGAAACCTTTGATACTTTTTAATGTGTATTTAAGGGAGATACAAGGTTGAAATAACAAATTTCCACTAAGTATACGGAGTTGTAGAATGGAATATCCTCTAGTTTTATTTATTATCAAAATTTAAGTCTTGCAATCTGCATCTTGCAAAAATTTGTGACTTATATTTTGGCTTTTAGGAGGGGGCGGTTTATCTTTTAACATTATATACAATTGTAAAAATTCCAGGGCCTCCTCATGATTCATTGTAATCAACTTGTTTGATTTAATTCTTTGTAACTGACGTATTCTGAGTAATGCTAAGTTCTGCTTAGTCAATTTTTCAAACAAGAAATCAGCTCAGACAGACGAGCTTCCAAGGATGCAGGATACCACAAATACACATACTTAATAGGAAAAACTTGGTGGTTGCATGGGACCAACAAAGTATTTAAAATGTTTTCATCCAAAAAACATGATTTAAGAATATATTTTGTATTTGTTTTGTATTGTATAGTTGTGTGTTTTGGAGGGTAGTCAACAGTTTCAGCGAAACAGATATAAAAACTAAATCTGAAGCAAGCATGTAATTGTTTCTATTTTTGGGCCTCTGCTAGGACAAAACCTTCTTACTTGCCATGTCCTGTTTGGTGAACAGGTCTTTCATCTACCAACTACTGAGAGCAGGGGCACAGAGGAATCACGCTTGAGCTGGACAAGGAAACAAGTGCATTGAAAGATGAGCTAGCAGAAAGCAGTCTAAGAGACATTAAGTTAGTAGCTTTCCAAATTCTATGGGGATGAGTTGAGTAAGATCAGGGAAGAAATAGTTGAATCAAACAGAAACTTTCTGCTTACTGTGCTTAGTAATTTCAATATTGTTTTGGCTTGAATGCTCTGAAGGAAATGGCCTAAGGACTTTGCCCATTGCAAACATGCTGCACTGTTGGCATGTGCATCATTTTCTTGTTACTCCAGGGTGGAATTTTAGAAGGCAATGGATTTTACCCTGTTGGAATACTGAAACCATGGCAGGTTGGACACTGCTGCTCATAAATGCTCGTGGTTTCTTTAAATTCAATGGTTTTGTTTGGAAGGCTGTACATATGTTGTTGCAATGGATGGATTACATATTTTATCTGCCATGTGCAAAACCCAGTACCTTTTAAGCAACTCATTCATGCATTTCACTGAGATGTGAATAGACTTGACATATGAAAAATGTATGGTACATTTCAAAGAGTGTAGGCATAAGCACCTTAATAATTACTGGTGTTTTTTCAGCACAGTTACTGTTGAACAAGTTTTTTTGGTTTTTTTTATTTTTTGTTTTCTTGGATTGAGAAGCATGTTGGAAAATTTAAGACACTGTGTTGGGTAATTTATACTGATGTAAAATTTAGCAGAGTTTCTTGCATTTGCCCAGTTTTATGAAGTAACTGAGCTATTCAGTCAAATTAAACTAGCTTTTAGATTCATTTTAATCATGCAAGTAACAGAATTTCACTCTAATTCTTTGCTTTAAAGAAATGCTTCATTTAGGTAGGTAATATTGTGTGATGTAACTAGCAGAGAAGCCTTTCCAGCCGCCATTGCTGTCTCATAAGCCAGAAATAACATTGTTGCCTCTTAGCTCAGAAAATAAGTTTACAAAGATGCCTGTGTTGTTTTTCTTTTAGCAGTAAAAGTGCATAAAAGTTTCAACTTTTGAAACCTGTGTTTCAGAGCCGTCTTTTGAAATAATTAGCTCCAGGAAAACTTCCCCAAAACCCCCTAAATAGCCTTCCTTTTGGAAAAGCTTCTTAGCCCATTAGACATTGCTGGTTCATCGTCAATGAACAAATGTAACACCTGGTACTTTTAAAACTGGCAATTTCTTTCTTTATTAACTCACTGAGTAGTAGCTTCTTTTGGAAATACTATAGCTGGGAAATTAGTTTGGCTGTTAACAATTTGTACTGTAAATCCATCTGTATTAGGAAGCAACTTCTGTTATTTCTTCAGCTGAACAGTTACGGAGTTCTAGGCATGACTTGAGTGTGCAGCTTGTAATGATATTCTTAGCAAAAGGAAAGTGCACGTGCAGCAACTGCAGCTTCAGGCCTGAATAAACTACCACTGGCTACTTGGGTGTAAGAGTAGGGGAACAGCCTATGCAAAATTACTGATTAAAAAAAATTACTGATTAAAAATATCAAAATTACTGGTTTTTCCTTCTTATCCAAGGTCCTATATTTATCACGTTTTTGAGACAAAATGTAGTAATTTTTGGTTTTCTACTGAATTACATTGTGAGTTATCTCTCAACACAAATAGATGTTAAGCCCAAAATGACATTTCTAAATAATTTAATACTACCATGTAACCTCCAAATTTTGTTATAGTGAAATGTCTGTCTTAGCTCAAATTTTCAACTGCTTAATGTGTTTCAGATGCTTCCTTCTCTTAAACAGAATTTACTCATGGCTTCAGACATACTTGCTTTGTCCACACCTTTCTTGAGCTAGCCTTAAGACTTACATTTTAAGCTCTTCCTTTCTCTTTCCACATTAGCTCTTAAACCTCCAGGTCTGTCTATATTCAGCCTGTAATCGTAGTTATAGGGAACGAAGCAGCACATCCTGGAAGTGCATACAGGTGTCACCTTCAGCATGACTGATCATACAGCCTCAGCTGTGAGGTGTGTAGACATAAGACCTTGAGTCATATGTAATGAATGATAAGTATCAGCTTCAGATAATCAACTGCTTCTTGCATGATCATAAGCTGTTTTTATAATCTCTTTTTCCCAACTGCTTACTTGTTCAGATGAGTGAAGCTAATTGAAGGAAATACAATCCCTGCAGTTGTCCAGTTCTGTACTGTCATCTAGTGGCCCAACAGTGTATTTTTCTTGAACTTTTCGTGAAGTGTGCCACTATGTATGTGTTTGGGAGTTTTTTGCCCTGGAGGAATATATGAATGGATAAAGGTCTTCAGACTTGCTCTTCCATCTCTCAGTTGGGTTTGTTGTATTCATCCTGTTTCATCAAATATTTATATGTAAGACCAAGTTCTCACCTGTGCAGTTCATGCCCATACTACAGAGTTAGGCATCTTTTGTAATTGTTTATTTCAAATGGAAGATTATGTTTGAATGTTTGGTTTAATTCTGTTGTCATTTCAAAAACACGTTATCCTTCCTTTTGTGATGTATATCGGATTGGCATGAGGACTGTTATGATACAGTTTTATGTTAAGCATTGTAACATTTTCTTAGCTGCAAAGAGAATTTGTACTTTAAAGATGCCATTTTATTTCTCGGCTTTTTACACATGCTGGAGTAGTCCAGTCCTCTGTCCTATCTAGCTTTCAAAATTTTGCACTGCTGTAAGAAGAATGTTCTTTTAAATTCTCCATGTGTAGAATTAAAAACCTCCATGCTGCTTCGTGCAAATCTGTTCTTGTGTGCCTTTGTTCTTTCTTTTCAGATTTTTGAAAAAACTAAAGCAGATTTTCTTTTCCCCCCCCTTACCCCCCCCCCAGAAGCTAATAAGCAAAAATTCAGTCAGTCAAGGTTAGTAACCTCAAAAGTAATGCACACCCTTCTTTTTTTTTTTCCTTAGATATATAGTCCTGGAAGTGGTTAGTTGATTGGGTGCTCTTTCTTAGCGGCTGGTTGTCTTTGCTGCAAGAATACACTGCTGACTTGTGCTTAACTAACTTCTTGTTCCATAGGGTGCTCATATTCTGTCTGCAGAGCTGCTTGAGCCAATTGGCCATCAGCCTCTGATACATTAACATAAACTTCATTTAGTTCTATTGTGTCCTTGTGCTTGGGATATGTGATCACTGACTCCTAGGATTTTGGTCATCCCGGGCCAGTTTCTTTTAACAGGTATCGTAATGGTAGTTTTTGCTTGTGGAGACAAAGAACTTTTTCTGTAAAAGATTTTAGTGCCTAGGTTATGTTATGCAAAAAGGTTCTCTCTAACTGACATGTCTAACTCTATTAATTAAATATTTAGCACCATTTATTGCTACTGCTGTTTGGGGTAAAGAACTGTAGTCTGAACTAGAATGCAGTAAATTAAATTTACACTTACTTTGGAAATTTCTGTAAAAAGGATAAAATAACTGCCCAGATTTGTTTTGTCTCGCTATAGTACAAAAGACCAAAAACAATTTTTTAGATTGTTTTATAGTTCTAGTTGTGTTCTAAAATACTCCAACTAGATACATAGCATGGGTCCATTAAATTTTTCCCTCCCTCAGCATGTTGTTGATCCTAGCATAGCAGGACCAGACACTGCTTTCTTCTCTCATCTGTGTGCTCCTTTTTTCTCTTGGGAGTGAGGGGAGATGAGTGTCACATAGATCTAATCTGCTACGTTTGTTTAATGTAACTAGACTTCAACAGAATCACCTGGTATTTTCTTGGGTTATGGCTCAGCCTTTGCTGCGGAAGCAATAGAAATGAAAGACAGTTGCAGTCTTTGCTTGCCTTGGCCTTAAAGTTTTAGAAAATGGTATTGATTTTAGAAGGTTTAGCATGAGATGTGAAAACTATAGTAACATATGAAGATGGTAATAGTAATCTGTTGGCTTTATGCAGAGATGGGTTTGAAAATCCTGTAAGCTCCCTGATACAATCCTAAGGGTGAAAATTATTTGCTTCTGCAACTGTGTTTTGGTATAACATTAATTTATTGCTTTCTTTTCAGGGTATCTAAATATATGTTTAAATACTAAGAATCTTTGTTTTTTTTTAAAGACTAATTGGAGCTATACAGTGGTCCCAGTTCAATGGTGCACATTTTAAATATCTCTGAAAAAAAATTAAATGCATTTTTAACCTTTACTTTTGCTTACAGTGATAGAAAGCTTTAATAACCTGTGTTTTGGCTAAATACAGGGAAGATTTTAAAGAAAGGTAAGTAAACATTATTTTTAGTAGGCAAAAAGTTTATGGATTTGCACTAAGAAAATTCACTTGTAAATCTGATCAAAATAATTTACTTATCTGGATAAGTTCTCTGTGTTTTGAATTAGTATTTTGAGCATTTTATTCACAATTATTATTTAATTGCTTTTAGTTGCTGATGTGTGGTCAAGATGAGTGGATTAGGAGAAAACTCCTTAGATAGTTTGAGTAATGAGTCAAGGAAGCGCAAGCCATTGTCCTGTGATACCCCAGGTGCAAGGTAGGTTTATATAGAACTTTCCTGGTTTTTAATGAGTGTTTAAAAATACTTTTCAAATTTGCATTGTAATTTAGAGTAAGTTCTAACCAAGGAATTTGTTTAGTTGAAAAACTCTCTAGGCCAGCTTCTGTTGCAAAGATCAGTAACTTTACTATTAGGTGTAGATATGCCAAAGTTGATGAACTGTTCTTTATGCTTAGATTCTGTGGAAATTTTAATACAATGGACATATAGAATGGATTGAGTTGAAATGGACCTTAAAGATCATCTGGTTCCAGTTCCCCTGTCAAGGGCAGGGATACCTTCCATTAGATAAGGAATCCCTTTCAAAGTTATGATTGCAAGGCAAAAGAAGAGAAACCTCTTTCTTCAGAGGAATATTAAAGGCATAATCTCGTATCTGGTAATTGATTTGACAGGCCTCATTTCAGGCAGTTACATTTAGCAAAGAATACTGCAAGAGGCTGAGCTTTTTGCTGGTTTGGTTGTACTTCCATTTCTTTCAAGTTCATCTCAAATTTCAGCAATGTATGCTATCTTCCTGCCCCTCAACCAGCTCTGTCAGATACTACTGTCAGAGGGACTCGGTTTTCTGTTCCCCACAAGCTTCAGTGCTCTCCATCACGTGCAGTCTCTTTTATCCTTTCGTGTTCTTCTTCCCATAGAGTATTAACATTTATTAAATTGGTCCTCAGGCATTGTGTGTACTAATATTTGTCCCTTTTATATATACATCCCCAGTGGCCCATGCCAATTGCCTTCATTATTCAACAGATTGTGTATGAGACCCTTAAATGCTTCCACTGGATTCCACTGGTTTTTTTATGAGTGTCCTCCGTTCCATTTTCTCTTTCCCTTTCTACAGTGTCTCTCTGTCCATTCAGGAGTTCTTTTTCAGATTGTCACCCTTCATTGGCTTTCTTTATCTTTCAATCTCCTGCTTTGTCATGTATTTGTTTTCTCCAGTGTTGGTCCATGCATACTTTCCTAACTCCTTCACTTGCTTTCTTCTCAAAGAATGATAATTCTCTTTCAATTACTTTGATGTGTCCATTCTTGCCCCTGCCCTGAGTCCTTCTTTTTCTGTTCTTGCCATAGTGTGACATTTCTGCCTGTTGATTTAGGCTGTAGACAGTCTCTTTACTCAGCACATTAACCTGGGTAGGAAAAGGAATTTCAAATATCCAGCAGCATTAAGTTCTGTGATTCTGCTTTTCTTGCATGTTGAGATGGCATTTAGGTCCTGATGCCTAGAAATTTTTTAGGTATATACACCTTCTATAGTCATCTCTTTACAATCAAACTGAAAGGAGTTAATAGAATGCTAAAATTCAGTTTCATTTGTCTAGTAAATGTTAAGCAACTGTAAACAGCTTCTGAGATTAAAATATACTTTCTGTATGAGTGCTACAATTTTATAACAAAAACAGCTGCTCTTGTCATTAAATTTGACAGTAGAGTAATACAGTAAAACCAGGATGATTTTTTTTTAATTAATAGCTTTCTTCTATTCTCTTGATATAAATTTGTACTTAAAATTCTTTAAAAATATGCAAACCAAACACAAAACCCAAACCAAACAGCAGTGTAACAAAGCACACGCATTTATCCTTCAGATTCATGTTTGCTGGAAGAATACCTACTGCCTAGGTAGTAGTTATGGATGGGTGTTAAGTGAAGTACATTATTGTTCGCATAGTGAGCACAGGTTTTGTATGGGATGGTATATAAGTATACAAAACAATGTTTTTGATTCCTAGTCTGGTCTGCAGTGGTGAGAAGCGTCGACGTGAGCAGGAAAGCAAATACATTGAAGAACTGGCTGAGCTGATATCTGCTAATCTGAGTGACATTGACAATTTCAATGTCAAACCAGACAAATGTGCTATTTTAAAAGAAACCGTGAGACAGATTCGACAAATAAAGGAGCAAGGTACAGTGCCCTGCTAAGTCAAAATTAAGTTTAATTTCATTGTGATTCTTTTTTTAAAGTAATAGTTACTTGCAAAATTGAGCAGTGGTTTCTACAATAGCATGTAACTGAGCAGGTCTTTGGACTTTGACTTGATTCAAACCTTAAATGCGCCTTAAGTAATTTTCTGTTTAAAAGTAAACAAGCCTCCATTCAGAGATAGCGATTTTTGTAATGGATTTTTTTAAATTGTTTATTTACTATGATTGAATGTATTCAGCCAATTCAGCAAAGGGGAATGGAGCAATGCATCATTGGTCTTGGTAATTTCTGTCAGGTATGGTAAACCTAAGTGATACAATTCTTTAACTGACAGCTGTGTACAAAACCCATGTTTTGAGATGCAGAGTGAGTGATACATATTATTTCTTTTTTTAAGCACCACTCCACCCCCATCTCCACCTCCCAATGACTAGCCTCCCAAGCTTACGTGTTTCATTTGGGCAGTAAAGTGTTAGAAAAATGGAATATGCTGTGGTGTGTATCTTACCTGTTGCTGTAAATTGCCATATCTTATGAAAACATGCTACAAGGATTTTTAGAAGTCATCATCTGTTTTTACAGTTCTTGTAGTGTCATCTAGCATATTCTAATGTTTCATTATAGAATTGAGATGATGTGCTCCTCTTCTAGTCTGCTTAACCTGCAAGTACCACAAAATAAAGTTCACAGGGTTTTTTCTGTAATTCTGCTGCATGGCATGGATTCGCATTCCACCTTCCCCTGCAATCAGTTAACTTAGGATATTTTGATTCTTAAAATGTGGTTTTATTATTCGCATGCACACACATACACATATCTGTACAAACAGACGCACAACTGTTAACATGAATCAAAGCCTTTTTATAGAACAGTGGCGATGGCATCTGAAGACTGTGGCCAATGATAATGAGATGATCAAAATAAAAACACAAGAAAGAGATATATATAATGAGTGTGTTTAATGGCTATTGAAAGACTCGTCAGGTACGTATCAGACAATGTCTGAGAAACAACAAGAAGTGTTCACAAAGCAAGTTTATCATGTCAGCTTCAACTGCCAAGTCAATTTATGTGAGTAAAGAGTTTGGCATTATGTGACCATGACATTTTTTCTGGTCTTGGCAACCAACAGTTTATGAGCCCTTCTGTCTCATTTGTGCTTTTTTTGCCTTTATTTCGCACACTTGCTAGGATCTGGCTTGTAATACTAAAATGTGGCCTTCACGTGAAAAGTCACTTTACAGAAATGTATCTCTTGGCTTTCAGGAAAAGCAGTTTCTAATGATGATGATGTTCAGAAAGCTGATGTATCATCCACGGGTCAAGGAGTTATTGACAAGGATTCATTGGGACCTCTTTTATTACAGGCAAGTACAAATTAGGCTCTAGTAAAGCCCTGTGGAACCAAATATGTAGGGCAGGTGAAAATGTTACAATAAAGTATGCAATCCTGTAGTAATGAAATAGTATGCAAGCACCATGCAGAAGTATGTTTGAATGGGTCAGGAATAAAATCTATCATGTTTTCTTAATTTTGCTGAAGTTCTCTGTAGAAGGAAATAGAATAACCTTTGATTTTGTCTAATATTCCTATCCTTTATTTACTCCAGCAGTCATTAGCAAATTACTGCTGAAGCAGTACTTATTTGTACAACGAATATTTTATTTCTTGTAGGGGACAGACCTTAAATGGAGGAGTTTTTGCAAGGAGAAGTTTGTTGTGTGTGTTTGCATTCATGTTACTAAATTATGAAGCATTTTAAATTAATGTTGCCATCAAGTAAAATAACCCAAAAATAATAGTAAACAAAGGTACACAGCAGATAGCCTTTCTTTATGCCTAGAAAACCAATCTGATTTTTACAAGTTCATCAAAGTATTTTTGAAGCTTAATTTTTTTAACATAGATATTGAATTTCTCTTTCAATTAAGAACATACAGTATTTTGCTCAATCCTCCTATCTTATCACTTGGTAGTAGAAATGTCTTCATGTCTTACTACTTGTTCCTACTGAACTTCTTGTTTCAATCTGCTAACTATTGAATTAATGTTACAAATTGATGATCTAGTGTTTATATGAATCAACAATGAAACAAGGCTGGTTATCAATGTGAAAGCTGAGTGGAATATCGCATGGGCATATTAATTATTATTATTATTCTTTAAATAATTCCCTTCCAGACACACTTTTCCTCAAAGAAGAATTTAAAATTTCATTTCTGTCCTGAAAATAAGTGAATATATTGTAAATTGATGTTTATCATCCACACAGTTTTTAAGCTAAATTATGCTCAGAATTGGTTGGTATGTCTTATATGATATGTTGTCACATTAATATTTAGGCATTGGACGGCTTCCTCTTTGTTGTAAATCGAGATGGGAACATTGTATTTGTATCAGAAAATGTCACACAGTATCTGCAGTATAAACAGGAAGATTTGGTTAATACAAGTGTCTATGGTATCTTGCATGAAGACGACCGGAAAGACTTTCTTAAAAATTTACCGAAATCTTCAGGTAGTAAAAGTTGATTTATTAAGCTTACTAAACTATTTGAGAACAATCAGAGAAGAAAAAAATGCCTTGTAAAGGATAACTTTTCAAAACAGATTACTAATATAAAGAATATTTTACTACAAAAATATCTTAATCTTGATAAATAGTACTGAATTTTTACAATAGCATGTCATCAGAAATAAATGTGCTAGAAATTTACACTTTACTTCAGCTTTTGCAATTTGTTTGCCTATAACTTTGAAATAGCTACACTAAAGGAACACCTTCCCTAATACCACAAGACTAGCTGAAGGAACTTCTTGGTACTCCTTCAAGTGACTGAAAGTGTCATGCAAAAAAGAAAGAGTATTTTTTACTTGGTTCTCAATACTCCTATTTTATACCAAGCTATATTGATGGTATATTGAGAAGGTTTCTTAAAATAGTCTTTAAGATCTGTAATCTAGGAACAGGGTATCTAAATTAAGAAGAATCAGTTATGAGTTGATTGTATCTGATAATCTATATGAATTCTTACTCTGTTCTTTAAAGTTAATGGAGTTGCTTGGGCTAATGAAACACCGAAACAGAAGAGCCATACATTCAATTGCCGGATGATGGTGAAAAGCTCTTACGATCCCTTTGAAGATGCAGGTGGCTACCAGGATATACGTCAAAGATATGAAACTATGCAGTGCTTTGCTTTATCACAGCCAAGAGCTATGATGGAAGAGGGGGAAGGTAGGAATTTTTGTGGAATTGTTGTGCGTAGAAATTTCTGTGAAAAGCTCTTTGATATTTTTCAAACCATTTTCAAGAACGGAGCACCTTTAATCCTTATTGTCTGTACTAGCATTGCAACAACACAAGACGCTTCAGCTATTTTATTAGATTATTCAATACAGTAAAACAGGAGACAATGAAAGAAGAAACATTCTTTTTTACATACAGATTTGCAGTCCTGCATGATTTGTGTGGCACGTCGTATCACAACTGCCGAAAGGGTATTTCCAGCAAATCCAGAGAGCTTTATTACAAGACATGATCTTTCAGGTAGGAAGTATATCCAGGAGGAAGGTATGAAGGAGTCTTCTTTGTCCATGTGCTCTTGTTTTAAGTAAATGGAGTATGTATTGTGTATCTGTATTTACTAACAGAATTCATACTGAGGATTCCCAATTTGCTTTTTACAATATACCATTATTGGTAGTGAGGGGTAATAAAACCTGTGGCAGGAATTTTCTTACGTGTGTTACCGTTTGGTAGGTTGGTAAAAAGTATTACTTGTGTTTTAACAAGCATTGCAAATGGTTGTTGTTCTGCTTTCCTTTACACAGAAGAAATATTTTAGGTCATAACTGATTTGAGTGCAAGTCCTTTAGAATGTTTGTATTTTTATACAATACATGAACTAACATTTAAAGTGGTTTATGCTGTTTAAATCAAAAGAATTGTATCATCTTAATGGGATTTTTTCAGATGCCAGTTTGTGTTTGTGATGTGTTGTGTTCATTCAGCATAGTTGGTCAGTATTTTAAAAAATTTTACTCTATGTGCATGCCTTAGGTGCCTGTAACCAGAGACTAAAGTTACTGTTTTCTGAAGCTCTGACATTGACCTGCGGGTGATTAACCTCCTCTTACTCTGTTACATAAATCCCTTTAAATATAGTGATGCTTTAACAAGCAGTATCATAGTCTCATATGGCAGATAATTCATAAATGTAACTTCTGCGTGCTCAGAATTTGGTGGTTAAAAGTGTTACATTGGAGCCTTATGAAATGTACCATATTCATACAAAAAAAATTGTCATTGTCATAAAGAGTTTAACTTTTGTGTTTTCTTTCCTGTTAAGGGAAACTTATCAACATTGATACAAACTCATTGCGATCTTCCATGAGACCTGGCTTTGAGGATACAATTCGTCGGTGTATTCAGAGATTCTTATGCCACAATGATGGGCAGTCATGGTCAAATAAACACCACTATCATGAAGGTAAAAATCAGTTTACAATGTTTGGCTCATATTGCTTCTTCTAGGGGCTGCATTTTTTTCTGAAAAACAAAAATGCTAAATTCTGCCTGTGTTCCTTTTTTTTCATGGTTTTTGTTAATTACTGTGATTCATTTACCAGCTGAAGGAGGATGACCTCTTGAGAACAAGAAATTCTACTGGAAGTTGTTTTGTTTTTCAATTTGTTTGTTTTGGAAATTGTCACCTGGAAATATCAAATACCTGGAAAATACCAGATACATCCACAGATAGATACAACAATGATAGAGACAGTTATATTTCTATGATAATATGTCATCCTTAATTATCATTAGCTTGTTACTTTTGGTTAATGTTACTTTAATGTTATTTTAATTCACCCTTTCCTTTGTTAAAGATCCCCCCTCTGAAAGTGATAACGGTTGTGTTGATGCCTTTTTCTTATTCTCAAGACACAGAGCTCAAAATATTTTCAGCTTTCCAGTGCCACACATTTTGTAATGCTAATTTGATAACCTTGCTAGATAAGTGAAGTAGTGCCACAGTCTATAGTAAGAAAGATGATATTTTCAAATTAGTCCAAACTCTAGTCTTTTTGAAGGATTTACAAAGTAGTTAGAGCACAGGGGATATTAAATAAAGAGAAACTCATACTGTCAGAAAATGGATTTTCCAGAAGTTCTTCAACATAACTGATCAAATGAATCCTAAATTAACAAGATGCAAAGCTCAAATTAAAACCAATAGTTTCCACAATTTTTTGATTGAAGAAAACTTAGCAATGCTTCCCCAAGCTGGAGCCATGGAATCTATAATCTAGCCTTGGAGGTCTATTGACAAATGCAGAAGTTGTGTCTGGTGAGCACAAAATATTGCAGCATCAAAATAACCTCATTTGCTTTTATTGTCACTCTATTGATAGAGGAGAAATGGTGGAATACTTCCTTTTTCCTCTCTATCTGTCTCAGGTATGTCTTTTTATTTATTTATTTATTTATTTATTTATTTCTAAAGTTTTATGGTTTGGGTTTTTTTTTTTTAAATCCTCAGTAAATGAAAAGTGTTGTGTCAAAAGTATCTTATAATTCATATTAATAATTCTTGGGATTTTCAATATGAACTATATTTGTGTATTCCCTTTACAGCTTATACTCAGGGTCATGCTGAAACTCCATTGTATCGGTTTTCTTTGGCGGATGGTACAACAGTGACAGCTCAAACGAAGAGTAAACTGTTTCGAAATCCTGTAACTAATGACCGCCATGGATTTGTCTCTACCCACTTCCTTCAAAGGTGAAATTAGTAGTATCTGTTTATAATTTAAGTGTCACAGTTTTAAAAGATACATCTGACCTTGAAGATAACCTGAGAAAAGTACTAAATACTTTGCCCGGTACTAAAATATTTTACCTGATTAAAGTTCAGATGGGGAATAGTTTGGGAAACAGAGCTGCATAGCATACAAATAAATGTGTAAACCTAACAGAGTCCCATTTTAACTGTGTGGCAGAAAGACGGTCACAGTCAAAAGATAATTTTTTTCTATACCTGCACAAAGTCTGTGCTATGTTTTTATTAGTCTTTTGTGGTAGCATTGATGAAACACTGAAAATATAAATGCTCAGCCACATGCTTTTGCAGACCAATTAAAAAGACAACAAAATCCTCTCAGATACATAATGCATAACTGAAATGTGCCTTAAGTAGTATTTCCTATCACCTGTTCTTGTTCTTTGTAAGACTAATTGAAATGTCACTTTGGAGGGAATGTGTCTCCTGGCATTAGAGTGCTCCAGATGCTGAAAAATTGGTAACTGAGCTTGTTCAGGGTCACACATTATTGATATGCACAGTAGAATGGTGTCAGGCATTGACTCAGGAAGGGGGTGGAAGAAGAAGGATCTTTGAATCTGATTAATAATCTGACAGTTGATTAAAGCTTTTTGTGGCAGTGATACTGTATGGGCTTATAACTCGAAGCTCCCAAAGGATCAAGCATTTCTGTAGTGAATAAATATGGAAGCTTGAATTCTCACTGCTCTTTTTTGGAAAAAATATTTGGGCAATTATTTAACAATGTATTTGATTCCAAATAAGGTTTTAATTTGTTTTCTTTGGGTTTCTGGGGACAATGTTGAATTTACAGAGAACAAAATGGATATTGGCCAAATCCTAATTCTGTTGGGCAAAACATCAGAACACCTGTGACTGGAAACACAAATTCTGTTAATGGCCTTATGAACATGTCACCTGGTCAAGCCATGGCAATGCAGAACAGGAGCTATGGGATGGAAGATCCCAATGCAGTGGGTCAGCTCACCAGCACTCGTTATGGAGGCCCTGGGAATATGGGGCCAGTGAACTCTGGACCCGGAATGCAGTCCTCTGCTTATCAGAGTAACAGTTTTGGGTTAAATATAAGTAGCCCACCACATGGTAGTCCCGGCTTAACTTCCAACCAACAGAATCTAATGGTATCTCCTAGGAATCGAGGGAGTCCAAAAATGAGTTCACACCAGTATTCTCCAGTTACAGGTATTTTATTTTTGCTAAATGCTGTTTTGTCTTTTCAAGCTGTCTTTTCTCACGTCTATCTGAATTCCATCTTTCATCCATTTTAACCATTCTATATGACCCCATATGTGTTACTTGAATGTAGTATACCTGACTTCATGGTAAAAATGTATTTTAAAATTATTAACTCAATGTGGCAGTCATACATAATCCAAAGGAAGAGTAGATACAGGCACTACTGTAATCTAATAAGTTTGATCTCTGTCACATGATATAGGTATGCACTCGCCAATGGGATCTGCCAGCAACACTAGCAACAGCACTTTCTCCAGCAGTTCTCTTAGTGCTCTGCAAGCCATTAGTGAGGGTGTTGGAAATTCCCTTTTATCAACAGTTTCTTCACCGGGTCCAAAATTGGATAATTCCCCAAACATTAGCATAAGTCAGCAAAGTAAGACAAGTACCCAGGACTCCAAAAGCCCTTCTGGTTTGTATTGTGAACAAAACCAAGTGGAAAGTTCTATCTGCCAGTCAAACAGAGATCTCCTTAGTGAAAAAGATAGTAAAGAGGGAAATCTGGAGGTATCTGAAAGTCAGAGAGGACCATCTGAGAGCAAAGGGCATAAAAAACTGCTTCAGCTACTCACATGCTCCTCAGATGAAAGAGGACATTCTACAGCATCAAACTTACCTTTGGACTCAAGTTGTAAAGAAGCTTCTACCAGTGTTACCAGTCCTTCAGGAGTTTCCTCATCAACATCTGGAGGGGTATCTTCCTCCTCAAACATGCATGGGTCGCTCCTGCAAGAGAAGCACAGGATTTTACATAAATTGTTGCAGAATGGTAATTCTCCAGCAGAGGTGGCCAAGATCACAGCCGAAGCTACTGGTAAAGACACGTATCATGATGCTAGTAACACACGCTCCTGTCGAGAAGGCACTGTCAAACAGGAACAACTGAGCCCAAAGAAGAAAGAAAACAATGCTTTACTAAGATATCTTCTAGATAAAGATGATATTAAGGACCCACTTTCCAAAGAGTTGAAGCCTAAAGTAGAAGGTTTGGATAGTAAGATGGGACAATGCACAAGTTCTACAATTCCTACTTCAAGTCAAGAAAAAGAAATGAAAATAAAAATGGAGCCAGCAGAGGAGGTACAGTATAATGTAAAATGATGGCAGTGAACTAATATTTTATTATTACAGTGAATGATTAAATATAGAACACTCTACAGGATGCATGTGTAAACATCTCTGAAAAAGTTCCCTGCAAATGATTTGGAACAATAAACTCAGGTTTAATTGTGAATGAAAAAGCACAAACAAAAGAACTACAGATTATGTATATAACCAGATCTGATGTCCTGAAGTCCTGGACTAATGTTTTTAAATTATGGTACGATTAAGGTAATATTTACAAATTATTCCTTAAAATTAGATCTTAGCACATGTTTGGTTTTATGGCTTCAGAGGAAGTGGGGCCGTAACTGCCTCTGTAATTAGCTGGCAATACAAGAGCAAAAGGTAAAACATGATTTAGTTTTGAAAATATAAACAGTACACAAAAATGTGTAATACTTGAAATAGTCATTATTTGATTTAGTTCATTTGTTGGTTTTAGTGCTTCTTTCCTTAAATGAGGGAATATATTCTTCCAAATATATATATGTATATATACTCAGCATTCAAATAAATACATACCAAAATGTATAAATGTATATATAATTTGTATAAACAAAAACAAAAAAAATATTTTAAGCTGTAATTCCAAGAAATGTCATGATACAGAAAGACTAGCACCATGGAACAACTACTCTGAAACCAACAGTACACTTATTAGGAACAAATGTTCTCAAAATTATAATCTGTATATAACATTTCTATATTTAAGTCCTAAGATTTGGAACTTTGAAATAAACAGTACTGGTCAGTATGGCAGAGTTTACTGAAGATATATTGATTTCTTAGACCTTGAATTTCCAAATCAGTAATAACTGGGCAAATCATAAAAAAAAACCAAAACATTTTTTTATATTAGCTCCTGGATGCCTATAAATGAAATATCTCATAACATTGTTTGAATACTACTTGCAGAAAAGTCACTAACAACACTGTAATATACACAACATGTAGGTTCAGTACTTGCTCCAGAGATGTAATTAGGGTATTCAGAGAAGCTTCTTTGTGAAGATGCAGATCCACTATGTAATGATAATTTTTTTCCATTGAAACTGTATCTGATTTAAAGACAAATTTTTAAAGAAAGTTAGGACTCCAACTGACCAGAAAAACCTGTGTGTAATTTTTGTTTCTTGTAGCGTCTTGTAGCAATAGATGCATTATTGCTGAATAGTTAGATACATTATAGCTGAATGGTACACTTTCTCTATATTGTTTGCTGTCATTAGTGTTTTTATCTTTGTAGTTTGTGAGGATTTAAATATTTATATTCAGAAGTGTTTCTCATGTTAGTTATGTGGTTTTTGTCTAATTCTCAAAATTACCCACACAAAATACTCTAAAAAAAAGGTACCTAAATGATAGCTGAAGTTCTTCGGAAGTTAAAAGATAGCTCAAGATGGTGTCAGTGAATTAAAACATTTGTCTCCAAGTCATGTACTTTAAGATAAGTGAGCTAAGTAAAAATTGAGGTATAGCCACATGAGAGTAAGTAACCTTGGTATTTTACTGCATCATTTTCAGATGAATGGAGACTTGGATAATTTGGATGCAATTCTAGGTGATCTTACTAGTTCAGAGTTTTACAATAATGCTGTGTCTGCAAACGGAAATAACCCTGGAACAACGCAAGCGTTATTTCAAGGAAATGCCCTATTGGGTAAGGAATTAAATCTACCACCTGGGTTTTAAAGTTAGGGTTTTCTTCTTACCTGATGTAAACATAATGTGTCCTCAAACCCTTAGAGAATACTTTCTTCATCTCCTATATCTTCAAGGACAAATGGAATGCAAAATGGCTAATTATGCTTTCATAGGCTATTATATAAACAATTAACTGTCTCGACAGAACTCGCCTACACAATGAAGTTCCTTGTTTTATGGTTTATTTATTTATGGTAAATTTCTCAGAGACAAGTCATCAGGAAAGCTGTTTGTGAGTTGTAAATTAAAATTAGGAATTTTTATCCCTTACTGATGACTAGGGACATAATATAGGATTGGTGACAAGCTTTTAATTTCTTTCTTATTCTATGTGAAAATATCTTGTGACCAGCAAATTCTAATTGTTACTCCTCCTTGACATTAAAAGGAATGCCCTTCCTTATCAGGATGCTGAGGAGGAGGGGAGGATGACCCTGCTCACAGACCAGCATCGTGGCAGTTGTTGCGTTCTCTTGTGACACTGGCCATCTCTTCATTATATAGGGCAGTGGATTGCTGAGATAACCGAAGGCAGTGAAGCATGGATAATGAAAAATATAAAACCAAGTGCAAGAACACATAAGGCCACTGACACTATTGGCTGTGAAGCACAGTGATTTGTGGGTTAATTATCTGTAGGGGACACTGTGCTCAGGAACACACCATGTCTGAACACACCATTCCAGCTGTTTCAAACAGAACCATTTATTTTTACCTCCATGTGGGAGTTAAGCAAAGTATGGGCAGTCCACTTACAGGTATCAAGAAGTGTGTAATACTAAATTCATTCCAGAACTTAAATTCGAATGAGCCTCTTGTCTTGTCTAGGGTCAAAGGGAAGTGCCTTTGACTTTTTCTGCAAAAGATTCTAAAAATGCGTTCAAAATGTGAGTTTTTGTTGTGAAAACATAAGCAACATAACTGTTTCTGGCTTGCTTAAGATCAAATGTATGAGCTCATAAAGAGATGAGACTAAGTCATTAATAGCATATTTTATTTAAAATGTACAGTTGCATGCATCTTTTAATTCTTTAACAGGTGTGAAGAGTTCCCAGTCTGTGCAGACTACTCGCCCACCTTTTAACAGAGCCTTGTCCTTAGACAGCCCTGTGGGCTCAGGTGCTTCAGTGAAGAATGTCAATGTGTTCTCCATGTTACAAAAGCAAAACTTGATGGGTGGAAGCCCAAGAATGATTGAAAACCAAGAAAATTTTGGAGCAAATCTGGGTTTGTTGGTTGTATACAAACAGCTCTTATTTTAAAGGAAATAGCTTTTATGTAAAAAAAGTTGCAAGATAGCAATATAAATTTCAGTTAAAAGAAACTTTAAAGAATTTTAATTTTCCATCATTAATAATTCTGAATTATTATCTTAGCTAAAATTATAAGAACATAGCTGTTTACTGCCTGTGTCATTACCAGTACTTTAAGTAGTTAAATTATTTTTTACTATTTAGAGTTTTTAGTTTAACATGTGCTTTTGATATAGAAGTAGAAGCAAGAACAATTCACAGTGGCAGCCATTCGTTATGAACTTCAGGTATATTTAGGCTCATACAGTTTTTGTATGATTTAAAACTTGGCATGGTGAGCTCTAGATGCTTTTGTAGGACTTCAGTCAATTGCTCTGACATTAGCAGGTGCACTTGGTGAAATAGCAAAATAATTCTAAAACCAAAATACATCATGTACTCCAGATAATACATTTTTGTGTTTTCTGCTCTTCATTGTAGCAAGCGCTCCCAACAGAAATGTGGCGATGAATCAGCATCAGTCAGGAGACTGGGTCTTGCCAAACTCCAAAGTGAACAGATTGGAATCCACAAGTTCTGCTTCACTGTTGAGACCAGGAGCTGAACTTAGTGCAGCCCTCCTGAGGCCCCCAGAGGGGGGTTCTGTGTCTCGGCTGCCTGTTCGCTCTCACAGCGTACCTGGTACTAGGCCAATGCTGCAACAGCAAATGGTTCACATGAGTGAGTTCTTAACTTCTTATTGTCCTACATAGCACTATCTCACCAGTTTCTTGGCAAACATTCACCATAGGAATATTTGCATTTCTGGTAAAATGCTAGATTTTCATTGAAAGGCTTTTTGAGGTAGACTCTTATTGTTCCCTATGGCATTTTATGACTTTTTGGTGATGTTCTTGTTTTCTTCTGGTGCTGTGTGTCTCATACACAGATAATTTGTTCTGGGTCCTGAGATGGGGGTGGGGGGAGATAATTTCTGTGTGTTTCTTTAGCGCAGTACTTCTCTGCTAAATTCCAGGAACTAAATGGCATCTGTGATTCCATATGTGAAGATACTAGCATTGTGGTTAATTCAATTCATCCTATTTGATATAGATTTTTTTTTCTGTTAACTTCTTGGTAATCAATGTCTTTTGAAGTTTTGCTCTTAAGTATTTCAAAATTCTTTTCACATGGAGTAGGCAAATTTCATATAAAGCCACATTGCATATACTGTTTTTCTTCAAAGTCTCTCATGTGTACATGGGAGAAGATAAGCTGTATGTCTAAAATATGAACAGTCTTAAAGCCCATAGGTTTTTTCTAGTCTATATGTCTAACAAAGGTTTAGTCTAGAGCTAAAATTCTCCAGTCTCCTATGCCAATAGTATGCCCCATAATAGCTTAAATACGCAGCATTCCTTTCTTACCATGGAAAGCTACCAGGGATGTCATCAATTCTCTTAAACAGACTTACTATTTCAATGCAACAAATGCATATAAGATTAAATACAGAGAAAATTTGTGCAGTCCTGACTAAATCAGAGTTTACCAGCTTAGCTTCCTAGAAATCATTGATGCTAGGTGATTCATATAGGGCTGGAAAATAATGGGATGTCATAAACTCTCCTATGTAGTGCTGTATGTCCCTGGATAGGTAGATGGAAGAAAGTACTCCCAAAGAGCAAAATGTTATGTACATCGTGTTTCTTTTGATTTCTCCTCTGTATAGGAATTTAAAATGCCAGATTTTGATGTCACTATGACAGTGTATATTTGCTGGTACCCAGATGTTGTTGTCCGGAATTTTTGTACAGTTTTTTTTTCATGTAAAGTGCTATGTCTATCATGCTCCAATTTAGAGGCTAAATGATTAGAAATAGCAATTCTGCTCTAACAGGGTAGTGGGTCTGTTATATACGAGAAATTATCTGGACAGTGAGTTTATGTGTGTATACACTGTAAAACACGATAATGAAAAGCTCATGAAGCTGCTTGACAATTTGTGTGATCATCCTAATGTGAACACTAGGACAGCAAGATAGGACCTTTTGGTCTTCAAAAAAGTACACAAATGTTTTACCTTGCAGGGCCAAATGAGATAAACATTGACATGGGAGGGAATCCATATGGACAGCCTGGACCTTCTAACCAACCTGGATTGTGGCCTGACAATATGATGTCCATGGAGCAAGCATCACGGGGTTTGCAAAACAGGTACAATTGGGGAAGGTTTTAAGGTAATTCTAAATACAACTGTTCGCTGTCTGTCAGAAGAATTTAAGACCTGGAAATAAAATTGTATAGCATATGCAATGGGGATAACAGATTTGAGCTAGAATTCCATTTCTGGAATGCTTCAGACATGTTTCCGTTTCTGCTGCTCATCTGACGCTGGATATTTTTTTAACCCAGCTCCACAAAAGGCATTATTAACAAAGTCTAGTAACCACTGAGTTGGGAGGCACAGAAAAAAGAGATGGGAGACTGAAATTGTATCTCTGTGGCACATGGCAGAAACTGGGAGAAAACAGAATTTATATGTGTTCAAAGATGCATGGAAGGTGACTGGACATTTTAAGACACAAAATTTGGGATTTAGGTCTTACTTAAGTCTCACTTCACTCGTCTGGGTGACTATAATACTTAATCATATCCAGGTCAATATATTATATAAAAACTGTTGTTTCCTTGTAATGATTGTAATGAATTTCTTCACTGAAAGAATGGAATGGTCAGGCGTTGGAATGGGCTGCCCAGGGAGGTGATGGAGACACCATTCCTTGATGTGCTCAGGAAATGACTGGATGTTGCACTTAGTCCTATAAGTATGGTTGACGAGGTGGTATTTGCTTAAAGTCTGGTCTCCATCTTGGAGTCTTTTCCAACCTTATTGATTCTATCATTTTAGTGTTTTTTTTATTTATAGACAACTAGTTAGAAGCTCTTTGGATGATCTCTTATGTTCGGCACCAAACATGGAAGGGCAGAGTGATGAAAGGGCACTTCTGGATCAGCTGCACACACTACTGAGTAATACAGATGTCACAGGTCTGGAAGAAATCGACAGAGCCTTAGGAATTCCTGATCTTGTAAACCAAGTAAGTAAATAGATATTTTGGCCATTTATTTTCCAAGGACCAATATTTTGTTATTTGAAAAGAAAGTGAAGAGAGCCTCCTCATTTATTTTGTCTCCTCACATCCTCATGTTCATATTCATACATTTTCCTTTGGAAACCTTTACATTGACTAGTGATTTTCAATGGAGAAGCTCAGTATGGATTAAATTTCTTGTGCATGACAAGAAATGTAAAGTGGCATAATCTTACAGAAATTTATTGTATAATGCCTTGGTTTATGTAGATGGAGTTTGGGCTGTAATTCATTATAATTCTATAAGATTAATTTGATATAATTCTATTCTATTTTATATATATGTGTGTGTGTGTATATATATATATATATATATATACATATATATAATTATATATAATATAATTCTGTTGGGTTTCCTTACTAGTCTGCCAACAGCTGAGTTTAGATTGTGGATTATTTGACTGGCAGTGATGTGGATACTTCCCTCTCCTTCAGTTCTAGGTTGAATTTGCATGGCTAGCAAGTAGGAAAAAGAAATTCTGTGAGTAATTTGGAAGTTTCTAAGACCCACATGATGCTATCATTTGTACAAATAGCATCATACAGTGCAGAAGGACTTGAATGGTGACACTGGTTTGCTTGTGTATGCAGTGTGCAGCAAAATTGATTTTAAAAGGAATTATCATTATTATTATTATTAATCGCTTTTGGTATTTCATTAGTTTGGAGACAGAACTAACAGGAGCTGTCCATGCTATGTTCTACCCAAGAAATTGCTGGCTGGTGTATTATGCTGCATTAGCTTTGTTGTTTCTTTAGGAATTCTTTATATACTCCTAGTGAAAGCACTTCTGTATCTGTTGAAGGGACAAGCTTTGGAACCCAAACAAGAGTCATTTCAAGGTCAGGAATCTTCAGTTTTGATTGACCAGAAGCCTTTGTTATATGGTCAACCCTATCAAGGGCAAGGGGCAGCAGTGCCAGGAGGTTTTAGTAACATCCAGGGACAACAACCATCTTTTAATTCAATGATGAATCAGATGAGCCAAGCAAGCAATTTTCCTCTGCCAAGTATGCATCCCCGAGCAAACGTGGTGAGACCTCGGACCAGCACACCAAAGCAGCTGCGCATGCAGCTCCAGCAGAGGCTCCAGGGACAGCAGGTAATTTTTTGCTCCTATATTTACACTTCCTTCATGTTTCAGAATAGAATCGCTTGCACACGGAATTGTGTTGCTTTACGTATATGACAATGGACATTACAGCAGAGGATTGAGAGGGTGGATCTTTCCTTTTAGCAGTGCTTCATGTTGAATTGCCTGATGGCTGTAGAAGAACATTTATTAGGACAAGTGTTTCTCCTTTGTCAGCCTCCCTGGCTACAGATTGGTTTGGTTAATGCTGCACTGTTTAAAGGGTTTTCCTTTTTGTGTGTTTGAGCTGTTTAAAGAAATAGTTTGGTTCTTCAGGTACATCAGAGAAGGCAAAAATTAGCCATTGCAGTTTATGGATTCAAGAGGTCTGTAAAGAAAGTGTTTTTGCAGAAGTTGCCATTACTTTATTCAGATACTGATATTTTCAAGCTGATTTTCAACCCTTATAGTGCTAAAATATCTTTTTCCAAGTTCATGAATCAGACCCGTCAAACGCTTGAAATAAAAATGGAAAATCCCATCAGTGGTACTAACTCTGTGATGAGACCAGTTATGCAGCCCCAGGTGGGATCCCAGGTAAGTACGTATCACAGTAGCCATCTGTTTAGAATTTCAACCTTCTTTCATGGCTTTACAGCATTCCTCTTTGGTTTTGTTTCTCTGTATAATTTTTTTAAGAGTTTTTTTATCTCCTTTACCTTTACCTTCCTGTTATTTGCAGTGGAATTTGTTAGGTCATGCTGTTAATTCAGTATGCCAAGTTTTTCTACATAAAATAGCATCATTTGTTTAGCACCAATAACAATTTAATGAAAACTTTTGTCTTAATATTTTCATGATTAATTTTTGTACTGGCTGTGGGTTTTCCTTGACTTGCTGGGTCTTAGGAATGAGTTTGATTGACTCTGACATGATTTTATCTGTAGGAACATCTTCTAATATGATTTTTCTTCTCTTTGGGGGATAGCAGCAAGGTTTTCTTAATGCTCAAATGGTGGCTCAGCGTAACAGGGAACTAATAAGTCACCATTTTAGACAACAGAGGATGGCAATGATGATGCAGCAGCAACAGCAACCTCAGGCCTTCAGTCCACCACCAAATGTGACAGCCTCAGGAAGCATGGATAGTGCTTTGACAGGCCCTCCAATGGCTCAAGTTCCTTCACAGCAATTCCCCTATTCATCTAATTATGGTACTAGTACTAACATGTTTAGCTTTTTTTTTTTTTTTCATTTGTCTGGTTTTCTTTTCCTTTTTTTATTAATCCAAACTGCCTAAATACCAATCATTCTGAAAAATGGAATATACTGCTACCAAAAAGGATGACTTTTCCCCTTCCAAGCCCTGCAAGAAAAACTAGAAGTACTAGGTGATGATAACTGAAGTATTTTGTATCTGTCTCCTTTGTTTTATTTTAAGGAATAAGTCAGCAACCTGATCCTGCATTTAGTAGAGTATCAAGCCCTCCCAATTCAATGATATCATCAAGAATTGGACCCTCCCAGAACCCCATGCTGCAGCATCCTCAGTCAGCAGCAATGTACCAGTCCTCAGAGATGAAGGGTTGGCCCTCAGGAAGCATGCCCAGAAACAGGTGAACCTCAAGATTAGGATTACAGCTTGTTTCTCAAAAACTGTCTTTCATTTCTGTTGGAAGTAGAAACTATGTTAAATAGCATGTAGTGGGAAAAGGACTTACAAGGTGAAAAAATAACTGTCTAGTGTCTATATTGTCCTTCATCCTGTTCTGGTTTAAGAAATAAAATGATGAAGCGTATTTTATGCTTATCTCCATTGCTTCATATTGCACCTCTACAATCTTTGTAACCAGAAGCAACGTTCAGTCTTTAAATATTAATTTAATATTTAAAGAAAAAATAACTTGGGGGAGGGGGTGGGGAAACAAAAAATATGAAATAGTGTTACAGTGGATGATACAACCATAGTAGTAACCTCCCAAAAAGTTATATAAGGCATATGCATATATCTGTGCATTTCTAAAAACTTAAATTCTTTTTGGGAGGGGAGTTTCCATGTTAAGCAGATACTAGGTAAAAACAGGTAAATGTGAAAATAGTTTTATTTTTTATGTGTTAACAACTGGTGCAGGGAAGAGCATACATCAGTGAGTGAACTTCTTGGAAGGTAATTTTATTTGTCCTTTTGTACTTCAGCTCTTTTCCGCAGCAGCAGTTCAGCCAGCAGGGCAGCCCAGCAGCGTACAGTGTGATGCACGTGAGCAGCAGCAGTGGCCACCTCGGGCAGATGAGCATTAACGCCGTGCCGATGGCAGGACTGCCCATGGCTCCAGACCGGGTAAGCTGTACAGCAAGACTGATAAAAGATTTCCTGTCTCACACTAAACCCAAGCTGGGATTAGCTGTTGACTTTGAAATATCATGAGTAGGATCAAGCCTTAAACTGCACAAAGAATGATTGAATACTTCTGAACCTGGAGAAACCCCAGAAAAAAACCCCATGGACATTGTAAAATGCATCTCCAGCAGATGTTGAAAATTATATTTAATAGCTCTTACGAGTCAGGCTAAGAATCCTGATAGTGCAATATCCTTCTGGCAGATGTGGATATTGATAATTGCCCTTACAATACCTTAGAATAACTTGTGTATGCATATCTAGAAACTGCGGAAAATTTAGACCCCTCACGTAAGGTGAAAATGCTAATAGCAGGCACTGAAAAGAAAACTGAAATACAAAATTTTTGTACACTTTCCTACAATCCTTCCACAAAATACATAGAATGAGCAACATAATACTGACATAAGCTAAATCTATTCAAGTAAAAAGTACCTCATGAAATTTTGTGCAGCATACCTGAGGAAGCAGTCAGAATAATGAAGACTTCTGGGGGATAAGTGAAGTTTTGGACGACTTTAATACAACAAATGCCTTTTATAAAGAGGCTAATATAAAGGTGAAATATCAGATTTTCCAAATCTACATGTCATAAAGATACCCAAATAGTGTGTTTAGGAAATTCTGGGACAGCATTTATTCTCTAGAAATTTATTTTCAAAGTGGAGCACTAAAAAGTTATTCTTCTGCTTCTAGGCATTGGTTGTCAGTAGTTCCTTCTTGCAAATGCAGTACATGAACCATTTCTTTCAGCAAAGATATCTTCTCTGATGAAAGTATCTTTTCTTTAACAGAAATACTGCTGACATCTAGAACCACATCTTCAAACAAGAATGGCTGAACGCACTAATGTTAGAAAGGAAAGTGACACATTCTTCATGGCAAGTCATACTGGGCTTACAGAAACCAGTGATAAATTTCCTCATCCAGAGGAAAACAAACAAAAAAACCCCTACCCAACAAAAATACATTTTAGCAGAGGCAGCCTATGTATTACTGCATGATTTCAGGTACAAAAAAAGGTCACTAATACTTTTGACACTCTTCTTCTAGGAATGTAAATTTGATAAGGCCATTTTAATAGATTTGATGGTAGACTCCTGGTATACCTTATCTATTTACTGTAGCTATCCAAAGCTCTTTAGCCTAGGCAGACAAAAGTGCCAGTGACACAAGAAGTGACAGTGGTAAGAATTTCCTGATTTCCCTCACAACAATATCTGACAGAGAATGTAGTTCTTAGCCTTGACTCTTTTATATGACTTCCTGAATATAAATGCTGCTTTTAGTCTATTACCCCAAGAGTCAGGGATTTCCCAAGCAAAGTAGCAGTGCAAAGTCAATTGGCACGAGCTAGTCCAAAATTCTGTCAGTTGAAGCCACGGGTTAAAAAGAGAAAATAAACAATTTAAATTATTTAAAAACATAATTGTGACTAATATTTACATAATGCTGTGCAGATGAGTGCACTTTATAGAAGAATATATAATGGATTAATGCAATGTCTTTGATAAGGACTTAATATGAAGGCAGGGTGTACTCATGTTCCTTCTCAAACACAATCTCTTAAGAATTATTTGAAAAGACTGCATAATGTAATGTTTTCTGTGTATGGAAATTAGAGCAATAATCTTTAATCTTTTTTTGAAAATAACTTCAGAAAACTCAAGGCAAGACACTGCAGTCAGAATCAGAATTTTGCAGTCTTTTTGTGAATAAATTTTGTAAATATGATCTTTAAAACAATGTATTATATATATGACTTTTGTAGGTCACTAACTCATTTTTGCAGAGTTTGTGAAGCTAAATATTTAACAAAATTGATTTCTGGAAATGGAGTGTAGTTGAGGTCCAAATGGAATTTTTTTAAATTAAATTTAAGGACTTCGAAGTTGGGTGACTTTGGCCAACATATTTCTCTTCTTTGGTCTTCAACACTTCATTTGTTTTTACATCTTTAACATAGAGCTTTTTATAAAAAAAAAGACTGGTTTTTCAATATTTTCTCCACCTGTGAACACTTTTGTCACATTTCTTTTTACCTAAGGCAATTTAACATGAAGGCTCTGCACTGTAAGATCTTAAAGCTTGTCAGGACAGACGTGTCTGTCTGCAATAGATTGCCTTTTCAGTTGATGAATCTGGATTGAGTCTTTTTGGTCAATTTTAATGAACTCTAAATGTTCTTTGAAAATGTTTATCTGTTGCAAAATATTTGTTGTTATGTAACATCCAGAAATCTTTAAGGATATTAAGCCACACTTTAACCAAATGTCTACACCTCATTGGATTATTCTAAAAGTAATGAATGTATTTTCTAGGCAGATTTCTGTCATAGCAGTATTTAAGTCTGGTTACATATTATTTGCTGATAGCATGGGATTTTTATTTCCTCCTCCATTTTGGGTACTTGAAATGAAGATTCTTTTGCACTTTTTGCAGTTACAAGGAATTAAAGCGCTAAAACTTCATAGGGTATGACCCAGAAATGTTTAGGATGTGTGGTGCTTCTGTTCTGTTGTTCATTCTGTAATGGAAAACTGATTTCTCCCAAGTGAGTAAAAGAACCAAAAAAACCCCAACCTAATCTGTGTTCCTTTTTGCTTATTCTTGGTACTGTTATCAAGAGGAGGTTTTATTGTTCAGAATATTCAGTGATCTTCCATTTTAATAGAAGTAAGTTTCAATAGAAATATTCTCAAAAATTCATCCTTAGCGCCTAGCCAGCTGTGTTTCAAAGGGAACGTAGAGTCTATTGCTCTATTTCATGGAAGCCTGTCTCTTCCATTAGTACTCAGTATATAGATTATCACAGCATTTATTTGAAATTTTCAGTCCAGTTAATATGTGTTTATAATGCAAAACTTTTAAGAGCCTAAGGAACTTTAATTTTTTCATTTCTTGGAACATATCTATTTAAGTGCTGTTTACTGAGGGTGAAAGGCAACAATCCCTTGCTTTTTATATCAAATCAGAGTAGAACAATATTTATATTTTGGAGTTGTTCATTATACTGATGGAAACTGCAAATACTGGTTGCTTTCATTAGGTGAGCTCTTAGACTATATACTGCTATATACATCTTGCAGTACAATTTTGTTTTAAATTAGTAATTCTATTTATACATCTATGTATAACTGGTACCTATCTAACTGACATTATAAAGGTTCATCCTTTTCTCATCTGTTTAGAATGTTGGAGCTTTCCAGTACCAACTTTTTTTTTCTCAATGAAAGGATTTTTAGTTTAAACTTGATGAAGGGGCAGGGGGCATTTTTAAAATGCATTGATGCCATCTTTCATGGCAGCACTAAATAGTACATCTAGTTGGAATCTGTTGACATTTAGTTACCACCATCAATTTTGCTCTGGTCCTATAGCAGTAGATTTTTTTCAATGTTTTTTTTAAATAAAACCCATGTAACATTATTCAGCAGTAAGAGATGAATTAGCTAGTACAGCAACCTCTGATCACTGCTGCACAAACGAGTGTTGTTTTGCAAGTCTCTGTTACTTTTTTGATCACAAAAACCATGTGTTTATTAAACTCCTGTGTAGTATACTTTTTTCCTGGCCTAAAGTACTTCTTCAGAAGTGAGATTCAGACCATGTTTCTGTCACAAGACAAAACTTACTTGAATGTTGCACCAGTTAGCACACCTTTTATTTATGTGCAGACCACCAGATGACAGAAGATACAGCAAGTGTGAAACCATGTAATTCTGAGAGCAATATTTTAAAAAATTCTCAGGAGAAGGCGTACGGTATTGAGAATTGCATCTAAGTTGGGTTTACATTTTAAGTATTGCTTGAAATATCTCTTCCTTTATTTTGCAAAACAGAGAAATCATGGGGACTGATTGATAAAAGGGTTGGTTGTAAGGTGCCCTTCTGGTTTTTGTGTTTGGATGTTAATAATAATGTAAATAAAGGTTTCTATTTAAAATCAGATCTTGGTGACGCTGTGTGAGCAAATACTTTAAGGCTGATTATCCAGTAAAGGTCAGAGAAAATTCCCTGCCATCACTGATGAAAACTGTGTATAAAGAATAATTTTACATTTTATCCTAGTTGACTATTAAAGATGAGAGAGTAACAACTGAGACCTTCCACTTTTAGACAAATTCTAGCCGGTATCAGTGCTAAATATATGTCTTTTTCAACTTAAATAGCAAGCTCCAGAAGAGCTGCAAGGAGAAGAGGTGGTATCTTCCTCCAAACTTGACAACAACATACTTTTCATTAAATACCAGCTGCTTCTTGTGTCACATCCAAGTCTCTCAGCTCAGTATTTTCTATAAAGAGACAAGGTAACTCTTCAACCTTCTCTGTGACAAGTAACAGGTGCAGTAACACTGGCCCTGCAGGATTGCGACAGTCACAACCCCACCTGGCCAGAGGGTAGGCTAAACACACAAGGGTGTGCAAATTCTGCATGCACACTGGGAATGGCTGCTTTTCTCCGGAAAGCAGCAAAAATGTGAGGGTTTTGGTGAACTTAATTGTTTTTTTACTTACTTTTATGGATCCAGGATCTCATCATCTAGTAGATTTTTCTGATAATCCATGAAATTGTTAACATGTTATAATGAAAATACATGGCTAGATTAAGACAGACATTCCGATTTTACTTCCATACTTAAAAAAGCTTGCAAAAAGTTTGGGGTAGTATATTTGACTTACCATGTGATACAAGTAAGTCCAATCTTACTAAGCATATACAAAGAATTCCACGTCTGCTTTTTGAGTGGTTTTTTTTTTCTCATTCCTAAATTCAAGTCCATTTTTTGATTAAGGATTGTGGTATATAATTCCACTTGATTTTCCTAACTGCAAAACCAGGAACGGTTTCAAAATAATTTCCATGCTGTATTTTTACACTGCATTTCTACAAGAAAAAGTTAAGTTTGCATTTTGAAAAAAATACCTCTTTGTTAGGAGTGAAGGCCACAGTTGGTTGAGTCTGTTCCATGAGCACCCTAAGGCATTTGCCTTTAAACATAGGTAGCAAAGTAACATGAAACAAAATGATAAATACAAATCTTGCCACTAGTGCCTACTACAATGTATGTATTAATGTTCCTATGAAACTCCTCAAATAATTCTGTACACTGTGCTTCCATAGTAAAATTATAGGGTTTTTTTTCCCCTGTGAAAGTCTTTGAACAGTAACTCTCATTCAGAACATTTACTTTTTTGCAGACTAAAGTATAACTAGATTATTGACTACAAGTACTGAACTCTCAGAGCTGACAATTTTAAAAATAAGTGTAAAGTTATACTTCTAAACAAACACTGCTTTCTCAAAGGAAGTGTTTTGGTTTTGAACATGCAGTATAATATTACTACATAAAAAGCCTTCATACAAATCTGATTTTGTTAAAATTTAAGATGTACATTTACTGAAACTTTTCAGTACTTTTAAAAATTAATAGATTCTGACTTAGCATTTTGAGAAATTGTGTGTGGGCGTTACCTCATTTTTATTAACAAATTTCTTCACAACCTGAAGGGATTTATTTTCAAACAGTACACTGAACAATATTTACACAACCCCTCCAAAAATCTGGCATCCTGTTAGTCAAGATTTTCTCTAATCTTCATAGAGGTGACAGTATGATGAACAAGTAGACATGGAACTAAAATGTATTCTCAGAGGAAACTGAAGAAATTCCATGGTGTTGAGAACAATTAGTGCTGCTGACTTCAGTTCCTGAATATTTTCAAAGTTCTTTTCAACCATTACCTTTACCCCAGTGCTAAGCAAAACCATCTTTGTTTTCTAAATCTTGCGTTAGAATTGTGCTTGGCTCTGAAGTTTTTCTCATGACCTCTAAAGACACAGGTGAACTGGAAATTGCCAGAAGGTCCCTTCAACTGTCTGTGTAAACACTGCTGCAGTGGCAGTCCTCTTTGGGATGTGGCTGGGTTTCCTCCTCTGTCAATTCCTGAATCGGCATTAGTTGTGTCTTCTTGAAGTAAAATGTCTTTTGAAGCAGGTGAGATACAATCCAAAGCAAAAAAGCAGGTACAACAGTGGATTTCAGAGACCTGTATTTCTGGCAGTATTTCCCATAATTTCACTGCTTGTATTCAGCTCACTCAGAAGTGCAAACATTCTATCTATTTCAGCCTCAAAGTTTATCCAGTCCTTCAGGTGGGTGGTACAATTCATTGAGTCTGTATATGGATTCAAGTCCTGGCGCGTTTGCGTCCTCACAGAGGTGCAGCAGCTGGGGGAGATTAGCCCTCCCAGCCTTCCCACAGTTGTCCTCTTTAAAACAGAACAAATGCAGTTTAGTATATAACATTCTAGTCAAAGGTAATAAGAAAGGTATTTTTAATGGTTCCATGCAGTAAAAACCAATGGAAACACCAATAAAAGTGTAGCACATGTATGGCACAAACAATCCAACAGTGTTTGAAACTTCAATCTGTATAAGGCTTGTTAATTCAACCTTCATTTTGTTTCTAAAGCCAGTCTTAGATCTCCTCAAGTAGAAATAAAACCACTGCATTATATGAGCAACTCCTCTCAGGCAGGATGATCAGACTTAGCTTAGGAAGGGACTTGTACCTGTGTTTTCCACTGCACAGTTTGAGAGCACTTTATGATTTTTAATGAATTGAAGTCTCTGCCTTCTTTTTAAGAGATTGAGAGACAGTAACAGGCAACGGTAACTTTTTAATATACTTAAATTTGTACCGCACCTTTGAGCTCTGGCAGTTTGAGAACTGTTTGATCATCATCAATTTTAAAGTGCAGCTCAGTAAGAAAAAGGCAGTTTTTGACATAAATGTGTCTTGTCGTCTACCTTCTGTTTTAAACTCCTTTTTCTGCTCACAGCACCAGGCTGTAGTTGAATAAAAAGCAGAAAAATACATGATGCTGCCTCATTACTCATGAGAAATTATAGTCATTTTTGTTCTTTCTTTTGATTGTGTGAAAAACCACTAGGTAGCTGCTACTAATTCAAATTTAGACAAAACCAGTGTACTGGTCTTTAATTTTTACTGGCAATTAACCATAATTTGTTTCTTAACTGAGCATCTACCTTTACTTGTTTGAAACTGCCTTGACCTTAATGCTCCAAGATTCCCAAAAAACATGTACCAAGAGGTTTTGTGCAGCAATAGTTGTCAGTAATGATGGCAGTATCGTATTTCTTGCATAATTTAGAGGACTTTCTTCCTAAGCATTTTGTGAGAATAGATGATGATGTGGAAAAAAGGTGATGCATGCAAAAAGAGAAGGGAAAAGCTAAGTAAAAGCTAATGCTTTTGGAGACTTCCTGCCAACTCACAGTGACTTGGCAGATGATGGTCTCTTCACATCTGGCCATTTTCGACGCTGAAACTGCCTAATTTTCAAGTAGCAAAAGGAGACAAAAAGTTAACCATCACTGAGAAAACAACCAGCACCACAATCTGAAAGATAGGAAGGAGAATGCAGCCAGAATTTTGACTATTGAGATCAGAACAAATAGCTCCAATGTTTCAAAGCGAGTGGGGTTGAAAGGTTTTTCAAATACCCTTTCAGGCCAGGCCTTTCCATGTGGTTCCCAATCCCACACTTAGCTCTTTCAGCATGAAAGTAGTACTTGTAGTACTTAAGAATAATAATGTAAGGGGTTTTTTTAAATGTACCTGTACTGCTCGTAGCTTCCCTCTTTAAGTCCTAGGTGAAGAAAAATTAACAATGTTACTAACAATTGCCTGTATGAGGTAAATCACAATTTAAAAAATAAGGACTCAAGATTTTAACAAATTTCTTGATGCCTTGAGTAACATCTGAGCAGAAGTCTGGAGCAGAACTCCAGAAGTCCCTTCCAATTTGAATTGACCCATGAGTTTCATAGTTGCTGTTGGGGTATTTTCTCCCTCTTTCACCAGTATTGTTCCTTCCTCATCTTCTGCATCTCAGCAATATTTATCACTATGCTAAGGGTCATTCTTAATCTTAAAAACATGACATAATACAAACTGAACATGTTTGTAATGAAAAATCTGAGAATGCAGACATCACCCTCAGCAGGACATTACTAGCAAAAGTAACTCCTAAAATGCTTTTGACTGATTCAAGTTTCATAAAGGTAAGAGTCCTTTGGGGTTCTTTGGGGAGTTTGTGAGTGCAATGGAAGAGGCACCTACCGAGATCCATGTTCCTAGTTCTTGGATTGCATTGCTTGTAGCCTCTGCAACTTCTGAGTTCCATGAGCTGGACATGCAGTTGATTAAGAACATCTCTGTCAAGTGTATTCACTGCATTAATTAGCTGCAATAAACAGGGGTTCTTGTTAGTAATGATTGCTCTGTAATTTGGTAACTTTTGGTACACAGGCAGCTTTTTTGTAACAGGAAAGAGCCATGTTATACTAGTTTAAATGATACAGGACTTAACTACATCCTTCAGCAATACTGCATGATTTCAATTTATTGTTGATAAGTAACAATTATGTATTTCTTGAGCTGTGGTCTCAAGGTCTATGATTAGATACCTGATATGGATCGGTATTGAGATCAAAATACTCCAAAAATCCAGTAGCAAATTCACAGAACAGGAAGTTGTGGGTCTCGTTGATTGTCCTCAAACACCAGTACGTGTTGTTGTTGGCACTGGTACAGGCACAGAAAGGGCCCACTGCAAATTGAAGAGTTATAAAGACATAAGCTATATGCTTCTGTCTCTAGCACTGCTAATTAATTTCTGTTTATGGTATTACTTTATTCAGACAGTTACTCTCACTCTCACCCCTGAAGTCTAAAGCAGAGAATGCCTTCCAGCATCAGCTCCTTGTTCTGTGCATAACTAAGCCACATGACATGACTAATTACAGTAATATCTTGTCTAGTTGCTTTCTCTGCTTGTGAAACATTCCAGATGGTGAGATATCTTGCAGATCAGTATACAGTATTCAATATCTGTAGCTTATTTTCAGCTGGTTTTACTTCTTTGCCTTTTGTGCAGGGAGGTAAACACTGAAACAGAGATTATTTACTATAGAGAAGACTGTATGGTTTTGGTTACAGAGCTAATAAAACAAGTAACTACTAACAACCCAACATCCCAGCCTAGTCTAGCCAAAATTTGCCCATCTATTCACTGGTTTACAGTATTCTTACGTGTCCAGAGGGGAGCAGTTTGCCAGTGCTGGTTGTCGTGGGTGAAGCACGTCAGACCAGGCATGCTGCATGTGTCATTATTTTTAATTCTCTTAAGCAATTTGCGCAGTTTCTTCTTCCGTCTCTGCTCTCGCAGCAGCCACAGCCTGTCTTTCTCCTGTAGGGCTTTCCTGAACACATGAAACATTAGGGTCACACAAACTCTGTTAGACTTGAACATACCTAAAACACCCCAAAGCAGCTAATAAAATAAGCTGCTCGGAGGGAAAGAACCCACATTTTTTAATTAAATGGTGCTTCATACAAATGGAGATGACTCTGAAATTCAATAGCACTGGGAAAAAAAGCAGCCAAGGGGGCTTGCAGGCCCAAGGTTTGCAATGTGCTTTTTTCAAAAGCAGAGACCTTAGCTTAGAATTTACAAGCATTTTGATATGGGCTTAGTTCCTTGCCCAGGTGTCTCTGTGTTTATGCTTTTTAATACCAGATAAATTGAATACTACTACTATTTCCTAGTGTGTAACTGGTGTGTACAGACCAAATATTAAAAATTTTGCATGTCCTCTCTCTTCACTTACTTGAAAGGATGAAGACTGGATCCTTTGTGTCTCAGTTTGCTCTTGTGTTTTGAATGGTAACTGGAAAACAAAAACAGCATTGCTGGTGAACAACATCAAGACAACTGACCTGTTCTGATAATTACATTATCAGACTGATATGAAGCAGATTTAATCCACTCCCACTTCTTCCCTTCAGTTTATTAGTGTAGGTGATGAATAAAGGCAAATTCGCTCGCCTGGATCAGGCACTTCCCAGCCTCACTGCATCTCAGATCCTTTGTTCACAGTGACACCCGGTGTGCTAACTGCATTGCAATGTATATCCTTGTCCAGCTACAAGTTGCTATCATTTTAGCTTTAACTGGTTGTTTTTCTACATGAGGCACATAGAATAAATAGATTTGTAATTAAATTACATTTCTGCAACTGAGTATTCCCTAATTTGTTCAGATAATGACAAGTTTGTACTGCCCTCCTGTTATTTTCCTTCTGAGTGCAAAAATTTGCACAGCTTTGGGGAGAAGGTGTGGGGGTGTCCTCCATTATTACTAGCTGGAAGTTCCAGGAAAACTTTACAAGATGGATTGAACTGTCCCAGCAAGAGCAGTGTCTAATATATTCAGAAATAGGCAGAGTGTAAGCAGACATACACATTCTTGCTGGGTTACTATTGCTTTGCCTCTCCAGAAACTCTTAAAGAGTTTTGCAGAAATTTCCTTTCTGCGGAACTACCAAAGTTAAAAAAAAGAACAACCTCAGTCAATGGCAATATTTTCTTATTGATAAAGTTACTGTCTACACAAAACAGCAAACACAAACTTAATAAATGTTGTTTTTCTAAACTGTACATCTGAATTCAATTAGTTGCCAGATTAACATCCCCTTCAAAACAAATCTTTTAAATTCTTAATAGTTTTGGGAGCTTGCATAAATTTAATCAGTATAATATAAATTAAAAAAGTAAGATTATTAAAGAACTATCTTCTTCAGTCAATTTTTAAATCTTGCATAGATGCTGGGCATTTCATAAACTAATTCTAAATGCTAAATCAAAGCAATTGCAGTGCGAACACTTAACCAGTAACTCATGTTAACTATGTAACTCAAATGACTAATTTCTTTGATTTCAATGGAATTAGTCATTTTAATAATGCTATGCATGAATATAAGTGTACCCTATATCAGTCTGAAAAATAACATGTTTTTACTTTTTCTATAAACATTCACCAAAAATAACTTAATCTTTACAGTACATATTAAGTAAACTCAGTTAATGTAAACTCAGTTAATCAGTTTTGAAAGCAGTGGATTATAAACCAGTATAAACTTTCTGTCTATTTACCATCTAGAATGATACATCTTAAGCAGTTTTTGACATGGGCACCCATAGCACAAGAAATTGATGATCTCCGTATTTTAGTGGATCTGCTGCTGAAATGGTGTTGCAGGATCCACATTGGCCACATCCACAATCCACAACAATTTCAAACATTGGACCTGTAGAGTATGTTGCATCTCCGAGGTTTAAATCATAATGTTCAAAAGGGCATTCTGTGACACCAATGAGATAGAGAAGCTTTATCCACACCCTCTCACAGAGTCTACTCAGGTGCTTTAGCCACACAAAGCACAGCTGCCTCGTGGTTTTGACTCCATTCAGGTACAGCATTCTCTTTTTTGGTGGCACTCATACCATTCTGCCACTGTAGCTGCAGTACTCTCAGTGATACCTGGCTCTCAGCAGCCTCAGAGCTGGCTCTGTCATCACCATGAGCAGGAGAAGGTGCTCCTGGGTCTCTCTCTGAACAGCTTTTCTCAGGGATAAATTCTGTTTGGGTTACCTTTTGATTTTGGAAGATTTTCTGTTGAACTTATTTGCAGAGCAAGAACTCGATTGTCCAACTGAACTCCTGCCTGGCAGACGGTGGGCTTTGTACTTGTGCAGCAGCCCAGCGTGCCCCAAAAGTGTACCCAGGAGTACAGTAAGCAGGCAGCCACTGAACAAACCAGGTCCTGATCTCTCCTGTGAGGACATAAATCAGTTACAGTTGCACACTATAAATAATTATTCAGAAGTACGAAAAGAAATACCTTCGCTTGTTACAATCACATTCTTCAGGCCGCTTCTTCTTTAGATGACCTCTCACCTCCCTCAAGTTTTTTATTTTATTTTGCAAAGTTTCAATCTTAAAAAAAAAAGAAAAATAGATGTTGAAAAAAACCAGCATGATTTAATCCTATTCTAACATTCTCATTCTACCAAGAGCTTCCTCTTCACTACCTTCCATGGCTCTCACCACTAACAAGCATTTTCAAATTATCTAGCTTTCCTGAAGGAAACGACAGTAGGAGGAAGCTGGTTCAGTTTGCCTGCTCTGGTTCTTGAGTGTGGAAGCAGAATGTGGTGCAGAATGGGGGGGGACACAGCTGCAGGGAGACAGATACTCCTGCATCCACTGGGGCTGCACCTCTTGCGCCCTACAGCACAGGCACAAGGGGAGAAAGGCTGCTCAAAGGAAAACAAAGTCCATAAATTTCAGTGTATTCTGACACTGGGAAGCAGATGGGGCAGGAGTGGATATCCCCTCTTCAGAGGTTCTAAAAAAGCAAAGCAGCAAGATCCTGTCACTTTGCATAGCAGGCTTTAGCAGTGTCTGGGCACATGGGATAGCAGCCAGTTAAGTGCGCCACCCACGGGGTTTATTTTTACCTAACTGCCTTTTTTTTCACTAAATGAAACTCCTGCTTTTGCTCAGTCTGGCTTACACATAGCATGGCCCATTCCCACTCAGATATTGCAGGCCTCTACCTCAATCCTCTACATAGCAGAAAAATCAAAGTAATCTAATGTGAGCAACAGTCTCTGCAGAACTAGCATTAGCCATCAGTGACCATAGGTGTAGCAGAAGCTCATGACTGTTGAATCAGGCACAGAACAGCGTGTTCAAGGAAAATGGACCAAGAATCCAGCCCTGTGACCCTATATCAGGTACACAACTGGACATAAGTGGGTTCTCATTTCTTTGACATTTCACATTGGCTACCTTTTCTGAAGAAAACACAATTACAGGACCATGGTGATATTGTAAGTGCCCTTTTTTAATCTTAGCAGACTAGTAAATTTTTAAGTATCTGCCTTGTGTGCTAATCTCTACAATAAAAGGGGTCCAAGAAGTCCTTACATAGAACTTTACTGTGAATTTATGTAATTTGTTAAGAAATTACAGGATGTCCATCCTTTGTGCTTCTCTTTGGCATTTGTTCCATCCTTACCTGGTCCTTAGACCCTCTTTCATACACAATACGCATTAAGGGTTTGAGCTTATATTATTGAATATTAGTGACAAAATGTCAGATAAAGTTTTACTGGCAAATTTAATAGGGCAAATTATCTCTAGGTTCTCCATATACACAGTCCTACGAAAAAATTCAATTCAAAAGTGCAAGGTTAAGAAAAGAAGTAGCAAGTGAAATAAATTAATTCTAGAAGCATCAAAACTAATGAAGCTCACTTTTCCTTGGACTTATGTATTTGATACTGAATGACGATATTTTGAGAGGTTCTCCACTGGAGAACAGGGCTACTAAGATGCTAAAAAGATCCAGATTAATTTTTTCCCAGGATGGGGACAGCTTTATTTGTCTTATAAGGCATATGGTATTTCTCAGCTGTGCCTTCAGTTGCAGTTCTTTCCTCCACTCAGCATCTTGTTGTCACAAACTTGTAATAATTTAATTATTTCTGAAATGTCTATTCTGAAATCCGTCAGCAAGTTCAAAAGGTTCCAGGGAAGGACAAAGACACCCAGAGGCAGACAGACACACAGACAGTCAGCATGATCCTATCAGCCGACAGAAAATAATGCTAAAAACACACACTGAAAACACCACTGACCTCATGGTCAATATGAAGTTTATGGTCCTTCCAAGCTTGCAGTGACCTGTACAGATCGGTGTCACACTGAACAGTATCATTCTCCAGGATATAGCACCTTGGCATGGAAAAGCAAACAGTGTTTATTACAGAGGATACACACACACAGAGCAATGCAAACAGCCGCTCTTAATAACACAGCTCCAGAACAAATGAGACCATGGATTGGAAATGACATGCAGGATTTTAAAAAAAAAGTTCCTTCAAGAAAATACAAGTGTGCTATGAGCCAGGAAAGAAGTCTAGGTGTGAGTTGCCATGGAAATTTTTAAGTAGAAAACTTCGATGAGAATATTTCTGTCCAGCAGAATCTGCTGACTGCTTCATTTCTATATGTAAATTGTGCTACACAGAATTCTTGCTTATTCATTAGACGTTCTGCATAAATAATCATTACTAACTAGCAAGCATTGGAAGCATTACTCAGAAGCAATTTCCCAATGCATAATTATGTGATGGACGAGTAGGAGCTTCTAGTACTAAAAAATATAATACTTCCTTATATAATAAGGAAATAAAATACTTCCTTATAAGATGTATTACTACACCATAAAGAAAAGAGAAGAAACACAAAAAAACAAACCAGAAGCAAAGAAGCTTTGCTGTTTTCTACTAAAGTGATAAAATCTTTCAAGGGTATCTCCTTCACTTTGAAAGCAAAACACCCTCTGACAATATAAAATTTGCATGTTTTACTAACTTCTGATGGAATCCAGTTTTAAAATTAAAGAAAAGAAAGCAAAAATCACCACTTGACTGATTTACCTGGAAACCTTATTAGGGGTTGAATATCATGCAGTCATTTCTGAATGCTTTTTTAAATTAAAGCTGAATATTTGCAATACTCCTTTATTTTCTTTCAATCACCTCATGCATGTTGTCCCACGGCCTTATTTTCTGCTAGGGATGGCTCATGAATAATGTACAACCTTCCTGACAATTCCTTTTACAAATCTGGTATTCACTCACTAAGGCAGCGAAAGTCAATTCAATTTGCTCCAGAAGAAAAAAACATACAGTGATTCATGGGTCCTGAACATTCATGAGAGATGGGGTAAGAGGGTACAATTCTCTGATGACATTTCCTTATATTGGTGAGTTTCTAATTCACTTCTGTGAACAGAAGTCAAATGGAAAACACAGATATCAACAGCAGCTACCTGGCACCTGCACGCTTACATGAGCTAGTCATTAAACAACTGAAAGCATGTAATGATTGGTGGATTTTCTGATACTTCGCAGGTGGAAATGGTAACTAAATGAATTAAAGTATAGCTGAAAGAGACATCATCAGTCCCTAAATTCACCACTGAGGAAATTATTTTTAGCTGTCAAGAGTGGTCGGACAATTGCCTTCCCTCTCTCAGTATGTTCCATTTCCCAATGCTCCTGGTCCATCCAACTTCATTCATAATACAGATTTTCCTCTCCTAGCACTGGTTACAGAAAACTCTGTACAAAGAAACCAGTGACACAAAACCAGTTCATGCTCCAGTAAGGGCCTTTGGTCTCCAGCCAGGCCTCTGATTTCCAGGGGTAAGGCCACTCCTGGTTTCAAGCAGGTTTAACACCCTTGTGTTTTGCTTGTTCTCACTGGAAACATAAGCACTAATGAGTGGTTACTGTCTCCACCCAATGCAGAAGAAACAAAAGCACTGCTGCAACTCTTCAGGAGCTTCATGCCCCTCCGAACTGACAAAACTAAAACAAAACTGGAAACTATTATACACTTAGGAATAAGAATTTGAATGAAGCTAGACTGGGTATCCAAAAGGGACACAACATGCTTGGCACACTTCATCCCACTCACTTATGTAAAGCAGTCACTTAAGGAGCAAAAGCTTTTAAAAGTCTACCATGTGCACTTACCTGTGGGTCACTTTGATCAGATTAGGGGCTGTGTACTCTGCAATGCTACCAGTGCCACTATATTCCCCCATGTCTCTATCTTCCTCCTGGTGGAAAACAGCCCTCTGCACCTTGTGCCGCTTGGTGATGTTCCTCGGTAAGATGGGCTGGTATCCATCCTCTAAAGGCCGGTTATAGGCAGCTCCATCCAGCTCAACAGCTACAGAACGGATAGAGCGATTCCGGACATAGCTTGGTTTGAATTCTGCATGGAAAAAGTGAAAGAGAGGCAGAAACAGCATGTTACAATTTGCTCCTCTTTGTGGTTCTTGGAAGGAAAAACCCCAGCTCATACTGTGCTGTTTGGAATTAACTGGATGACAGTGTTTGTTGCAGTTGTCCTGTGAGCTGCTGCTTCCTTAACTTTGGCATGGACAGACGGGTGGGTGGATGGACACCTCAGGGCATGAGAGGGCAGGTACAAGACAAACACAAAAGAATGGCAAAGGGGAAAGAAAATGCTCTAGTCCAGCACCAGTGAGAACAAATAGCTCCTTCAACTAGATGCTTGCCCTTCCCCCACGATCACCAGATGGCAGCCACACCTTAAGCACTAACTGTGACCGTCATGACAACCAGGCCACCAGTCACCCTCAGGAACCAGTTCTCTGTGCTTTTCTGCTGTACACCATACAATCCTTCCCTGCTGGGATTCCTGCAACACATTCTTGAAGTTGTCCCAGTATTCCCAGCGCTCAGCTTGAGCCTTTTCCCAGTTCTATGATCATTCTTCAATGCTAGATCCTTGATTTTTTTGGAAGGGATTAGTACTTGAATCTTCACTTTTATCAACATGCAATTCTTCTCTTCGCAATTCTTTTCCTGATGTGCAGCCCAGACAGTTTCTCCATGTAGCACGACCCTCCAGTGCTATGTACTCCCTGAAACTCTGCTTCTCCATTTGCAGCTCAAAAGCAAAATGCAACATTTATTATGAATTGCCACTGTGCAGTACGAGATTCACATTGATCTTTTCCCTATGACTATTTTCCAAAGTTCTCTGTTCCAGCCCAAATCCCCGGCTCCTCTTCTGTTTGGTCTGGAATGGCACAAAGAGAACCTAGTTATGAAATCTAAATCTATACTTAAACTTCCCTGCTATATGATGGGGTCCATCTCTGACCGTATTTCCTGCTCAGGAAATATTTCCACCAGTGTCTGCTGATCATTGTGCCTAATGAGTCAGCATGACTCATCTTATTCCTTGAGAAAAAAGTGCAACCTAGGTACCATAGACTTTCTTGTGCTCCCTGCCCTAGGGGAGCCTGAGGCTTTACTCTGTATATGAGGCTTGGAGTTACCACAGACATTACTAGAAACAACTGAGTCCCTCAGATCCTTTGGTCACTTCCAATTTAAAGAGACTGAAACATACAGCACACCTCATGAGATGGGACTTCCCTCTGCAATCTGATAAAGGGAAAATTCAACCAGTGTGCCAAATGAGAAGACCAATCCTTCCTGCAATCCCAAGCTCCACAGAAAGGCCAGCTTCTTCAGTGGGATAATCTCTCCAGCAAAATAAGCAGGGGGAAAAGAAAACATGGAACTGAATGTCGAACAACCAAAATTGACAAAAAAAGTACCTTAACTGTCATGCTCTGGCATTAATGCAGAATGACTTTTTTCAATAAGCCTTACATTCATTTCAGATAGATTGCACAGTCTCAAAAGCCATTTTGCAGACTGCAGGCAGCAGAATAAACACCTCTTCCCACCTGAAACTGGGCCAAGTATGATATTTTTGTTAGCACCACACACAGAAAGCAGAATACCAGCTGGATTGTCTGGCTTTGCACATTTTCCATGCATGGTTCAAAGTTTACTGTTGATATTAAGCCAGATGAGTGACTACTGAAAGGATGAAAAATGCCACAAAAGACCAGCCGTATTTCTGGCACCCACTCGGAAATAAAGAGAAGGAAACTCCCATCTTTTCCAAGGTAGGAGTAAGTTCTAAAAAGCTACACCTTACCAGTGAGATTCAAAGTATAAACTCACATTTCTTCAACCGTTCCTTCATTTTATCTTGCTCAGCTCAGCCAACTAACAATTAATCTTCCAAGACTAATACAGCAGCATGCTGGACCTCAGTAGATAGCCCCAGGGAACCATCAAGTACATGTTCCTGGACAGCCAGAAGCCAGGTTACTCCTCTCTTTGCAGCCAAACTAACACAGCCATGGCACTAATTGGTGTGGAGTGAGGCAGCTCATAAAGGACTGCTTCTATTGCTTTATCCCAACATGCTACCCACAGTACTGACTCAGTGCTGTGATTAGTATCAAACTTTGAAGTGGTTAAAACATTTAATAAGATCAATACTCATTTGTACAGTGCACTCCCATCTGCTAAGTGCACTGCAAGCATAAATACTAATGTTTAATTACTTATTAATCAATCCTTCCCTAGGTTTTACTCTCCAATCCATTTACCTCTGTATACAGCCTAGAAACAGCCAATCCAGGGCTCTTAAATATCTGGCCAAAAACATCTGTGTTCCTTTCTTCAGGTTACTAAATTCTGGCTTTGGTAAGCTCTCTGAATCTGATGCCTCTCTTCCTCAACAACTACAGAAATCAGCTGTCTTAGAGATGGTATTGCTAAGAAGTTGCAACCTCAAAATTGAGTCGCACAATGGAGTCCAAGAAAGCCAACTGCTTTCAGAGCCCCACTCATCCAGCTGGTGTTGCACCACTTGACCACATGTTTCTCTTCACTGGAACCTGAAAGGAACAATGTTTTCCACCAATGTCTATGTATTTTGCATTTGGGTAGACAAAAGAGCTTTTTTTTAATTTGTTTTTGTTTTTTTTTTTTTGATTCCACAAGATAAAACTGGGCACTTTAAAGGCATTTAAAAAAATTCTCTAGTGTCTAGAAATATGGATAAAGTTTAGAGGTACTTTCTTGTATCCTTACAACTGCCATTAAAAATCATACTTCAAATGCATTATCTGTAAAGTAATGGACATTTTTTTAGTAACAAAGAATGTTATTAAAAATGCCATTTTGATCCTGCATTGAGACCATCTCAAAAGTAAAATGAATGTCAGAGACATTAGAATTCAAATGCACTAGCTTCTTTGTACACATTTCTGTTTCTTTATTATTCAGTGTGGCCTATCATCATTTTCCTACATGCAGTTTAAGAATTCCTTTAATCACATGCACTCGTTCATCACAGGAAGAAGAGATCAAATCCACAGCAAGAAAAACATAATAGCCACAACACAGCCAAAGATTTTGAGAGCTCATTATTTACTTTAAGCTTTCTACCTGCTGCAAAGCTCTGTTTGATCTTTCTTATAAAAATAAGAGCATATTAAAGAAATAAAGAGGACAAAAATGCAAACATTCCAGACACTTAAATTCAGACATGCCAAATATTAATGTTTCTGGGTTTCTGGCACTTCAGTGGTTTGCAGTCAAGTTGTGTATTTTTTACATTGTCCAAATGGCACATATATGACACGGCCCTGTTGTGAAACTGACCTTACCCAATTCAGAAAATAGTATTGCCTGTTAAATGCACTGGTGCATCTGAAAATGCATTCTAGACCACACCTACACTAAAAAGTAATTATTTTATCAAAACGTCTGGGCACCAGCCCCTGTACCACCAATTCAGTCTGGTCTTTTAGACCATCTGTTCTCATATGTGACTGGTTTCAATCTTCCTGAAAGACTAATCTTTATGCCCTATTAGGGTTTACAACATGCTTGATACAGCCTAGAAGGAGGGCATCTATTCTGCTTTTCTGCAAATGACTTAGACTGGAAATCAATAAAAAGACCTTTTGTAAATCCATCTCTGTTGTGCACAACAGAAATGAGTGATCAGGGCATTTCCTTCAAAACTCTGCTACATGACCCCTAGTCCAGTTAGAAACTTCTATTTTCTGTTTGGTAGTCGTTCAAACTAATGCGTAGCATTTACTGGCATTCAAGCAGGGCTGCAATGCAATCTCATGCACTTATCAAACTCTGAGTAGCAGACCCCAAAGGTGCCCTAACAATTATGCAACCCAGCACAGACCACACTTAATCCCAAGTCTCATGGAAAAAAGTCCCAAATACGCATAATGAGTATCCAGGTCACTCTTAACTAACCACAGTCCAGTGAGACAGCTTTACACATAAGCCGTTTAGAAAAACCTTGGTATGTTGCCTTAACTCGTACTGCTCTGGGCGCACAGTTGGTGGGTGATTTATTAGAGAAGTGCATGTAGAAGAACAGCCAACACCAAATGAAATGGTCTCTGTCAATAGGTCCAAGCTAACCTCTTCCCTGCATAGTACACCCTGGATGTGGGAAGAGGGAAAAACAAAGGAGGTAAATACTTTACTTTCGACATAAGCAATGGCAATGTGATTGTCAAGACCCTATTTTATGTTGCTGAAGTTTATGCCTTAAGGTTCGATGAGGCTAATGAGCTGAAGGGTATAGTGTAAACTCTGTCTCTTCTGGCAGAACAGGGAAATAGAACCATCCTGATCCCCCCTCCCATCCCCCAGCCCCCGTGAGAGTGAGCAAGTTTCACTTTTTTACCTCAACTTCCCCCATACAAAAACTAAATGTAATTATTCACTTAACAACCTCCATTGGATGTTGTGAAAACTAATTAATGTTTAGAAAACAACGAGAAGTACTTAAGTAAGTGTTAACTATTATCAGATAGCATTCTGTTGCCCTCACTCAAATTGTTTTTCTTTCCTCATTAAATGCCTTCCATCTGGTGACTCTTCACGACTTAACTTCCTTTTGTGACTTAAAATAATGTAGTTAAATAAGTACAAATTCTAGTGTTTTTTACAGATTGTTGGCTGTACGCCATATTTAAACATCAAGTATAGTTGAGGGAACCAGTAATATTTTTTCAACTAAGAATTTGCTTAGTAACTACTAATCAGCTTGCAAGACAAATATAATGGGAGAAAATAAATTTAACTCTGTGTTTCAAGTTTGTGTCATATTATATCTGCTAAATAATTAAGGCTCAGTATTTGTGGAGTGAGATGAAAGAAACATTACAAGCAGCTAGTAATTCTGTCTTGCCATTTACTTCTAATCTATAATTAGACTACATACTTCAAATACAGATGTTAGTCTGACTAAGGTTTAACAGAGTCAGTAAAATGGGCTTTCTGAAAAAGCACTAATCTGTGCCAAGGAAACCAGAAACTGTCATCCCCTTCGGCTGTTATCTCTGATTAAAAATCAGCCTTGTCTCTGCTGACTGAGCAGAAGAAAAGGATTTTAGAAGCAAGCAGTCTTCTGTAACGAAATCCATACATCCTTATTTAAAAATAAATTACTGAGGTAACAGCTCCAAGCATTGCAGGAGCTACTGAAAACTGAAGTATTTGCTGTAGAACACTATTCATATTCCATGGCCCATGTAACTGTGCAATTTGACTTTTCAGCATGGGCACTGGATTTCCCAGAACTAAACATTCTCCCTAAAGACAGATACTTTCAAATCTGATTGTCCAATATGAGACATGCTGTTTCATAGCTGAGATACACAGGAAATATGCTAACACAATTCAATGCCTGTAACAGTCAAGATAATTATGTGAGTTAGCAAACAACAGCTTTCTAAAGCAGAGATAGAAGATGCAGTGGGTTTGCTTACTTTTCTTGGAGAAGAGTTTCTTTCTCTGTCTGATGTGGCTCAGCTTGTATTCATTCTCTTCACAATTGCAGTCTTCACTATTCCTGTTGTAATACTTGGGCAAAATATTGGAGGTGCCTTTGCTGTTGCTTGCAGCTGCCAAGTCTGCCATTCCCTTGCACTTGTGCAGCTTGAGTTTTCCACTAGCATCTTCCACACACTGCCATTTCTGGAAAAAAAATCTGGTCATTAAAAATCTGTCCCAACTGTGGTCTGTCTAATGGCCAGCTCCAGTAATTTATCAGATATTCCTTGTAGTAAAATGGGTAAATGTAGTAAATAGTAAGCAACTATTATCAAACCAGATTTTTGTAATCTTCCATATTCAGACAAAACAGCAACTCTTTGAAACACCACTGCATTTGTTTCTGATTATGCCTCTTGGAGGCAGAGCAATTGAAATTTCTTTAAAAAATCAATATTACAGCTAAAAACATGAAGGTAGCAAGTGACAATTTTCAGAGGCCTAACTGTGGCATAAACCAAGGACATCCAAGCCACATCCTAATCCAGAGTCTTATTATAACTCTCAGCACAGTGGGACCAAAACCTTCCAGCTTTATGAGAGCTCTCCAGATAGAATCATATACTGGTTTGGGGTGGAAGGGACCTTAAAAGACCATCTAATTCCTGCCACACGCAGGGACACCTTACACTAGACTGGGCTGTTCAGAGTTCCATCCAACCCATCCTTGAACACCTCTGGGGATGAAGTGTTTTCCAGGATTGCTCTACAAAAGTGCCTGTTTCTCTTCAATGACCCTTCAAGAGGTCAGATAGCTGTGCAAGTCCTTAGCTGCATGAATTTATCTCCGTCTTGAGTGGTTCCCATAGTAGCTTTTTCCATTCAACACTCTTGGGCTTGACTTGTAAGGGTGAGCTACACTGGACGTCTCTGATGTGAGAAACCTCTCCCTCTTGCACTCACATTAGAGAAAATACTGTCCCAGATCTCCAATTCACTCTGGCACTCAAAATAATAATACTGAAATAACTTGCTCACAGTTCCTTTGTTATAGCTGCTGTCAGAGCTGTACCAAGGGCAAGGGAGCTTAGCTGCCTTCACCTTGGCACAGAAATTCTACCCACTTCCCAGGTACATCACAAAATTTCTTCACCCACTTCCTTAATTTATCAACACTTTACTAGCTACAGAGGCTTAGAGACACTTAAAAAAACCCCTTATAGTAGCAGTTGCTACTGCTTTAAAAGTTTCTCAGAAACACTCAGCTTCTTGTTGAGTTTTGAGAAGAATTCCTCTTCTTCCCTATTACAAAATCCTGTAAGCCTGTGCCTCCAGGACTTATTGGAATATTGAGAATTTTCCAAATAAAAGAAATTTAAAAAGCAGCATCTTCCAGGGAAGATGATATTTTACAGCAGCACACAACTCTGCAAGGGAGACTCAGCCACTTCAGTTTGCACAGCAAGGTGTGCAGAGGTAGGACAACAGTGTCTATTTCCATTGACATTCACTCCATTGTTTGCAGGACAGCAAAGTAAGAAAACTAGATCACTGTACTTTGAATATCAGACTTTAATAGGAGTCGAAAGTGAAGTGGCCAGTTGCACACATTTACCTATCACCGTGGCAGAACCTTGCCTATAAAATGATCCATTTTATGGCATGCCCACTGATTTCCTCAGACACCTGGACACCAAGATGTATCGGTGTTCCAAGGCTGGGCAGCCCAAGCCTTGCTCTGATGCAGATAAACCCAGCTTAATTTACAGAACAATGAATCAGGAAATCAAGGAGACATACTGACAATAAAACCTTTGCATGACTATCTTCATGTGGAAAGCAGTACATATTTACCCAGATGCCGTAAAGAAGTAGCATCTGAAGAATAAGTTACTCTCAGACTTTTATAAATGCTAACACTGATTGATGTACAGACAGACTGAGGTTTGAACTAAACGTTACTTTACCAGAATAAGCAATGCTTTCTTTTACAACTAAAATAGATGCAAAAAATGTTTATTGCTGTTTCCCATTTAATCTGAACATTATTTTTGAAAATATATAAACAAATTGCATTTTCTGCTCAGTAGAGCACTATGCTCTAGGTACATTTTAATACATGAAAAATGAAGTTTCAACAGAGGGCAAGTTCAATGCCATGATAAGAATTACTGCAAGTACTCTATCTATAAACCAATTTTTTTCTCTATTTCTTTCATCTCTTGTCAAGAGATTAATGCTCATTTTTCCCCTCCAGGTGAAGTGGAAAAACTCCTTTAGGTTTTGGTGCAGCTGTATGCTACAGTGAAAGCATCTCAAAGACTTTGCTTTGGGGCACATTGTATGCAATAGCAGGCCCAGTGCTGAATGGCTGCAGTGCAGAGCTACAGAAACTACATTAGAAGCAAATGCTGAATACATGGGGGGGCGGTGGGGAGGCAGCGAGCAGGGGAAGGGAAGTCTGAAGCCTTTACTTTTTTCCCCAAAACAGATACGGGCATGCGTGTGAATACGTCTGGGATTCAACTCTTATCCTTGGTCTGCTTGTTTGCCCAAATGCAAATTCTCTGGGTTGATATCATGGCTCTATTAGCTGCAGTCATTCCCATAGGATGCTTTCAAACTTAGGGCAAAAGGGCAGGAATTGCAAGAAAAATGCGAAAATCTCTGCTTAGCTGTTAGGAAGCTTTAAACACTGTTAATTCTGGCATTTAAAGTTGCTTTCTAGTGCACAGCATACCATCTGCTCTGTGGAGAAGGACTGAGGGGTCCTGGTGGACAGCAAATCATGCAAATTAAAATAATGATGATTTATTAGGGCTGTTATCTGAGGATTGTATTCATTTTAAGGAACCGTAATTAACAAAACTGTTTCCCTCCTTGAAATAGAAACAGCCTATTGTGATTTTCAGAGGCTATTTTACTTACGGGATTTTTTTGATTGTTGCTTCACAATAAAAAAATCTGCATTTCTGGATAAGAGATATTTTAACTCCTTGTCATTACAGTATTGACTGTTGCAAGTAAGTTGCTGAAATTTAATAAAAATCCCAGCTTTTAAAAACATTCTGATATGAGTAGTGGTGTATTTTAGTTAAAAGACTACTGGAGGTCAGGAAACTGGCTTCAGTGTCAGTGCTATTACAGACTCAGTTTGGAACCTCAAACAAATCAATTCCCCTTTTGGTGCTGCTGGTTTTTTCCTTCACTAATTTCTGCTAGGACTGCATTGACTTCTTAGCTTATGCCTAAAGCAGCAGCTGGGACCATTTGATACCACAACCCAATTATTATATTAATGATTATTATATCATTATAATCTTAAAATTAGCAGAATACCTGATTCTTCATTTGCATGCTAGTTGTGATTGTCCCACCTGCCTCATGCCAGCAACAGTTTGTGGCAATAAAAAGCCCTCAAAATATTCTGTCAAAAAATTGTTCATCTATCTAATAATTTCAAGGTTTGAGTGGTATGTAGTGTGTACAAACTGAAATTAAGCTGAGAGTTCAGAGGTCTGAATCTCCAAAAGTCATGGAATTATATTGAGCTGGAATAAAAACCAGGCAGTCGTCTTCATACTGATAACATGAAGCAGAGGAAACCCAATTTAATCCTTTGCCACTGGATAAAGGGAAAGAAGGTACCAGGGAAAGGGATGAACCCAGCAAAAACGTTAAAATGTTAAGGAAGCAAATACCTATTGGGAAGAACTAAGGCATAATCAGTCAAAAAGTAGCTGAGAAGAGAGAGGTCTGACTGCCTGATTTGGAGAGATGTTATGAAGAAGACATGAACTGATTAAGTCAACTAGAACAGAGAAGTAGAAATATGTATGAAACAAAAAATGGTAAGTTCAAGTTGTCTGTTCCCTGAACCTAGTACCATCTGAGCAGTAGGACAAGCTGCCAGCAAAAACAACAGAACAACCTCTTCTAGAGTAGTATCTTGTGTGTGTCTCTCTGGATTTTGTTACTTTTTCCTCATTAGCCCCTATGGAAAATAACACAAGGAGCAAACCACAGCAGACAAGAGGTAACTAAACTGAAACTGTACTGTTTCATAAAAGGAAAAAAAATGTATTCTGGCTACTCATGAATCAATTAGACTGTTAGAATATTAGAAGAATTAGAAGTTAGAATATTTCTAGCCATTAAAGCAGGTAGCTCACCATCTAATGTGGCAGCAACACTGCGTTCAGAAAACATCTGCATAAATTAAAGACCGATATTACTGATGTGTTTTTCTCAGGTTATTGGCAAAGACAGAAGACTTTATTGTCCTGTAGAAACTTGAACTCCTAGAGCTGTTAGGGAAGCGTACTAGCAGCTCAGTGTTTCACTTTTAATTTTTCTGTAAAATAAGATGGAATCTCTTTGGCACAACCAAAAAGAAAACAAACCAAAACAACAAAACAACAGCTGCTGAGACACAGAATGATGAATTAGGGCTCAGGTCTGAAAGATATGTGTTTCAGTGGAATATTTCATAGTAAGACTTATGTGATTGTCTGTTTTTTCCCAAAGGAAGCAGTGTCAATTGAGAGACACTTGCTGAGGGAAATGAGTGAATTGTAGGAAAAAAATCCTGCAGGGAAAGTCTCAGCTATTTATTTCTGACTGGGGCCTCAGATAATGACTTTGAATTAACATCTGTGATTGCTGTAATGGTAAGAAGACATTGATGCACTAATGCAAAACCCACTTCATGGTGATAAGGGCTGTGAAGAAAATAATAGTTTTTTAACACACAGAAAAATACAATATATCTTTTTCTGGTAATGGGTCATTTGCACGTTCAAGGTAAATAGTGTTCCTGGAAGGGAGCAAGGCATCTGTTCAGTCTACAACTGCTACCATTAAGATTCATGTTTCATATATATTGTAGTCCTAATTTACTCTTGGGTATGTATAGCAGATAGTTTAGGCTGGAGAGAACATGCTATGAAGTGTGGTTAGATGTTTTTTCTTCCTTTGCAGTGTACATTTGAACAAGATTTCTATTCACTATCAACAACTTGTCTATTAAACCTGTAAAGCCCAGACTTTTCTGCTTTGTTAGCAAATAGCTGGGTAGCATGAGTTGTGCAATGGAAAGTGGGATAAGGAATGAGGAAGAAGCATCAGAACAAGCTTAGCACAGCCAGTGACAGAAAGCATGAGCATAGCAACTAACATGGTCTGAGGATGGTGGGAAATCTCCAGCTGGAACAGCTTTAATGTTAAAAGGAGGTGTCTGGAAAGTTTTGCAGAATGTGAGCTTGACAGACTTCAGGATATATTGCAAAAGCCACTTATGTGATGGTTTCAGTAGCTGTTCTGCCAGGCTTTGCAGGAGAAAAGTCGGGTTCTTCTCTTGGAATTTTTATATGAACTGGGATGAAGACTGCAGTGCAGTCTGGGTTTTTCACTGAGTTTTGGTTGGTGCTAAACTCCCCTCCCTTTCAGGACTTTCTGCTTTTGACATGTTACAAGCTAGAGGTCATGATTTAGGAGCATATCATTCGCCCTAAAGAAGAAAATATCTGAAAAGTTTGGGGCAGGTGGTGAACTAAGGGCTTTTAGTTTTCTTGGCAGTAGAGTTAATCCACTATTTATAAATAATTGTTTTGCTGCTCGATGGTTATCATATCTACGTGCGAGCCAAAGTGTCTCCGAGGCACTCTGAAGTTATTAATATAGAGATTTAATTATTTGATTCTCTCTTAAAAAATATTTTAGTTTCTTCCAGAGTTTTCCACAGGTATACACACGATGACATAATTGCATAATGGTTGGAAAGGATCACACGGGTTTCCTAGGTCTGGTTGTTACAACCTCAAGCTACAGTGGCACCAGAAAAAGGAGAAAATATAAGCTTTTTTTGGTCTATTGCTCCTCCCTTGGCACTAAGCAATGGCTAATAATGATTGTGGCAGAATCAGGAATATGATGTAGAGGTGCCACTGCTAAGGAAGGCACACACTGATCAGAATAGTTTTCATCACTAGTGTGCCATGTTATGTGAGAACTGGGGGCACCAAGCAAGTAAGCTATGTGCTTTTACTTATGGTATCTTCAGGCCAGTTACAAAAGAGTATCCCTTCATGATCCTGGTATAGTACAAAGCAATTGGAGGGAAGACTCTATGCGAAATCTTTCATTTGCAGAACACCTGAAAGAAACAAAGTGCAAACATTTGCATTTTAAATGTTCTCCTGTGAAAACTGCTATATAAAATTATACTTTTAATGCTCTCTAAAAGCAATTTCTACTTGTATCAGATTTGCATGTAAAGAAAGCTTTGAAAATAAAATTAATTTGAAAAGGAAATAATGTGAAATTGGGCAACTATTTCTTTTCATAAGTGAGCAGTATAATTGTATTATTGCCATGTCCTGACAAAGAAAAATTACTTTTAATTTTGGGAGTTTTTACATGTACTGCATAGATTTCCCATAGCAGTCAGCACTGCTGCAAGTATTGCATGTTTATAAAATGTGCACAAAATTGGAACTTACTTAAAGGGAGATTTTGTGCAGCTGTTGTTATGATACTGTGGAGTTGCTGGGAGTACTCTACAGAGCAGTGCTGGTATCATAATTGGCTTCCACAAAAGCACATTAATGCAGGCTACCAGATAAAAGAAGCTCAGCTTCCACTCACCAGCCAGTGAATGAAAGGCCAAACTACACTGAAAAGAAAAAAATTGTGTGGAAGCCATTAGATACTAGGATAAACATTTTGCCATTTTTTAATTTCATGTGGAAAGAGCTCATCTCTTTTAAATCCTTGAATATAGATGCTGAGCTGCTCTTTCCACCTGATTCTACAGTCATCCTTTGTTGGGTGCAAATAAGTAACACACACCAAACCCTAATAACTGAGAAAGAAAATGTGGCAATGCACAGATTCCCACTGCTCTCAGAAGAATTTACATATATTAGTGACACTAAAAAAATTGCACATAGTGGACTGTGAAACAAGGTTTTAAACACAATGAATAGTCTCATCTCCATGATCTTGGTAATCTCTTATCAAAACAAATATAGGTTAAGGAAGGTGAAAAAGATTTAGAAAAATAGTTTTGTGGCAATAGAGCTGTATTCACATGCTCACAAAGCAGAATTTCAAATTCTCCATCTCATATCCAAAGCTTTATTTACCACTCCTTTAAGCTCTGTCCTTGTCTCTTGTCCTTCACCACCCTTCTGAGTATTTGTTCTCCATCTCCTGGGACTGCTCAGACTTCTCTGTGCATGGAATAGCAGGTACTCAAAACTTGTTTAAGTCAAGAGTTCCAATGACTCAACTAATTCAACTAATTAAGCTTTCAAGTAATTCTGACAAAGATGGGTACTTATCTTTGCATCAGGATATGAAAATTCACTTTTTGTACTGAACACTCCAAGTCCGGTTAACCAGAGTGTCCTGCAGGATCAGAAGGATCTGTTAAATAACCATCACATCTGCAGAGGCAGTGGGATGTTGCTAGTTTGGGCTCATTCTATTTAAGTAGCAGTGCTGTGAACAGCACCAGCAAACAGACAACAGCCATTTGTCATTGGAGAAGTTAGTCTTCCTTCACTCCAAAGAGCTTTTGCGTGCACCCATATTTAGACACAACTTATCCTCAAATAAGCACATTCATCTCCCAGTATTCCTACTGTCTAGACAGACTACTAGCACACAGTCTCTAGAGTAGGGGTTAGATGGATTGAGACTCCCTTGAGAGGCCTTCATGGATTTTGATTGACTTGATTGTCTGGCAGTTTTTCCTGATGTCGAAAGTAATTTCTTTTTTTGCTCAATTTTATCCTATCACTTCCTATTATGCCTGACCAAACTGCTCAAAACAATTCTTCTCCTCTCTGTCTCCTCACAATGAGGATGCAGCACAAGCATTTCTTATTGCCACATCTACACTGCAGAATTTGTTGGTAATTTTGACTATGGAGTTGACATTTTATAATTCTCTTGAAGAATAACAGTGATAAAAAAAAAAGAGCTATAGTTCCCCATGCAACTTACTGGACAATGTTGTAGTGCAAACAATACCTTTTCCTCCAGTTCCTCAAATAACATTGCAAATTTATAAAACAACGGCTTGCTCCCATTCAGCTAAAATTTCAGCTCAAGAGTTTTGATGACAATAAACTATTGCATATAGTATTCCTTTAAGTTTAGTATTTTTACAAAGAAGAGAGCATTATAATTGCTCTGTATACTAAATCTGGCATAGAAGCCCCAGGAGGAAAAGAACATTTTGAAAATTCTTATACCCATAAATTGGATCCAAACACCTAAGGAACAATGGTCTCATTTAACAAGTGCACTGAACTACATGATCAGTAGAACCAGAAGTATGGAGCCTGGCCTTTGACAGTCAAAAAAATGAACCACTGCAGCCTAAGTAGCCTATTACTGACTATATCTTGGTAAGTCATTCATATCCTGCCTGCAAGAACAACAGTTTTATTCCACAGACTAACTTACCCTGACAGCCCTCTGGGCTGCCAGGATATGAGGTAATGCCCATGTGACAACAGACACATCAGCATTCACCCCTTTATCCACAGAATGTGTTACAGTCCTTGGAAAAGGGTTCTCTGACCCATACCTGCATGAGACAGCATTAACACAGAGTCAATTTTGCCAAGAGTGGTGAATTCTCTGGAGATAGCCATGCTTTGCCTTTGCACTGCTCTGGTAAATTTATAAAATCCTCTCCTGTGCATATCAAGTCCTGGCACTGATACTACCCTATTTTTTTTTCACATTAATTTCTTCTATGTAACTTGTATCTAAGGTGAACATATTGTCATATCTGCCCAAAACAGTTATGCAACATGAGAAATGACACACAGTCAATGAGCTTTATGCCCATATGCAGCCTGCCTCCAAACACAAGTGCACCTGTGTTTTCCCAGCATGCTTTTTGATAAGAGGAGGGATATATTGAACTAACAGAATTTTAGTTTCCCATTACTATATGCAATTCTATGTAACAACAACAAAATGAATTAAAGAGAGACTTCAAAGGAAAGCAAGCTGTATGTATTTGTACAAGGCCAATGTGTTCCATACATTGTAGCTTCTCATCACTAATGAATCCCAAACCACATTCTCTTTGGGAAAAAAAACACTAAAACAGCCTAGGCGGTTTTCTTAATGGTAGTCAGGAATCAATACAGAACACTTGAATCAGCAATTTCCGGACTGGCAGTCGATCTCATATATGCTGTAATAAAGCTTTGAGCAAAGGCCACAGAATGAGCCACTGGATTTGTATGTTGGCATTGATGATGAGGTGAAGGACACTGACACAGTGAAGGTGTTGAGCTTAGCCCAGTTCCAACTGCTTACCTGCAGTCGGGGTAATAATGCCCTACCTGGCCAAGCTGTTCACAAGCTGTTTGATACTCAGCTCGCTGACAGAGGTCTTTCACACGCTGGTATTTGGGTAGAAAGTTTTCTTCTTGGGCATCTACCTTCTCATTCTCCCTTTTATGGAGCAGTTTACTGGAAAAGAATAAAAAAAATATTCTTACATTAATATCAACTCCAATATACAAATACAATTAGCTGAAAAGACTCAGAGGAGTAGTTATTTTTCAAGTCCATAGCATCTCTGGTAGTCAAAATATAACAGTGACACTAGCACTTAGCCTGTCCAATAACACACAAGTTATTCATGTCCTACTCTCAGGGAGCATACAAAAATGTGTAAAATCAAGACACTGTGTTACATGCCTAAGTGACAGGCAGTGACAACTACATCACATTCTACACTTTGCAAACCCTCCGTGCCCCCATTTATGTATTAAGGCAGAGATGCAGATGCTGAGAGGAAGGGCTATTCATAATCCCATGATAAAAGCAGGAGGGTGGGGGACAGCAGCTGAAAGCAAAATGGAATGCCTTCCCATCTCTCAATCCAAGTAAACTGCCCTGCCCCCACCACAAGAGCACATTTCTGCAGGCTCCAGGCAGAGGCCATGCATTTCCTCCAATCACACAATCGCTGCCATTAGGCATACTGCAGCCGTGTCCCTGCTGGCACAGCTAAATGGCTTTAGACTGCACAGAGTGCTGCTTTGGCTTCAGCTATTCAATATCCTTCTACTTAAAAAGACTGAGCTTTGTGATTAACACTTTCCTCACCCTCTTTCCACTAGGAACGAGTCTCTCCACACCTTCATCTTTTTCTTTAAATGAAACCTAGGAGGAAATGAAGAGAGAAAGATGCAATTCCCATACAACAGTAACCAAGTTATGCCTCAGTTTTCTCTCCCAGCCCTACTTCCAACAAGAAACTATGTAATCATGCCATGTAACTGCACAAGAGGACATCCAGCTCTGTGAAACAGGAACACATGCCTCTCCACTAAAAACCATAGGACATGTTTCTCTCACAGGAACAAAATCCTCAACTAGTTTACACAGTACAATTTCTTCAACATAAGCACGTTTAAGGCACACGGGATTAACTGGGATTAACAAGGAATTTTCCTTGATCTCAAAGGAACACAAATTAAATCAGGACTCAGATTTGGGCTCTTACCCTGCATCTACCCAAAAAGTATCCTATTCTAAAGCAGCTACTCCATTCCCCCTTCCCCCCACCCAGCTACTTGTAAAACAAATAGTTTTCCTTTCCTTTTTTTGCTGCTTTTCTCTTGTAAGCATTCTCTTGCAAGTCTAATTCTCATTCTCAGTCTTTTTCCAATGAAAGTATTTATGGAAAGTCTTAAATAAAAACTGCGGGGCTCAGTGCTAGCCTGTCTTTATATTACAGTGCGACACACAGCCAATGCCTTCAATTATTCTACTATTTATTCAATATGAAATGCTTTGCTACAAACGATGCCACAACGACATTTAAATCTCTAGCTTACATAGCTAAAGACCTTCATGTGTAACCCTTTCTCTTCTACAGACTGCATTTAGTATACACAGATGCCATGTATGCCATACATCTAGAATATGAACGTGCCAAAATGAAAATAAATAACTGAAGTGAGCTGTATGTGCCAAATAGTCTTCAGACTTTCCAGTTGATGACGTACTCAGATAGATGGTGATTTTATTATATTTTCCTTTAAATTTCCACCACTGAACACCTGTCTCTTGTACAAACACATGTATGTTTCCATGCAACATTTCCATTTCTTACCTATTTACTGGTCTCTCAGAATCCAGAAGCTTTAGAATGGATTTACCATCCATATCAGATGGAATATCCAATCCAGCAATATCTAGAATTGTGGGTGCAAGATCAATATTCAACACAATATGAGGATTCCTGAAAAAACACAAAGCACAAAACAGTTTAAAGTCTATACAATAATACCAAGTAACTCCAACTTCCACAGAGTCCAAGGACCTGAAAAGGCTTATTTTGTGACACCTGCAAATAAAAGAGGACATAATCTGATTATTTTCCATGAAGGGAATTAACATATAATGTATAGACAAGTTGCATAACCTCAAGGGGACTAATACAAATATTTTAAACTTTAGTGCAGAACATTTTTGAGAAAGCAAAGCAGCTCATAAGGTAAAGCTAGTTAATTTTTGCAAAAGTCGATTTAAAAACCATTGGAAAAACTGTGTGGATATTTTACAGAATGAAAATGTCTGCCAAATATGTTGATGTCTTTCTTTAAAGGCAGCACATGCTTTATCTGTTTCAAAATCTGGTATTTATAGAAATGAGCACCTCAGTTCCTACTACAGTAGGCATGCTCCAAAGAGAACATGAGAAATTTACTGCTAGGCATTAGTAACAACTAAAAGTGCCTGTTAATTTACAGAGTGAGACAGAAAAAGGAAAGGGATGAAGAAAAAACCAACAGAGGGGAACAGTTATAAAGAAAAAAAGAGAAAAAACCATCTTCAACTAAAACAATCTTTCGAAGGGCACAAGTTTGCACATTCTGCAAAAACTTACAAATAGCCATCCTCTGGTACTTTGCACAGTATGGCAAACGTTCCTCAGCCACCACAGTTAACAGTACATGAGTTCAAACTGACTTCAAATTTGGATAAAGTACAAGCATCAACTCCCAAGTAGTCAGACAGCTTCTATCCCCAAACCCACTGAACTGTCACAGCTAAATATGAGCATCTACCTCTAATATATGAACTCATATCCATCCAGCCCAGAATTCTGTAGCTAAATAAACGTCTAAAATTTTGAATCATGTGACTTAGTTTTACAATAGGTCTACTTTTGCAGAAATGTTTTCCATTTATGTTCAAGAACCACAGAGTATCCTGAGTTGGAAAGTACCTACAAGGATCTCTGAGTCCAACTCATGGCCCTGCACAAGCCTGGACAGCCACAAGAATCCCAAAATGTGCCTGGAAGCACTGTACAAAATGATTCTTGAGCTCTGGCAGGTTCAGTGCCATGACTGCTTCCCCTGGCAGCCTGACCATCCTCTGTGAGAAGAGCATTTTCCTAACACCCAACCCAAACCTCCCCCAGTCAGAACTTCATGCTACTGCCTTGGGTCCTGTCACTGGTCACCAGAGAGAACGAGCATATTGCTATGCAGTGTTGTACAGCATTAAGCATATAGAATCACTGTGTTACAATGTGCAGGCACAAAGTAAAGACTGGGCCAGATGGGCTGCAATACGTTAGTGCAGAATTCCACCTCAAAATACAGGAGAGAAGAAAGCTGCTAAAGTCACACCATTTAATGAGATACTATTTAAAAATTACTACGTCTTTGAGAGAGTAAGCAAACAGGCACTGACAAGAGCATAGGTGATGAATTAAATTGATGCATCTGATTTGATCTTAGCTACTAATAATTATGATGTAGGATATTTGGTAACAGAAATGAGAGGTTAGCAAGGACTTGCTACAGTGATTGCTATTAAAATTTCCCTGCTGGAAAAACATAAGGCCCGCACAAAACATGGATGACTGAAGTTCTACCATTTAAAGAAAATGAGACTGAGGGGGAAGATCAATTTATTATGTGATGTATTCCCTCTCCAAAGTGTTTTATCCTGTTCTTCCTATTTGCTCTTACTGTGACAGGCTCTGTTCTGCCAAGGATCTGTCAGGCTGACTATTTCAATTCTAACAGAAACATGTTTTCATCTTCAGAAGTCTTTTAAAAATAAAATTCAGTGGGAAGGTTTCAGAGCTTTTATGGATATCTGGGTGTAAAGATCCTTGAACTACAGTAGACACAGTGTGGCTGGTCTCTAGCCTTACACATTGCAGAGGCACTAGCTCAGTCACTTGGGCCATTTTAGCATTGACTCTCCAGGAAGGCCAAAAACTGCAGTCAAAGGGAAAGAGAGCAGGTTTTTAGAAGGCTATTCCAGCTCATTTGAAATTCTGGGCTGCTGCAGACAAAACTCTTTCAGTGCTGGCGTAATATGTTTAATCTCATATGAGGAATCCCTCCCTGCTCTTTAAAGAATATTGTTTTTTTCACATGTACAACTGCTGAAAATAAATCAGAAACAGTGCAAAATCTACAGAATTTAACATTTTTCTGCCTTCGGATAATGTAAATCAGTGAATTTAACCAGCATATGGAACAAGATGTTTCTAATAACTATTTGCTATCATATCACACATTAGATCCATTCCTCTGTGGTAAAGAAAAAACCGTGTGGAAGATTGTGTGTGTTAATTACGCTAAAACATGCACACTGATATAAATATTAGGCAGCAATTTATGGCACTCTGTCCAAAATCATTACCTAAGTGCAAATATTTGCTATCTGAAATAATTGCTTAGAAAGTGTATTTACTTAATCTTTTAGTTGATCAAAGTTACCATTTTAATTAGCAGTTACAGTCTGCATGCTTTTGTGCATGCAACAAACAGCCCTAACCATGTAGTCTCAAGGAATGAGCCAAAAAGAGTATTTTGGGGATGATAATATATGAACTGGTCTTTATAAATTGAAACAAGTGACTCCAATGTTCAGCAATAATTATCTACATTATACAGTATATTTTTAAACTTTAAAGAGACAGTTATGTGTATAATTTGCACTCCTCAATAGAATGCAAGTGTTGCCTACACTGGACAAAATTCAAAGTGATTTTTCAACTATATCCACAGAAATGCAGTGGCATGTGTTGCACACCCACGCAAGCAAAAAGGCAAAGGCCTTGAGTTTGTTATCCCATCTCGTGCTATCAGTTCTGCTTTCTGAAGAGACATTTTTCTGCCAGAGAGAGGATGGGCAGAACTTTGTGCCTCCCTTTGGCTGCCAGGTCAATACAACTAGAGAGGGGAACATGAAGTTTTCAGGTCACAACATCCACAAAAGGAAAGAACTTACAAGGACCCAGCCTCCACATTTGGTCCTCGGACATAGAAGGGAACTCTGATATCAAACTCATATGGCATGGACTTCCCTTTCACCAGTCCAAACTGCCCAATATGATAGCCATGGTCTGATGTGTATATTAGATACGTATTTCCCAGTTCTCCTGTTTCAGCCAACATATTGTAAATCTGAAAAAAAGCAAAACATAATATGAAATTTATTCCACTGAGTAGCTCTACATATAGAATGCTGGATATCAGTATCTGCCTGTGTGCAACACACAGATAACAGCAGCTAAGGATGCACTGGCTTATCACAATGAATCTCTGAATAATACTTAATCACATTTTAATTTTACTAACTGAATATTGTGGCTATTACAAGATAAAAGTCTGCTTTAAGGTAAAACATATTAGCCTGCCATTTCAAAAATGTTTGGGTTCAGCATTTTGCATGAGAGCTGTCAAGTCAGTACTAAATACATACAGTAACAGATAAAAGCTCCAAGGTGCCATTTTGAAATTTTCTCTCCACCTTTATATTTTTCTTGCAGTAAGCAGTTTTAAGAAAATGACAGCCCTTTGAATCTCACACATATTCAGGCAGCACTCAACAACCCTGCCTTCAGACAAATGACTCCCCATTATGCAGAATATCTGCAAAATATCTTCCAGATAAAAATCGCTCAGTCATACTCCCTCACTATGGAGAATTACGAGATTTAAATGTAAATGCTTCTACAGATTTACATAAGAAACTATGTGAAATGTACCAACTTGAGCACCAAAGATCAATTTTAATGTGACATTTTCACTTGAGAAAGCTGAGAAGGTGGTTCCTCACACAGGTGCAAAACATCAGTACAGGAGAAAAAATATTGTGTTGGTTTGGGAGTTTATTTTTGATTCTTTTCCAGCTTGTTTTGTTTGCTGGTTTGGCTTTTTTCAGTTTTGTTTTGGTTTTGGGAATTTTTTGGGGGGGTGGGAGGGTGTTATTTTCTTGTTTGTTTTGCTTTTTTTGAGTGTATGAGATTTTTTGTTGTTTTTTCTTTTTAATTTGGAAAGACTATTAACACATATAATTCAGTAGAAAAACATTGGGCTAACTTGATAATTAGAACTAAAAACCAATCTAACTGATTTTGCCTGCAGTGAATCCACCCAGAGTGAAACCATTTTATTTAACAGAAAATACAAACTGTGTAGTAAAATCACCAATTTCCCCTAATGCTCTTATCTGATCCATCTAAACAGCTAAATTAACATGAAGCGGGGATCAGTAATGATATTAATAACAAGCTGAGGCAATGATATCCAGATAATCTCATTTTTGCCTCCTCTAATTTTATGTTCCACCTGTGTTGAGTAATAATGCCAAGAGACAAGCAGAAAAATTGCAACACCTTTAAATCTGTAAAACCATTCTTTTTCAGTATAGCTTTTAGCGAATCCAGGAATTTAGTTGATGACACATGGTTTGCATTAAGAAATCTCATGGATGACAATTTTAAAAGTACCAATCTATGTATTTATTTACTTCCAGCATTTAACCTCCTGGGATGGGTTTACCCCGGGGCCATGCCAGTTAGGACTCCTGTATCATCACTTTCTGCTGCTGTTGTTTTTTACCCTCATGTCAATTTTACTGGATCAAAATAGACACACATTTAGTTAGTTATTTCCAACAGGTTGTAGGATGACTTTTTCTTTATCAGAGGATTCATTTTTAGGATTTATGATATGTAGTTTCTCAGGCAATCCCTTTTTCTTTCCCTTTATCGGTAGTGGTTCTGGGGCAACAAATCAGCTTGTTCACACCATCCAACTCAGGGCACCTGTCATTAGGAGATGAGGAACTTTACACATTGAATAAAGAGACAAAATGATCAGAGGTGAGAAAATTACACACTATGAAAAAACTGATGCAGTCCTCCTCCTCCTTCTTTCTCCCTTATCTTCATATGAAGGACAATGTGGAGCTTAACTCAAGAAACCAGCACCTGTTTAGCCAAAAAACAAAACAAAAGTAACTGTTAATCTTACCATCTCCATAGAGTCATCCACAGACATGAGTGTTTGCAGGCGCTTTCTCTGTAGCATATTAGTGAACTCCATGTGTATAGGTTTCATAGGACCAGTATACCTCATTATCCAGTGCTTGTCTGGGTTTGGAGCATAATTATAACTTGGAGTACTATGGAATAGAGAGAAAACCGCAATGCTTTAGCCAAGTAGAAAAAAGTCATAGTAATGAATATTAATTTCTATTTGATCTACACTATAGGAAGTACTATCTGAGGTGCATGAGAAAATATTATGATTACTTTTGAAATGTCTACTTACATGTTCTGAAACATGGGAGAAGGAAAACCACTCGGGGGGGGGGAATAAAAACTATGAAAATATTAAACACACACCTTATCTTTCCAGTGGTTTCAGACTAACAAGTATACATTTCAAGGCCAAGAGACTCAGCCTCAGAAGTCTTAACTCCACAAGTATGATCACAACAAAACATGTATTACAGAGCTCCTACTCATGCAATTTCTTTGTTTTCACTCTGCCCACATTAGCACCAAATACTACAGCTGGTGCAAGCTGTTTAAAAAGAACTACAGAACTTCCTGTAAAGGTGCTACTATGTTCTTTAACAGCTTTTTTGAGTACAGCACGACTAGTTACTTGAATATTTTCACACTTAGGCACCAGAGGAGCACAGGCACTCAGCCTACTGGTATCCAATTGCATGTGAGCAGCAGAAGTGGACACACAGCTGGATTTTAAAGACCTGTGAAGAAAAGTGGGATGAAGAAATAGGGCTGTATTTTGAAGAGTCATTCCAGCCACCAACTGACTTGCTTGAAGTCCCTGCAAAATCCCAAGAATCTGGTTCAATGTCCCCTGGAATCTCACTGCCCCTCCAAGTTCTCTTGGTCCTGGGACATAATTAAATGTAATGAGGAAAAATACCGTCCATAGTTTCACACAGTTGGAAGTTCCAGCACTTTTCTATGCATAATTACATTACTTTAGTTTAGCTGAACCTAAATAAAAGATGTATTTTACCACCACGATGTCAACTCTCTGCATCACCAACTCACTAAAAGCTATTATTATAGCTTACATTTGCAAGAAATACTATTCTTATGTACTATATTTATTCCTTGGCACTTCAGGTTGAAGACCACATTTTACAATTTCTTTACATCCTGGCTCGAACACATCACATGCAGAGTCTAAATACTTTTCCTATGTAACTTTTTCATTCAAAGCAATAAACTCGGCCTATGCAAATGCACAAGCCAAGAGAGTGACAGAGTAACCCAAGTAAATATATATTTACTTTCCTCTTAGCAACACAGAATTTCCTGATAAATTCCTATTTGGGAAATTTCTAGTTTTGGTTTTGTATAGGCAACAGAGCAGCAATCTAAGTTATTAAGCTAAAATATAATGTAAATTGAAACTTCTCATCAAAATACTGCATATCTAATGTATCTTTGAATATGAGAGTCTTATGAGATTTAATATAAATATTAAACTAATAACCTGACAGTGATATGTTTTATGCTGAAAGCTTCTGTTAGATGCCATCTGAAAAATGTGCAGAGGTGGCAAGGGGAGGCTTCTTCATACAAGGAGGAAAGGGCTGGTGCCTATTCTCTCTGTATTGTTAATAATCTCTTGAATTTCAGAACGTTATGTGGTTAAAATAAAGACATTGCCTCTGAAAATGCTGACAGTTATGGAAACTATTGCTATTTGATGCCCAGAATGAATCAAAAATGCTCTGAAAACACCTTTTCCACTTACTTTGTGACCTCCTGGCTGATTTGAAACTTCCCACTATTTAAACCAACAAAAGCCCACAATTTTCTTTGATTACTACGAATGTAACCTTTTAATCCTTAAAGACTTGTCTGTCTTATGGGAAGAATACAAAAATTAAATAACTCCTAGAAGCTAGCTGAGACAACTTCTTCAAACCAGAAGGGAAGCCCCAGAGAGATTGCAACCGACCTTGAAAAAGATGGATGGTAAAATGCACCTGGCACCCTCTATTGAGGTAACATGTCTGATCAATGTTAAACTGCCCAGTGCCACATTCTCTACAGCTCAAAATACAGGCAGCACTAAAGAAAAACCACGCAGCTGAGGGATTTGCTCTGGGAATAATTTTCAAACAAGACAAGACTGCAGATGCACATGGAGAGGAGCTCTACGGAATGAGATGGAGAGAGTCTGCAGTACAGGGCAGAATGGTCACACCAGCCAGAACACGGTACAGAATCAAGAGAACAAGAGCATCAATGAGCCACACAAGTACACACAGGAGCTCAGAAGCAAAGCAGTACCCTGACTGCAATCCGTACACTGGCTTTTAGCTGTTACTGGCCATGGCACATGATGCAGTATGTGCATCAGTCAATGCCAAGCACTACCATCCTACTTTCCCTTGGCTCTGCTTTTCCACAGAATCCACTGACAGACCTCACCTGAGGTGCCACAGGAAAAGGTGGAGGGTCACACCACATGGTGTAGTGCCTTCTGCTTTGGGGCCTACACAAAGACTTTGTTCAGGATATTGCTTAATGCTTTGGGGCAATTTGTAACTGTTCCACCTGCATTCTGGTCCTTCCTTACAATGTCCACATGACAATGAAACAGTAAGAACTGCCTGCAGCCCTATAGTACTGAAAGATTTATCTGTCACCGAAATCACCTGAAATTTGGGAACAAGAGGAAAATGGAAAGTAGAGAACTAATTTGCATCATTCCCTCACTGTATGTGCACATTTTGCACTTTTACATTTACTCTTAAACCCAGGCCAATAAAAACTCTGGCACATTACTATTATTATCGTTATCATTATTATTATTGTCATTATGCAGTGCTGGAAAATGTGTTTAGAAGACAACTGTAAGTTTCTTTGTGCAAGATGTACATAAAATCCTATTTTCTATTCATATCCAAAATTAAAACACAGTTCCTTAATCTACCAGGATAATTAATTTTTTTACAAACAAAACTTCTTTTCACGAAGTGATACTTCCTGTGTAACTGATATCACTGTAAGAAAAGTCACCTAAAATTTAAAAAAAACCTGTAATTACTTTATAATTATGAAGATAAACCTAATTTGGGAACAATAAAATTTAAAGTACTAGCAAAAGAAAAATAGATGTATATAGTCTGTATTTTTCATTGCTCCAATACTTCTACACTTTTTCATTCAACTAGGAAGCAAATTGCTACAGAATGTTGCATGAGAATCATCTCTGAGATCCAAATGCCATCCAAAAGAACCTAATAAAACTAGGGTCAATACTGGATATAAGCCATGAGAAGTTTCTCATCGGGCATTTCTGTAATTTTCATTTCAAAGAAAATGAAAGACTGTAAAATGGCAAACAAACAAGAAACACTTCATTGCTGTAGATCTGTGCCACAGATTCTCTTGGACACAGCAGAAAACAAAGAAATATATAATTCTAAGTTACGCAGTAACCAGACAATAGAACAAAAGAAGCTTTTTCTCTCAGACTCTATTTTAAATAAAACAAAAAAGCTCAAATGGATTTCACTGGACTTTCAGCTAGGCCTGACAAGCCTTGGCCACCAACTGACAATTATTTCCACTAGTTCCCAGCTCCTCCACAAACTCAAAGTAAAACAGAATTCCCCTTAGAAAAGGATGGGGCAACATACAGGAAGAAAGTTACAGATGTTGAACATCAAGTAAGGCATGAAGCCAGCAGTTAGAAAACTATAGGAATGTTTGCATTTGCATCAAGAGGTGATTTGGGAGAAGAATTCATTTTACTCCATGTGAGAAGATACCTGTAATGCAGCATTAAGACCTGTACATGCAAAACGTCTCTCCGCTGTAAAAAAGAAACATCTCAACAGGGAATTCATGAACATGTTCCTTCAGGAACCTGGTGATACTGCTTTGGGGATCTGTTCAAGACATTATATTGGGTCATGTACAGACACAGCAGCTCATTCAGAAATGATGCTGGAGCTGGTGCTGCAGGCCTGGATTTCTGTTCTTTCCATATGTAAAACAGGAGCAATACGTACTGCGTACTGTAGGTTAGAAATAAGGACAGGGACACAGAGTTTCTTCCCCTGAAGAGATTATAGCCTAAGAACCAGATTTTGATCATCCTGCTCAGAATAAAAAGCTCTTTACTTCCCAAATAGACTGCAACAATGTCCAATGAATTCAACATTAATCTTCCCATTTATCTCAATGAGCTACAATTCTGAGTTCTAGATGCAGCAGCCATTCTCATACTTGTACTAGTCTAAAGAGGTACCAAAAAAAAAAAAAATTCTGGAAGCTCTTCTTACATATTTGTGACAAATTTATGCCAAGAGTACTACAAAGAAAACATTGTTACCCCTGAAGTACCCAGAACTTCCATATTCCAGAAACTGAAAATCAATCAAAGGTTTTGTTTTTTCCTTACATGTGTTCTGAGGCATTAGGAAAGAGTTGTGAGTACTGAGGGGCTGAATCTTCAGGACCATGAGGAGCAGCATGGCTTATAACCATCAGTACGGGCCTGTGAGGATACATCTTCTTTGATATTCTAAAGAAGGTAATACTGTCATTGGTAATCAGATCAGTCAGATAATCCTGTAAGTAGAAGCAAAAGTATAATGAGACACTTGAAAAGGAATTTCAAACTCGGGGGGCAATAGGAAGGAGAGGTCTGAGGTATCATAAGAAATAGGAAAAAAGAAGCTACTTCACTTAGAATGGTACAAGGAGAAAGTAAGTTACCGATGTTAAAAACTCAAAAAACTAGAACCAAATAATTCTTTCTTCACTGCCTAGAAATACAAAAAACAACAGCTTCTAGCTCAATGGCAGTAAAGGGGATCAAAGAGTACCCTTTCTTCCTAAAGTGGGTAACTACCTTATGAAAAACACAATACTAATTACAATGACAAGGTACAAATTAAAAAAGAATAAAAATCAATGTTAGTATCTTCAAGGTGTACAGTCCAACTTTACATCATAAAAATACCTTGAGAATCCAAATGGCTCGATGTTCTTTCTTTTTAACCTCCTTCTAAACCAGAAATCACTAGCATGGGGAGATGGTGGGCTAACTGAGCCAAAGACTTCATTCAGTATTACAGTGACAATCCGATAGAGATATAGCTCTATCACATATATTGTTGAGAATTAAGAAAACTTCCTGAAGAAGAGTTGGACTTTCTCTATATTTTCTAAGAAATATCATTATCATTGTTATCATATTTGGAAGAGCTATAGGGATTGAAGACAGGATTTTTAATGACAAGCCATGCTTTCCTTCAGGTGCTTCCCAGGAAACACTACAAATACCCCTCAAACATGAGTAGGATATGAAACCACACCTCAAAAAACCCCAAATAACTGCCATGTCACAGCAGAATGTAAAATCAGACGTAACATTTGCCTCTGGTCAAGCCAACAAGTACAAGGAGTGGTTCAGACTGGATTACATCTCCTTTTGAGTACAGCTTTCTGTCCACGCTTAAGACACTTGCTCCTCTTCACTTCTGTCCATGTCCTTGGTCTGAGAAGTCAGCTCGTCTATTCACTATATGTACTTTCTATTCACTATATGTACTTCCCCCCAAGTTGTTTCTTGACTATGCCAGAACAAGACTGGCAAAGTCTCCATTTATAATTTTACACACTGGTCCCAACACAAGGCACAACTGTTACAAAACTGTCACGATTATGACAGTTACTGGGATGGCATTTTCACCGTAAACAGGCATTAAGTGAAGGACTTCCACTCATAAAAGTATGCAGGGGAAGGGAAAATGTACCAAAGAAGAACTGGCTTCTAAACATGCTTTCAATGCCTGAGACAATACTCATAGTTGAGACAGAATACTTAAGTACTCTCAAAAATGCACTGCCGTTAATCTTCATCATGCTGCTTCTTTAAGCTGGTCAATCACTTTAGGTGTGCAACTCATTTTCGATTTAGCCATTAGAAGAGTATAGTTCTCCAATTTAATTTTAAAGATATAGGTTTCTATATGGTCAAAGTGAAAATCACTGCAAATCCAGCATTTACCAGGCCAAAAGACTGAAGAGAAACATTTAACTGAACCGATTTCTTAAGGGTTTTTTTAAAGGTCCATATTGTAGAGGCTGTAGCTGTACAAAGATAAAAATAATATAAAAAAAACATAGGCAGAAACTGAAAAACGAAAATCAAAGTAAAATATATCCTGTAAGAAAATCTGAAATAATTTCATTTTCAGAAGAGTTTAGCAGTAACTTTAGAGGACAACATAATCAGTGAGGGTTTTTTTTAGTTTTCCTCTGGCACATAATTAACATTAACCATGTTAAATAGATAGGGCTGAAAAAAAAGATTATCTGAACATATTGGTCATTGATGGAAAATCACATTTCCAGCAACAAAAAGGCAGGAAAGAAAGAGTCTTCAACTTCAGCTTCTGTTTGCTCATTTGAACTCCAGTGTTAACATCAACCACTGCCGTTGTTCTGCACACCATCTGTTTATTACTGTAGCTGTTTATTATTCACAATTATGAAGACTATAAAAAGTTGGTACTTTCAATATCCTTATTTCCTATTTATTACCAAACTCTGTAAGAAAACTAAAACAAGTAAAAATGTAAACATTTTCAAGTCTTGTGTACACAAAACAGAGCTGAAGGTACTGGAATATAAAGCTCCCTGTTGGCTCTTTGGTACAATGGAGATGGAGAACAGTGCCTATGAAATCACTTGAGTGACACTGTTCCACTCAAGACATATTTCCATCATAACGTTTCAGTACACAGCTATAGAGATTAGCTTTGTCATTCTTTATAAATCAGAAGGAAAATAGAAAACAAGTAATTCTGTACACTAATCTGCCTCTTCCCCTTAGCAGCTGGTGATGGAAAAGGCAGCCCTAGAAGACTGTGAACTTTCATCTCTCAGCACAAAGTACATTCAATTATAAAAGGCAAATAGGGCAAAGGAAAGCAGTAATCCCAGACAGGAAATCCCAGACATCAACCTTTTAAAGGAGAAACTGACTGTGAACACCATGCTAATGAAACACAAATAGGACAGCAGGATTTCCAATCAATAAGAGAAAGTGAACAAAACATGTGTTAAACAAATATACATTACAAATCTCTCCAAAGTGAGTCAACTTCCTTAGCTATACACTAAAACTAGAGCAGTTCATGGACAGATTTAATTACCATAATATTTCAGAGTCACTTCTGCCTACCTTAGGCCTTCAAGTAAAGCTGGTTCCTTTGGAAAGGAACACTTTTAGCTGAAATAAACTTATTCGTGACTGCAAGCAGGTATTGAGCTGTAACATGTCAGTTGAGGAAAAAATAAAGCAGCCATTTGGCAATGACTATGAAGCATTTTTTTAAGTTTGGTTAGGACGTAAGATCCTTGAAAGGATATTAAAAACATGTGCATCTGTATGCACAGAAATGCAAACGTAATAATTAAATTCTCCACTCATTCAGAATTATCATAAATTGTACCAAGATTCTATGAATATTCCGTAATATCATGGCTGTGAAAGATGTTCTTTAAAAGGGTGGAGGGAAGTGGATTCATATCTCATTAATGCTTGTGTAACTCCACTGCCACAATAATTACTGTGCAAAGCACAGAAATAGTTAACATGAAGCATTGAAGCATTTAGTCTCCTTCCACATCTTCCCCTTGTAACAGGTAACACAATCTCAAACAGTTTTTACTTGTTTACACTGTTAGTAATAATGGTTTCAGTAACAAAACCCTCCCAGAATGGAAGGTAGCAATACCCCAACACTACTGTTACTGGTTGTAGATAATGTTACATGTAGCAGCTTTCCAGTACAAAAAGAGACTGAAACCATAAAGTGCAGCTTTCTTGAGGTCATGTCCAAATGTTAATAGAAATGAATCAACAGGACCTACCCTGGAGTAGTCATATCCATGCTTCTCCTTCACTCCATTCCTACAGAGTGTGTAGTTGTAAAATCGAGAATTTTTAAGTAATCCAACCCATTCTTTCCAACCAGGGGGCACATAGGAGCCATTGTATTCATTAAGGTACTTTCCAAAGAAAGCTAGGGGTACAAAAAGCAGAAGCGTAGTAAGAAGGCATAACAGAAACAGCATACTTAAACAGAGTCATTCCTTTTTGGTTTTCCTTAAAATAATTTTGTTCTCTCCTTTTACAACAGGTCTGAGATAAGTTCTGAGTCTTAATCTTGCCTTTATATCTTTATATCTCCATAATGCAGATATTTTGATTTACAACCTATGTACAGGAGAAACTGGACCAGGATTCCAATTATACTTTCTTTTTCAGTCCTGATATATTTGGAGCCAGACCACACATTCCTCCTCCCAGACTCTTCTCTTCATATTCTTCATGCTGCTGAGCTGCATCTATCCACCTGTTAGTGCCCCATGAAACTGAACCTATTACCAAGAGTGTGAAATTAAAACTCACATTTTAACATATTAACACTCTACATTTAAAAAAAAATGCTGTGCATTAGGTATTTTGAAAACTTATTTAGAGACTCCTCTTCTGACCTATCTCAACAGACAACTTCCAGATATTAACTTGGATTTTGAGCATTAGTCTTAATTACACATAAAGATTTGTTTACATCTTTTCCTTCTATATCTGATTCCAGTTTTCCCCAGCTCAAAGTCAAACATTTGCCCAAACCCTTAGTATAGTGATGGAGTGGGGGGAGGGAGACAACACTTCTGTATTTTTTTCTGACGTATATCTAGCAAAAATTACTTTTAACACATTTTGTCTTCTGAGAGACAATCAGAGGAAAACAGACGAGAAAGTATTCTCAGCATTGCATGGAACAACCAGCTCTCCAGGTGTGACTGGTGTGAAATGGCATTTTATTAATTCTTTGTATAATCAAGTATGGGCTGAGCACCACAAAGAGATACCGACACATTACGATACAAGCAGCAGCTTTTCCCTTTGCTAATATGTTCATTTCACTGAATAGGGTTAGCTGTGCTATAGGGTGCTGCTCAACAGGAATGAGGAGGGCAAGTTGGTTAAAATGTGTGCTGCATTTGTTGCATACTGAGCCACATTCAGCCCTAACATAAATTAAGGGAACTCTCAGAAGAATCACTGAAGTAAGTGTCCTGCCCGGCTGCAATTGACCCACCATCCCTAGTTCTTCTGAATTTCTTAAGATGAACACATATTTTCATTTCCCGACTGCAGAGAAGGCTGACCAAATTCTCTAGAATTGGTCATCAATTTAAGACCTCATCATTCAGCCAGCTGGATGAACAGAAAAGAGAAGCTTTCTCTTAAGTAAGGTCAAAACAAACTTTTAATCTGTATTCCAATACAATATCTTGGTATTTGTTGCTGTAGGACTAAAGTATGCAACAATGCATTAAGCAGTTTAAAACCCATCTTATAGAAACATGCATGTTCATAGAAAATAGATCCTTATAAACGTGAACACAGGAACGCTTGGCAGAGAACTGCCTTTCAGAAATGTTTGTCACAGGATACCTTTGTTTCTTTTCCATTTTAATAATGCCCTGCTGAAGTACCAGCATCCACTGTATTAAGATAGCCATGATTCAGATGCAGCTTACAGTGACTTATCTACAGATTATTTAAGTAAACCAATTCAGTTGATGAATCAAACTGTCCTTCTTGCCCAATTTCCCACATTATGCTACAGGAGAATATACTGAGATGAGGAGCTCCAGTTGTGGGAAGGTGTCATGGCTACATAATACGAACACATGTTGCTATTCAGGACGCTGGAAGTTTTGAAGTTGTGGGAGCCGTTATGAAGAACATAACGTACCTGCAATGCCTATTGCCTCAATGGCTTCCCTTGGAGAAAGAAAACCCTCCCTCTGTATTCCCGCGATGTTTAACTGATCGACAAAAAGTGACAGCAAGCCTGCACATGACGGTCAAAACTCTGCCTGTTGCAGCCAAAGACTGAACTTCCCTTGAGCTCGGCCTCTCTATTCTTTCAAGTACAGTGCCTAACAAAGTTGGTCAAGCTTTTCAAAGTGCCAAAGTTAAAAAATATAAAACTGACAACCAAAGCTGAAATCAAAGAAACAATTAGGGGAAAGACACACCTTTTCCATCTCCTATTTTTCACTTGCAACTGGTGAAAGAAAAATGTGTACCACACTGCTCCCTCCTGCCTGCATGTGACTTAGCACATTCCCAAAGGTGGCAGCAGCAGCACAAGTCTCTATAGACCCCAGCCAAAAATGCCACTACCCCAGAGAACACACTACAGTGCAGAAAGACTGATCCCCAGAAGAATCATCTTTTGCAACACAAAAAAAACAGAGAAATCACACTGGACAGAGAAGTGGCAAAGAAGATATGAAACCAGTAGCAAAGAAAAACAGATGGAAGCCATGAAGTGGAGCAGAGGAGTACAATTTCTGCCTTCAAAACTACACAAAAGAGGAAAGATGAGAGAAAAAACATAGGGAGATGGCCTGGGTTATGAATTTATTAAAAAGGTTTCTCACTCCAAGGTTGTGAACCGAAATACAAAAGCAAGCCTCAAAAAGCTTTACTCCTCATGGCCTCTTTTTCTACTCCTTAAAAAAACCCAAAACCAAACAAACAATAAACTCACCCAAACCAACAAACCAACCAACAATACCAAAAAAAGGAGTTAAGAAGCTAAACTGTACATCTGCAGGGCAAACCAGTACTACCAAAAGACCGCAAAAATAAAAACCAACAAAATAATTCCACATCTTCCTCTGTCCACTGTAGTCTTGTTCCAGGAGGACTCTCCATTTCAGATAAATTTTACTAATAATCTTCAAAATATTCTTCTTAGCAGGTTTCTTTTGAAACATGAGAAACTGAGTGGACAAGGTTCTCAAGTACAATCTCCTGCTGTTTCTGAAGCAGTTCAAGCTAATTCATCTTTGGGGGGTGGGGGGTTTGGAGGGGAAAGAAAAAAAAAAGGTAAAAAATTACCTTATCACTGCTGACATCCTTGATAGTGGACAACTCTACACTTTAACTGGAGAAAATAAATGAATGCCAGCCTCCAATTATGGCAATTTCCATTTAAATTTGCATAACATGCCACATTTAACTGCATGAATGAGGATCTCATTTTCACCTTATAATCACTTTGTACCTGTAAAAATCCTATTTCTAGGAAAATGTTCCAGGAAATTTAGTTTCCAAATTAAGAGAGGCAGACTGAAAACATAATATAGGTTCACTAAGATCTTGGGCCTAAATTTAAACATTAAGTTAACATAAAAAATATAAGACATGAACATCAGGACACTTGGAATAGCTATGCAAGTTAGTAAAAACTGCAGGATCTTGAAATACAGCCACTGGATATTAAAAGTATTACAAAAGACAAAGCTGAGTAAACACTAACCAAATAATCTGTGAAGAATAAAACATTAACCTTGGTTTGGTACTTATATGTCCATCGGTATTGGTGCCAGGGAATTATAAACAGAGGGAAACAGCAAGCAATTAATAGTTTATTTCTTTCCAGATTAATTCAGGTCTTCATTTTAGAAAAATAAAACAAGGAAATCACTTATTTAAGACCAAGACTTCGAAAGTAATAATATACAGAAGTCAAGTGAATAGTTAGAGAGAAAATAATTATCTTGTTATAATTAGTATTCAAGGCTTCTACTAGTTTCTGGAAACATCTAACAACCATGAATTCACAGGGAAAAAATGCATACTACTACTAATAATACAATACTCCAGTACATATACACTATAAATAACACAAAAAGAACCAGGTTTATGAATGCTTCTCATCCTGACAAAAGGCATTAGCAAGAAATGTGACAAAACCACTGTCACAGGCAAGGACCTAAACCTGCTGTCAGGGGAAACAAGATGGAGTTAGGTGTGAAACATATGCTACATGTTTTCTGAAATCCCTTCTACATGATACCTGCCCTGAGGAGCACACATGCAAAGCGGGTAATTTCTTTCTCAGGAGTACATTTCATCTTGCTGATTATTCCTAAATACCATTCCAGGAATTGATTGTCTAGAGAACTCATATCAGCTGACTGCCCCAAAGCACAATTTGCTTAATATATCAGTTCTATGAAAAAAAATAAAAACACTAATTCCTTTCCATAGCATCTTTCTTGGGTGTTCTGCACACTTGAGGTAATTGTAGGCCATATTCTAGGTTTGCTAGGCCTTCAGTTCAAGCATGCACAGTACTTTGTTCCCACCTTCTGAAAAACAGAAGCCTTGGGTTTTTTGTTGGCTGTTTGTAAATAGAAATTTCCTCAAGAATAGAAGGAAGCCAAACCAACACCAAGACTTAAGTTCTGGCATTATACACTGCAGCAGTCAAGAAGAAATTAGAATTAAAAGATCATATACATTAGCATCTGTATAGAAAGTCTAAGGAAGCTTTCAGATGGACATAGCCTTGATCTTACCTGTCCTATAGCCTGTATTGTTGAGGTACACTGCAAAGGTGCGTATTTCATGCTGAGCCTGCCAGGATGGAGAAGAACAGTTCTCATTGTTAGTGTAAGTGTTGTGGTTGTGGACGTACTTCCCCGTGAGGATAGAGGAGCGGGAGGGGCAGCACATGGGCGTTGTCACAAAGGCATTGATGAAATGAGTGCCCCCGTGTTCCATGATACGCCTTGTTTTATTCATCACTTGCATAGAACCTGAAAGAGGGAAAACATTTCAGAAGTATTTTCTTGTTTCAGTCACAAGAGCTCAGATGTTACATTAGAGACCAGAAGGAAGCACAAGTAGTAAGGGCATTGTTTTCTCTGAGTGAACCCAAATCCAGAGAGATTACTCATCCTGCCTCAATGAAGTTCTCTCATCGTTTCAGTAAGGACTAAATACTGAATCCTAGGTAAAGATTTGACTCGATCATGTTGACATTGACCATAATACTTCTTTCATTTCTCTCTCTCTAAATTCAAGATTTACAATCGTAACTGTCTGAAGCATTTCTACATCCCTTCTGGAGCTGCTAGTACTGTCCCAGCAGCTGAAGATGGAAAGCATGTTATGCAGCAACCCTGACCAAAGCTTGCATACTCTGTAAGTGTTATTTAATCTTCGGTTTCACAAGAAACCTGATGTACTACCTTCTGTGCCAGCCTTATTCAGAAGGCTGGGGGCTGTAACCACAGAATCGTATCATTTGGAAGACTATTTAGCCAAATTACTGCTCAAGAAGGGTCTGCTAGAGTTGTTCTCTGGTTAAATTGTTCTATTACCTAATTTGAGGTATTAGGAAGTATTGATTTCTGTGATTGTCACTGAACCAAAGACATCAAAAAGCTCCCATAATAATTTCCATAACAAGTTCACTGAGTTCTAGCTTTCTGCTTCATCCATTCTGGTAGTCTTACTATCTACATTTTCTTAGGCTTGATTCTGCAGCATCAGATTTTCAGACGACTACTTGGGGCAGCTAACACTATTTTTCATATAACCATTGTCTAAAAATAAATAAGCAAGGGACTTGGATAAATTGGGGTAACATGGATAAAAGTCTTTTTGACAACAATTACTGAATGCCACAGTGCTGCCAAATGACAGCACTGACAGACAAGGTTTCAGTCAAAGACTGGATCTTTACCATAGACATCCACTTAGCTAAATTTGGACTCATATCAGCACTCTTCCTAAATCCAGAAACACCAAGGATCAGAGAAACAAGAAATTTAGCTTCCCTCCTCTTATCAGTGCCTAATAGTTAAAACTGCATCAGAACAAGTTAGGAAAAACTTTCTTGATCTAGGAAGAATTCCAGTTTTCTAAAGAATTTGTCATGGTACCTGTCAACAGCATGACCTTGCAAAGGAGATTAACCTGTTCATCACCAACTCTCCCTTCTTGTTATGAGCAGAGAAAGCCAATTGACAATATGGAGAGGTAGGGATAGGCTCATGTAGGATAGGGTTGGGGTTAACTTGCCCAAGGCTGAGTTGGATTAACAGTTCAGCTTTAATCAATGCATCCTGCAACCATCTGGCACAAACTACGCTGTTTCTGTCAATAATGGATTTAGGTTTCTTCTAAGCTCTTTATGCAGGGATTTCATTATGCAATTGCAACAGTAAGTTGATTGATACAGAGCACATTGATACAACCAGGAGCCAAAACCTAGAGGGAAAACGGTCATAAACCACATAAAAACATCTGACTCTGGCACCATGAAGGAAGATTAATTGCAACGCTAAGTCATTTTACCTAAAAATTGCCATGGCATTAGTTTGAGACCATGTTGTAGGAGTGAGTATTAAAAAAAAAATAATTAAAAACTGTGAATTTCTCAGGTCAGAGCATGTCACATCACTTTGTGACAAGAACTAAGGCAGGTTATTGCACTGCCCCCTTAGAAATTGCTACACTTCACATATCAAAAAGGAGTTTCTGAAGAAAGTAAGATTTTACTTTTTTGTTTCTGTAATAGCTGTGGGTTAAGTGTTAATGCTTAAAGGTACTAACAACACAGTTAACAATTATAACAGCTAATTATACATTATGTGAGCCTGAAAACTGTGGATGTTTTCTCTGTGTTGTCTTATGAGCTAGCCCAAACATAGACAGGCAGTCTGAAAGAATGTTTTGTCATCCCGATATTGAAATACGATTTAACAACCCCTTTAAACAACAGAGGCATCGGTGAATAAATAATAGTACATGTTAAGACTCCCCTTGGGGACAGTAAGCTTCATTAATAAAAGAAGCTGTACTGCTGTAATGACAACGCCCTATATATCAACAGCCTTTAACACAAAAACATATGATCTAATTTGCTTCTCCAGATAGAGAACTAATACAGAGAGACAGGGCATTGCAAGGTAAAAATCCAGTGTACTCTTCTGTATAGCCTTAAATACGCTAGCTTTAAATATTTTAAACAGCATTAAACCAGTCAACCAAAACTTATCTTCTTCAGTTTCTTGGGCAGATTACTTACATGTTAATCAGCAGCTGGAACATTACAATATCACCTTTTGAGCTGAAAACTTTCTGAGGTTTCACCAGTGGATGTACAACAGGAAGTCATGTTTTGAAAGGGTCAATATTTAATTCAGAAAATGTAGTTACCCATCTAAAACCACTGATAATAAACAAAAATCTAACAGTTAGAAGTGAAATTTCTAAGCCATTTTAAGAAAATATTCATTGGACTACTGTAAAATAAGGAAGCTTAATCTATCTGATGTATTAAAGCTACCCAGTGAACAAAGCTAAGCAAACTTTATGTTGAAACTTCACTTGAAATGTGTGCTTTCTGTAACTTTGCTTTGCGTATCTTCAGTTCACCTCAGGGATAAAGCTGAGATTTTGACTATTATTAGTGGAGAATATATACCAATTATTTCTGAAATAATACTGACTTCCTATTGGTTGTGTTTTGTTGAAGGAGAGGAGTAATTTACACTTTATGGAGCTCCAACTGTTGAAGAACTTGCATGAAATATCAAGTGATTTGTCTACTCTGACGCACAACTTCACAAGTGTTTTCCAATAAACAGAATCCCAGAATTTTAACCATCCCCTAAAGACTTCTCTTTTTATTGTATTTGAAACTTATTAGACACCCTTTTCACATCTTCATTTCCCTTTCTTCACCCCAAGACACCCTCACCTTAACAAAGCTCTAAAGTCCAATCTCCACATAGGATAACCACCAAAAATTATCTTCTGTGCTACTTTTGTAGCTTTGTAAAAGAAGGTCTCAAAACATACAAATCACCTCGCACTCAGATTTCTCTAATGTGGTTGAAATAGCTCCTAAATAATGAGATCTTTCTCCAGCTAGACTATGAAATGAGCTGGTTTGTTACAGCCATAGAAGTATGGCAGGCAAACCTAACTCAACTGGAGATGCTGGGTCCACCACACAGGGGACATCAGCATTATACTTACTTGGACTTAAATGGCTCTAATGGGGAAAAAAAGTCTTTGTTCAATATATTCCTGTTCTTTATATTATGCTTGTCAATACAGACAGTCTATCAAATATAAATGTGTCAGTAGTTCTTGGTGTTGTCATTTGTCCTCTTCCATTTCTGTATCCCACGGATATAATAATTGCATCCATTACAATCTACACCCATTCTCCTTTGATGTCTTCCATAGATTCTGCATGCAATGTACCAGGCCCTCATCAGTTTTTTCCTTATTTCAGTACAAGGCTGAGCTTTGGTTTCCCAAGTAAAACTCATGATTAATAGTAACATGAATTTAAACACACAAACAAACAAAACCACCACCAAAATACCTCCTTTCAGGAAAGGGAAACATTGTCTTTCTGGTAAGCTCCAGCTGCTACTGGCACATTGCTAAATCCATCTTCAAATAAATAAAGGAAAGGCTGTTAAAGGCGCTTGAGATTGTGCTGTACTACTCCCTTTCACCTTCAAAGCAGCTACAAAACAACAACGAAAGCTAAAAAACCCATCAGTTACAGAATACTCTTAGATGAAATCTTACCCACAGTTTCCTCTGCTATGCGTTCATAGCTTCCAACTTTTCCTTAGCTTTTATTTGTAATTCGCATCTTGTTTTCATCTTTCTTAAATACACTAACCACAATCACCATGGCAAATTTTATTAAATTGGACGGCTCACCAGACAAGAGATAAGAATAAAAATTATTCCAAACAAATATTGGGTTTCCCAAAATCATTCCTAGCAAATGACGAATATCCAATCTCAGCTTCATCAAATGGATTTCTCTTAGTTAGATCTTAATTTGCATGGACACATGCCCATTATCCTTGAAATTGGAAAGCATCAAGTTATCAGAGAAGTGAAATATACTGCCCAAAGGACTTAGACAATTGCATCAGAAACACAAAGGCTAGCATAAAAGAGAAGACGATACATTTTTTAGACCTTTCAAGCCTGTAAGAAAAAAACGTACTTAGGTTCTTTGGGATATACATTCTTGAAATGGCTTCATTTGTGATCCAAATAACCATTAAAAAAAGGTGGCAACAACAACAACACTATCCGATCCTGATAATTTGAATGGCATTTAACGATGAGATTACTTCTGTAGCAGGCTTTCTCACCACCTTGGAGAAGGACGCGACGTCTATGATACTGCAGACATACAGTAATATTGATAAGAAGGAAACACCTGTAAAAAGACTGCCACATTGCTGTGATTAACTTCCCAACATGGTAAGTGTATGGGGAGTACAAGTTAATTAATTGTATGTTCTATTTCTTCTGTGAGGTCCGTTTGCCAAATTTTCCTATCCATGCTAGAAATCGGATGCAGAAAAATATGGTGGCAAAATTCCCCCCCTCCAGACTACACATAAATGAACCAGGCTTCATACACATATGAGAGTATCCTTCTAATGCAAAATTATTAATGTTAACTGGTTTGTGTTAATGACTTCTCATAACTAAAGACGGCATTTGGTAAATACAAGCTTGTTCAGGTAACACAACAAAAGCCAAACTCTGTCAGTTAATTCACTATTCCAAATGATTAGGCAAAGCATGTGTTTAATCTTCACCTCCTTTCTCTAACAATTAACATAGCGTTGATAACAGAGTAGATCTTTTCATCCTGTGTCATTTTGGTCAGTAATCAACTACACATCTAAATGGACAATTACAAGAATGGTACTACTGTGTTACGTAACATTTAAGTAAATAAAATTAATATTGTGAATGTAATGAATGCCTGCAATCACACATAAGAATTTGGATAATTACATGGTGCAATTATCAGTTATGAATTGAAATCCACTGTTTTGGTATGTAGATTCCCAGGTTATACTTGCAATTGCCAGAAGCAAAGTTTAGGTGTTTAGATGAAGACAGACAGGCATAAACTGTGTATTTCTACAGGAACAGGAACTTTAACATTTTAGGACTAACTCTTATCGTCCCTGAATTGCAGACAGATAGAAAGGATGTTCTACATAAAAGCAGGTTTAAACTTGTTCTTCCTATCATTTTTCATGCTGAAAATAAAAAATTCTTATTTTGAATGCAAGAATCCAGCTCCAAGAAAAAGCAGTGTCATCCTCATTGGCTAAAATTCTCTTTATACTGGGCTCTTACCAAGTTCTACATCCTGATCATCAGTAAGAACAAGGATGATGTTTGGGCGGATGTTTCTACGGTCTCTTTGAAATCTTCCCTTCAGACGTTGATTTAACAGGAAAGTTGAACTTCCATCCAACAGTGATAAAACAGTCATCATGAACAATCCAAGGACAATACTATGCTGTGCCATCTTGTGCTGATTTAATGTTGTCTCTGAACAAGGTAGCTTAACGGCTTCTATTTCTTTTTCTTTGTAGGTCTCCTATAAGGGAGAGGGAAACAAGTATTTATCTATATTTTTCACCCCTCTGCACTCATCAAGAGCCAGGTTCTCTCCAAAGAAGTAAAATGCAATGTACTTGAAATAATCTTAACTCCCAAGAAAAAACCACTAACCAAACTCCCAACGCAAACAGTTATTTTTCTAGTGCCAGCTAGAAGCAGAAACTTGAAAAATTAAATTCATAAGCTGTTATCAACATAGGCAATGAAATTTCACTCAAAGCTCAGATCTGGCAGCAAGTTCAAGGATTTAGCAGGGTTTCAAATTCTTTTGTTTTCATACATATAAATAGTCATCACCTTCCTCTTCTTTCTTAGTGATCTGTTTATATATGACATTTTTGTTTACATAAAAAATGCAGATGTTGAAGAGAAAAAAACCCATATATACCATTACTTTTAAACAGGACTGTAGCAAAATTTACTGAGCTAACAACATATTTGCAAAGTCAGAGAACACTCAGACAGAAGATCTGTTATATATTGATTTATCTTATAAATTCCATTAAAGAGCAAAGCTGCCCTGATCTTGGAACTATAGTATGACACTGTTTGAAGTCTTCTACAGCTTTGATGTTTAAAACACCATGATTAATAATGAACACATTCGAAGGCCCATTACTGCACATGTTTGGGAATGGATGCACCAAAGTGATTTCCACTACCTATGACTGGATTGCAAAACAGAGCATATGGCCCAAAATTGACTTGAATGCAAAACAGAGCACACCTAACTGGTACTACTCCTGCTAAAGAGGCAATAAAAAAAAATCTTAGCAATTCCTACAAGGAGATTACAAGAAATGACTTAGCATGCTGAAAAATCTTTGAAATTGCCATTTTGCTCAGTCATCCTCTGATATAAAGGGATCTTCTCTTACTTTCAGAAGTCAAAATAACAATGAAAATGTACTGAAAATATCAAGTACTAATTATTTCATCAGATACAGCAATCAATGAGTCATTTTTTAACGAAATCCCTACTTGCTCCCTGTCTTTTTCTGGACTGGTGCCAATGACCTCTTGTACAAGAAGAAAAATCAATTAAAAATTATGCAAGAGAGATTCTCTGCTTTTTGTAAAGCTCAGAAATGCCAGAGCAGAAAGAACATAGCACAACGTGTTTTACCCTAAGAAACATGTTGGCTATTCTGTCCCTGCAGAAAACAATTTTTACTCCAGCAGATTATTTCATAGCCACATTATTACTTCCTCTCTGTTAGCAATTCTCCTTGAGATAAACTTTCTTAATCAAAGTTTTCATGCAATAGCAAAACCACTGGTATGAAAAATTATAGTCAGTTTCTATGCTCACAAAAGAAATGCATATTGAATTTTCACATACGTCAACAGATAAATTGTTACACTATGATGGAATATTTAAGGATACTTCCCAAATTTGCACACTAATAGGGTTTTGAATAAATGAAAAATCCTCCTTCCTTACTAGTCTGTCTAGTGAGTTTTACAGGTGGGAAAAGTTATCTTTTTCCCTAGAAACCAAAAATTCATTTAAGTGTCCTAGCACTTGTTCCAATGGGTGGGTAAAGACCTTTCAAATTTTACAGATGCAGCTTTAGTTGCTGCTGCTGCTGCTAGTCAGGCTATAGCAAAAGAAACACTGAGAAGTCAAATTAATTTTCACTCCTTGTACTAAGAATTCCATCTGCAGCAGTATAATGGGAAGAATCATGTCAGAGCCAATGTGTTACTACTGTCCAGAGTAGTCAAAAGCAACTTGAGAAAGAAACCTGGATCTGTTTCAACAGGGGAGGATAGAAAGAAAGTTTGCTTAGCGGGCACATATTCCTGGACACAAGCTTTTCGAGGGATGAGGTAGAGAAATGACTTCTGCTCTTCAGAAATTACTACATATGTACTTTTGTTAAAAAAAATAAACTGACAGTACAGATGTTTTCATTACACGCAAACATTTTTCTGAACGACTGGAAGTTCATGTGGGCATTCTCCACTAGCCAATAGCTTCTCAAAATAAAAGCATTTGCTGGCTTTTCTTGCAGCATTTGGAAGGCTGCCCATTCTTTCTACATCTGGCCATAACTACCTTCACTACAGTGCTGTGCATTTAACAGTCTTTCTTACATTTTTCTCATCTTTAAAACAAATGCATGGAAGTAACCTCATGACTTCATTGCCATGACCTCTCCCTTTCACCAGTGCTTTCCTCACAGATTATTGCCCCTCACATACTCCATTTGTAACTAAAAATAGAAGCTGTCCCCAGCTCAGAGAGCTGCTTAGCTATCTATGAAATACTTAAGACATTTGGGGATGCACATAAACTGTTCTCCCTCAGCTATTTTATCCACACTTGTACATTTGTGGTTAAAAGAAATAGTGATCTCTGAAAAGATACTGCGAGTGGAAGAGAGAATTTCATGTACAACAGGCATCTTCCACCAAACCTTTCTCACTCCCCCACAATGAATATTTTTCAGCTATTGTGATGTGTTATGCTCCCATTGTTATCACTGTAAGTACTCCTGGGAATCAACTCAAAGTACGTAATTATGTACAAAAGTCATAGCAATAACTAGGCAAGAAAATTAAAGCAATTTTAGAAAATAATCTATTTCTTAAACTATGTTTTCACAAGACATACATGCCACAATTAACAGCGTATATGCAGTACAATTCAAAAGCTACCCTTAAGTAGTTACGAGAAAAGCAACACGAGTGTCTCTCATGGACTGCCTGTGGCCAAGTACAGACTGGTTTTTTTGAGCCCTAGTCTTCAGTGAACTTCCAGGAAAAAACACGACAAAGTTTCTATTAACACTTCTGCCATTTCTGTCAACAAGGTTAATCTGCAGCTCACAGATAAAGCCAGAACAGTTCCACAGCAATGCCCCAATCTGCCTTCACTTTTAATATAGCACCCTTTCCAACGATGCATGTTGATCTGAGTGGTACAGATGGTGCACTGCTCTCTGTGCCTCTGCAGGCCATCCTCCAGTATTAAAGATGCTTAATCTGTAGTGGTTCTCATGAGAACGAGGTATTTGTCATACTTTCTTCCAAATTACACATATGAACTTGACAAAGCTAGTAATCTATGTTTTATATTTAGGAAAGTGCTATCAGAAATTTATGAAATCTTCAGATGGGGCATCTAGCTGAGCTTTCTTAAGCCCATCAAACCTCTTAGAAGGCTGCTTTTGAGGAAGTGTGGTCATCTTACTTTCTTCTTTGTGGCAACACAAAATTTTACACTAACTCATGTTATAAATGTTGAAGAGATAAAGCCAGACATTCACACTCCATTTATAAAAGAACTCAGCAAAGGGCTATTACCAAGGAGCATTTAAACCAAGGAAAGACTTCTTTATAAAACTGCCCTCAGTAATTAATGTCAGTTCTATAGCAGCATAGGCAGAATGCACAGGGATGGCTGATGTCAGTTCTATCCCAGAGGGTATTTTTAACATGCTATTGATTAGTATTGCGGGCACATATATAAGAGGCCCCATGTAGGCAAAATTAGTAACTGACAGTAGCTTGCATGGTGCTCCCAACCTCACTAATGCAAGTCCCAGCACAACTGTCCCTCTGTGTAAGCTCTGTGCAACTTCACTGAAGACAGGTAATTCAGTTATTAAAACATTACCAAGCATAATATCTGAGTCTTTCTGTAACTCTGCATCAAATGCCTAAGTCTGCTTCAAATCTTGTTCTAGAAATTACTAGTAATGTAATGCAATAACTAATAATGTTTGCATTAACTAGTTTCGGGTTTATTTATTTTGGTTTGTCTTTCTTTTAAATAAGTAAGCTGAAAAAGAGAAAAAAATACAGAATTGGTATGACAAGTTCAACTTGCCCAGCAGCCACCACAGAACAGGGTAACTGCATGTCAGCCACAGGGTGGAAGTGCAGAGTAAGGGAAAAACTAGCTAGAGAGAAGCAATACACACCTGCTCTCAATATGGCTAGAGCCAATACCAGGTGGATTATTTAAGCAGACCTGTGTCAGGTGTGTCATTGGTCCTACGTTTAAATTCATTGAAATACACGGTGCTGGAGCCATTCCCTAGCAACCAACCCAATTAAATTCACTCTGCCAGTTAAATGGATTCAGCTGTGCTGCTGTTCTTTTAACTGGAGTCGCCCCTTTGCATCAAGCTTTGCTTATGCTAGGTCTTTTCTCACTACAGCTGTCAACCACCACTTCAAACCATTATATTGTAAGAAAGAAACACATTTTCATATGTGAATTGGGAAGACTCTTGTTTGCAATCTAACAAGGTTCCCAGGGGAAGAGTGGTATCAACATTACTGCTGTAATCTAACAACATGCTGCATCTGCTTATAGTTTTCTACTTTCTGATTCTTTTTTTCCCCAGGCAGTCAAAAATTTATGAGGAAAGTTCAAAAATCAAATCCTCAATGCTAAATGTGACTATTGAAGATTACAGTTGTGCTGATCTACAGTCAGGAACAGAGCTGAGTACTAGAGCACTGAATTACTATTAAGACACATTCTTCTAACTTGCTTGCCTTATGCTGGTGAACACTACACCAAAAGGAAGTATCTCTCAGAGAGAACCTTGGTCACATTACAAAATCCCATTCATATTTTGTAACTTTATTTTAAATAAAAAAGAATTGCAAATTAGTTATGAATTTCCCTAGGACTTGATATTTTAAGAAATGTTTTAAGTAGCTCAGTCTACTTTCTTTCCATCCACTGCTTGCATATTACTGTTAGAGTTTCCCAGCGTCATACAGAGAATTAGTCCTCTGATAGGTTAAATTGCCAATCAGATCCCCTGAATACACAATAATAAACACGTTTTTCTGCACCATATACAATAACCAACAATCTGAAAGAAACAAAGAATTATTTTTCTATTTTACCTATTATCATCACATAATTATATATAATAGATGCAATCTTAGACTTTAAAATAAATATACTAGCTTGTATTAAGTACAGTAAAAACCGCAGACTTACACTTCTGAAAATACCATAAGGGAATGAATACAAGCCTTTAAGACAGAAAAAGCAGTCAAAACCAGATATCATTACACAAATGCGTTCTACGAAGTAAACACATTTTTTGTAGCTGTATACAGTGGGAGGAAAAAAAGTCTCCCTGTGTTTATATAGCTGCAAAAACACACAGGCATTCAGAAGCACACGCTGCCCGGATCCGTCCGGTGATGTGCCGAACGTGAAGCTGAGCGCTATGACATCAATTGTCATTTGGGAACTGTTTTCCACGCAGCCCGCACCCTCCGCCCCTCGCCAGGGGCCGGCACGGCCCCCCGGCCGCTCCGCAGCGCCCACCCGCCGGGCCGCGCCGGCAGGGCCGCAGCAGGGCGGGGCAGCTCCGCGGACCTTCTAGCAGGGCTGGCCGAGGCCGGTAGGAGCACATCGCCTCCAGTCGCCGGCCCCCTCACTCAGCTTCCAGCCCCAGCCCGTCCCTATGCAGCTGAGACCCGCCGCCCAGCCTCCCCGCGCTGGCAGCTCGGCTCTGTGGCCAGCAAGCACACAAGGGGCACGGCGGCCGCGCCGTCCCCGGCTCGCCAGGCGGGGCGCGGCCTCCGGAGCTCCCCTCGAGCGCTCCCCACTCACCGCGGAGCCGCGCTCAGCCGTGCCAGGCCGGGGCCGGCGCGCCCGCCGCCCGCCCGCGCAGCTCGGGGCCCGGCGGCGCGGGGATGCGCATCCTCCGGCCGCGGAGCCGGGCAGCAGCCGAGTCCCGTTTCCCGAAGAAGCGTTTAGAGGAAGCGCTCGGGCGGGTGCTGCCCCCGCCTCTCCTTCCTCCTCTCCCTTCTTCTCCTTTTCCCTTTTAAAAAGTTCATTTACCGCGAGGATCCTCCTCCCGGGATTGACGCAATGCCCTGCGGCGCGCAGGGAGAAAACCTGTTCCACCAGCGCCGGGTTCGTTCAAAGTCCAGCGGCAGCACCGCGGCGACGATGATGGCGCAGCCCCGCAGCCCGGCGCGCAAGGGGGAGCCGGGGAGGTCCCAGAGCCAGGCCCGCTCCAAAGAGAAAGGGCCGACGCTGAGCTCCTGCCTGGTGCACAGTGTCTTTATAAGCTCTTCTTGTCCCCCATCGCTAGCGTTTGCCGAGCGCTACCAGCCCCAGGCACAGCTGCCCTCCAACCCAGTGCTGTGGGGCGGACGGAGGTGGCAGACTCCAAAGGGGCTGAAGGCCTGTGTCTGCCCCGGACCCTGCCCGAGACACCTGGAGGGACAGCCTAAAGGCTTCTAAAAGGTCACGCTAACAGACCACATTCCACTGGTGCAATTGAAATGAAAGGGCGCAATATTCATCAGTAATTAAGAAAAACTTAACAAAACTCTTCAGGTAGGGACTGTGCTCATAGAAGGTGCTGTCTGCACTACTTGCAATCAGTTACATTTTACTTCTGGAACTATTTTGGGTAACTATCTAAATCGGTAAATCGGTTCAGTGGAGTCTTTAAAGACCTCTTAAACAAGTCAAAGACATTAGAAGATGAACATGTAAAAAAGAAAAAAAAAAAAACCACCATAAGAACGTGTCCTGGGGTGACTTTATGATGCTTGTATCCCCAATTGTCTGTTCTGTTGGTGTTGAATATTGAGTTCTGCAGCTTTAAGACTGAATCAGGAGTGAAGGGGGAAGAGAAGAGGTGCTGAGTTTGTTATCAGGGACTGCACTTACTCCCCTGCATCCTTCGCACAGACTATGCTGTCTGCAGTGGACAGCAGGAGAGAGCTCTCCTTTGCTCTTTGTTAGTTTCCGGCTAGCTGAGGCAAAGAGAGCAGCCTGAGAGAGCCGGGCTGTGACCACAGAGGGGCTGAGAACAGCCTGAGAGAGCCGGGCTGTGACCACAGAGGGACTGTTCTGAATTTGTCATCTCTTCAGAGCAGCGAGAGGTTTTGCTGTTAATATTGCTCATTTTTGTGCTGGGAAGTGCTTTGCCTGTTGAATAAACAGGTTTTTTTCCACTTCTCCCCCAGGAAATACTTCCCCAAACCAGTTGGGGGAGGGATTGTTTGAATCTGTTTCCTAAAGGGACCCCATTCAGAGGTTCCCTCCCAAATTTGCCCTAAACCAGGACAGAATAAAACATTTTCTTCTAGCATTCCCATGCTGCTAAGCATCAGACACGCAGCACAGGTTACTTCAGAATTTCCTGATGCTTCTTATTAAATCTAATATTCTGTTCAACCTATGATTTATTAGGACTTGTGCTTTAAAACAAGCATTGCCCCTAATGACTTCATCTGGACTTTGCTGGAGAAGACTATCAGTCTTGAACAATTTTTCACTGTTGGCTCTGTCCTTGGCTATGCAGACAGCTCCTAAATTAAGGTCTTGGGGTGACACTGTATGATACTGTACAGAGAAATGGCACACACTTTCTCCAAACACAAGGATATCACTGCTAAGGTACCAAGTGTGCTCCTGTATGGACAGGAATGAGCAATAGAGGTGAAACACTTCATGTCAGTACTACAGTGTTCACACTAGGGGCTGCAACAGCACAACTGTACTGGAATAAATAAACCACTCCCTAACAGGGAGTTACACTAATCATAGACCCACATGATGTGCATAAAACAGAACCTACATCACGCTAACATTGTGATAAAACTCTTTTACTGCAGTCTGAGATAACAGTCAACATTTTGCTAGCAACTTTCAACTCACAATGAAACAACTTACAAACACACCCATGAGCCAGGATGTTCTGATTCTGATTCATTCTAGAAATTGTAATTAATTTTAGACATGAATTAGTGTCTAACAGCAGCTGAGTCACCCAGACTCACACAGCCTTTCAGGCGAGGAACAGAGTGAGGAGCCCAGCATTCCTCTGTCCTAACCACAGGCCACAGTTTGCTACCTGCAAACCTCTATGAACTACCTCTAAAGGGACTGGAAGCAGTAACTACCAAGCTAAAGAAAATATTCAGTGTGCTATACAGTGGTCCACAGTCCACATTGAAGAAGAAAATTGACTATCTTCCTGTATTTCTAGAGGACTGTAAATGGAACCTTCCATTTTAAGAAACACATGACCTAATATAAAGCTACCATTTAATTAATATAAACTACAAACATCAAAATATACTAAGACTAGGATTAGTGACATTAGCATAGGAATCTAAATTTGACTTAACATCACTGGAAAATCTATCACAATAGATTGCTCATTTCAACAAAAGAGTGTGTTCACCTCACAGGGAGTGCATGTAACTTCTATTAATGTTAATGGGAGTTATGCAAGTGCATTAACAGGATAATACAACCCCTGGTCTCTGAGACAGCACTGCAAAGTGGAAGGTGCTTCCTCTTTGAGAGAATGGCATTTCCATCTCATGCATTTCAAAATAACTTGTTCTGGCACAGTTACAAAACAGGACGGGTAACAACTATTGTGTATCCAAACTTAAAGTGGTTTAGTGATTTCAGCTAGTTTTCCTATTGCCAGAAACCTCAAGGGATACAGATGTATTTAAAATATTGTGGTTTATTTGAAGTCTAAGGCAATAAAATAATGTGAAATTATTGGTAAAACAAGAAAATCTGAAAACTGACTCATGCAATGATGAAGAAACCTTTAAGGAATCTCCTTTTTAAATAAAGGAAGTAATTTTATTCACTACCTGGAAATGAACTGTTGTTGGTCACACAGCCCATAAAAGGAAGAACAGTAGCTTCTTTAACCCCATTAATAAGTGACGCTTAAAATAGCTGCCTGTAAGTCAGCAATAATTTAGTAATTTATTTTAATAAAGAATTTTCCTTTTTATAAAGGATTTGTATTTTTCTTTTGTACATCCTGATCTTATTTTCCTTTGTATGCTTTAAACAGGTTGCACTACAGTGCTCAGGCTGCCTCCTGTTCCAATACCTGGATGCTTTACGGATATGGAGCAATGGGCCAATCATCAACTGAACACATTGTTTAATTGATGATTAGCTACACTCTCAGCACAATCTGGTATGTGATGTAAGATATGAAAGACTACTGCATTATCTTTTAGTAAAAATTCTTCTAGGGAAATTAACAGCCAGTCCCTTATCTAAATAACATATCCTAATAAAATAATAAAGTATGTAACAATAAAATATTTCATGTCTGTGTAAAAACAACTATGCTCTGATTTGTAAGTATTGAAGCAGAAAAAAGTATTATCAACTGCTAAAGAGGATGGCTAGAGCAGCAGCCTCAGAGCGCCAGCCGTCAGTCCCGCGGCGCTCCCCTGGGCGGCCACTCTGGCCCCGTTTATCTCAGCAGCCCAGTCCGAGCACCCTGAGCGGTCACTTCCATGTCCTGGCTGCACATTTCACACACTGGCACAGCTGTACAATCTATGTTATGCACTTTTTGCCATAGAAAGGTTTTGTTTGCAGTCTTGAGGTTCAGGTGAATTTGATGCACCCACAGCAGAAGTACTTTCACTTACAAAGACCTATCCTGTAGGAAAAACGTCCAAACAGATACACCTGAACTTTACCTCCATAGGAAGGTTGATTTTACTTTGCTTTTAATTGTCTTCGAATTTCCATTGTTTGGCAATTCTCCCCCCTACCTCAAACACTTTACAAAGTAATATATAAATCTGGATCTGACTTTATATATTCTAAGCTGGGCTTCAAATGGACAATTGCAAGAAATAATAGCAGGGAAAGTTACACAACTGCCTGCGTTTCACACATGCAGAAAGCAATTTTCTGGTTCTCTTGCCTCAAGAGCACGAGTGAGGCAAAGCTTAGGGTGGGATGATACCTGTTACTAGATCAACTGCTACAGATGGGAATGAACATACATGGCCTCAGGCATAACAAGCACTTCTTCAGATCTGAAACACAGCTATCTTCAAAGTTAACCTGCTCTGAATTTAGCTAATGTGTTAATCAAGCCATGTGAAAGAAAAGTAGCTCATATCTCTGATATATAAAGGCTTTCTTACAAAGAAAAATGAGACAGTTTGGATTGTTAAAATAAGGTAGTAACTCATCTGCTGAAAAACACAGACTTGTTACTGAGGTAGGAGAAATGATAAAAGAGGTTTAGAAAATTACAATACCTTTAAAACCGGTCTAATAAGTATGTCATTTTTACCTTTTATCAGAGTCATGAATTTTAATATTAAGGCTTATCTTTTGAAGGTGCTTTGTGGATTTCCCTTGAGAGTCAGGACTGATTCATCAGAGATACAGTAGTTACTTTATGAGAAATGCTCACCTACCAGCCATCTTACTGATCATCTGCAAGGACCTTGGGGATTTCTTGATTCCCATTGTGTAAGGTCATTTGGGTATGCAGACTACTTCCTCTAGAGACCACAGAGGTGTATCAGCAAGTAGACATGAAGTTCTGATAGTGTTATTATGGTAGCTTCATTACTCTCAGAACTGGTAACATGTAGTCTTTTGAAAAATACACTGTCTACTTCGGGCATTCTTAAAATATAAACTACAATAATTTTGAAAAAGTTGTTTTTTAACGACAAATCAGTTTCATTTTTTTTCTACCAAGTATCAAGGGTAGAGATTATTTATATAATGTTTAAGGACACTAAAGCCATCCAAATTCTACTTCGTTTGAGACTAAAGACACTGGAACAGAAACATATGCTGCCTCTGGCGAAAGAACATTTTACTTTCATTTCCAAAATGTTAAAAATAAAGTTGAACCGACATAGGAACTTCGGCATCACTCCCCAGCCTTTAGAGTTTACAGTCTTCCATAAGATAGGGACAAGATTTCTGCATGTGACAAAACCTAGATCATAACCACAGTACTATATCATTAATGGCCACTGACCCAGTGATGTCTCAAATTAGAGAACTGGTTGGGTTGGAAGGGACTTTAAGATCATTTTTTCCAATCTCCTGCCATGGGCAGGGACACTTTCCACTATCCCAAGTTTGCTCCAAGCCCTGTCCAACCTGGCCATGACACCTTCAGGGATGGGGCAGCAACAGCTTCCCTGGGCAGCTGGTGCCAGTGTCTCAGGTGCCACCCTCAGACAGAAGGACTAAACTTCATGGTTGCCCTTCTGGCATAGAATATGTATTATTTCTGATCTGAATTCACTGATTCTGAATTCAGAGAGAAATGTATTAATAACCAGAAGCACAGTTTATTTTTCTATCACTGCAAAGCTCTGGCATTGCCAATAAACAACAAATTACAGGTAAGATATCTTACTTATAGTAAATCTCATTTCTACCCCTAAAATAGAGGACTCATTTTTCTGAAGTAGCCATACAGAATAGTTCTAAAACTTTATGTAGCTTTTTTAGGTCCTGAAACTGTAGTCAAACACTCTTGATGTCCAGCAATGCAACCTCTTTATTTGTACTTCAGTTGACTTTATGTTATTACTATGCTCATTACTCTCATGACTGACTCCGGCAGTAATTCTTGAGAATTCTTCGAGAGTCCAAAAGCACATTCACTACTTCTCATGCCAAACAGGAGTGTCTGACATGAGAATATCTGAGTATATTTCCACAGGACTTTAGGAGATTATTTTTCAGACAGGTTGACAGACTAGAGCTACAGCTCTCAGGACACTTGAAAAATTCCATATGCCCAGCTTAGAAGTCCATATCTAAGTGCCTAGAGGCCTCTGACTTAGCTCTATGCTTTGTCATCTCCTGTGCTGCTGCAGTGAGGCACAGAGATGATGTACCAAATGGAATGACAAACAAGAGTTCTCCAGTGCCTTTTCAGCTGAGAAGGAAAGGTAGAAGCTTATACAAGAAGTCAATACTCACTAAAATGAAAAAAGGTTAAAAGACAAAATGATTGAGCAGAGTTCAGCAGGCAATATATTCCATTGCTGGAAGCAGAAAATTTGATGGCTTGAGCTGCAGCCTAGGTCACAGTCCCAAAATTTTACATCAAGTGTGCTGTTAGTTCACTGATTGAGAAAAGGCCAACCCATGAATGTGTCTGCCAGAGTATACTTTTTCTGGCTACACTCCAAACTGACAGAAATACAGGAATAATTTAGATGAATCAAATGAATATAAACTGTCTGTATAGACAGCAAATAATATTAAATCCATGTGTATAGATTCCTCCCCTTTAAACAGCTCCAAAAGCTAATAAAAGCCAGGAGAGAAGAGAGAAGCGGGCTCACAATAAATGCCAACAAGAAACAATGGTGTGCATGCAATAAAATTTAATACACTGCAGTTCCCATTCAAACGGGCCTCAGAGTTTGATGATGCAACCCAACTGATCGTATCAAACATAATGAAATGCCCAGGAACAGGAATACCACCCTATCACTCAGCAGAACTGGCAACTGTCAATCACAGCCTTTGTGTCATCTTCCTTCACTGGTAGAATACACTTTTTGAAAAGGCTTTTGCTTTTTCAGAAAACTTTTTATTTCCTGTACCATAGTTCAGTCAAGAATGTTAAAAAAATAGGGTGGATTAATTTAAATTATTAAAAAACCTTACTTATTATTTCAAATTACTTGGAATAATTGAAAAACACCTCAGGATACCATTTCTGTTCTTCCAGGGGAAAATGGTGAAAATTTAAATAGCTGATTTTAATGCAATTGAAAGATCAGTACCAGACCCCACAGCAAACAAAAGTATGTGTAATAAACGAAAAGAGGTTGCTGCAAGAATGCTGAGATGTCACTGGGCAATGGATCTAGGGGTCCAAGATAGCTGCAGCTTCCTGACCTGACTGTGAAAGTGAGTGAAGTATCAGAATCACTAGATGAAAGCTTCACAAAAAAGGCACAAATCCTTCAGAACAGATTTCTGTAAGATGAGTGGACTCCATATATCTAGGAAAGACATGCATATGTATAAGAAGAGTAGATCCAAGGGAAGAAGAATACAAGAGAAGAATAGATCAGAGTAGGAATTCCTCTGAAGAGCTAATAGGTTATGTGAAACATAGGGCACAAAGATTTCAAAGTTAAAAGGACTTTTTTTAATAAGGAAGTGAAAAAGCATGCAAGAGAACACGATGGTGAGAATTAAACCCAGAACAGTGATGACACATCTATTAAAAGCCACGGGATTAATTCAGGCATCTAGAATGTAACTATGCAAGAAGTCGGCACTGAAAACCATGATAACAATGCGCTCTTGAACTCAGAATAGCTGAAGTACCCAAGATTTCTCATGCTGAAAACAGAAAATAATCCTAACACCAAGCTTTAGTTTATTCAAAGATAAAAAGAAAAAAAAACAAAGAATTCACCAGTGCTCTATTTTTCCTACCAAATGAAGAGCCTTTACAAGCCTTTGGTTTTCCAAAGAAAGTTTCATTACAGAAAGAGCCATCTGTAGCCTCACATCTATGGAGATGTTGCTCTGTGCTACAACACACAGTCCTTCAGGACCCCCTGCTATTATATCTGCCCCAAGAAGAGATTTCTATGCTTCTCTGAGCTTGCTCCCACCCACACACCTTTAGAAATGCAGACATATTTTGCTGTGTAGGACTGGCTTTGAGATACCTTAGGTACCACTCTTTTCCAGGATGCAAATCCAAAACTCTTAAAATATAGAATTTCAACTGAAATCCGTAGCATTGCTTCCTGCAGAAGTTGGACTGACCTGGAAGGTTTTCTTCTCTGACATAGACAACTTAACTCTCAGCCACTAACAGCTAACAAAACTATTCCAGTTACGTAATACTGACTCCTCTCCATTTCTGCGTATTTCCATCTTTGGTGAGCAAGGTAAGGAAATTGGTCCTGCCTCTAACTAGTCCTCTCTGTTGTCAATAAGCAAATACTAGGCATTGTTGAGCATATATCATTAATTTTTTTCCATTATCCCATAAGAGCTCTAGCTTTTAGATTATCTTCTTTGCCTTATGTCCTTGGCAAGTTTCTCTTTTCATTCCTTTAGCAACATTCCTTTATCCCCTGTTTGAGTAAGTGCAATTACCATCTTACAAAACATATGAACACTTTTATCTTTGTACAAACATTCAGAGTAATCAAAAATACTGGCGATTTTTTTTCTTTGCCAACAATCTTGGCAACTTTAAACTGTATGAGAAGCAAACAATTTTAACTATGAAGTTTACATACCTATTTTTTGAAGCAGCGTGTATTTTATATACAGAATAACTGGGCTACAAGAGGCAATGATGAAGAGGCAAGATTTTTTTCACTGCATTTTAAAATGGCTGCAGCAGATGCCTTTTTTAGTCCTTGGAAGATTGATGATTCCATTATTTGTAGTACTCAGCAATAAATCTCTGAGTTTAAGCTAAAGTGAGCATTTTTCCCTACTTTGCATCTTCCATTACACTGTTATTAATCATGTTTAATCATTCATTTACCTCTCGCTGCTACTGCAGTGCTACTGCTCCTTTTGGGAGAACTGGCACATTATTGATTTTTGACTTTTACCTTTTAGAAGCTGGGTAACGGGCTTTGCAGTTGCTTAATCAAAAGTGACGTGATGAGGGCAGCGGAGCTGCAGACCTCAGGAAAACAGCAACTAAACAACGTGCCAAGTTATGATAAAATAAAATTAAGAGTCAACGAAGAAAGCAAAATGTAATAAATGAAAATAATAGCAGATCACAAAATACAAAGCACTTCTTCGCCTTGCAAAACACATTACTAGGAAAGAGGAGGCCAAGATTAAGGAGGAAGTTAACACTACAAATTCCCACAAAAAGACAAATGCAAAGCCATGTTCTGTTACAGAAGCATCAGTCAATGTGATTTGGCTCAAGTAGATTCTCAGTTGCCTATCAAGCTTTTTTCTCAGAGGAAGCATCATTTCACCACTCTACTAGAAACTGTAACAAGAACAATACACAATGTAATATTTCGGTAGCTGGCTTCTTCTCTGCTTACCAAAAACATGGCATTTTTAAGAAAGTCAAAGAACTCCATTTGTACCTTAAAAAGAGTACATATAAACCCTAATTTTCATCTACAATATCTAGAAAATTATGCACTAAACAATCTACATTATCAACTCCCTACGAACAGCAGTAATGCTAGCTTAATATTTCAGAAGAGAGGCCCCCTCAAAAAAAAAACAACCAACCAAAAAAAAACCAACAAAAAAAAAAGGTAAGAGATTAAAAATTGTCAGGTTCTTGTACAACCCAGTTAGAGATGAGGAACTAAAAGTGGGAGAATTTGTGGACTTACAAAAAAAAAAGAGCTCAAGCTCCTATTGCTCTTTCCTGGAATTCTCAGCGCTGTTTTTTTCCTGACATCGTGTTTTGTCCTGTTCGTCCTAAGTTATGCCACCCCAACTCCACTAACCTCAGTGTAGAATATGAGAACCAGAGGAAATCAAATTAACTTATCAAGCAATATGTTTCATTAATGTGGTTGTTTTTTCTGAATATCACACTATTAAAATGCGTAACACTTGCAAAAGATATTCTCAAGACCAAACTACATGGACCAGTAAAACTCTCATCAGAAGTTTGCCATGTAGCATGCATCTTCAGCACTTAGTTGTCAGTAACTTTTTACACTATGGCTACTACGCAGTAGCAGCTCAGGTCACATGCCAGTGACTTCTCTAGGATCTCCTGCTGGTGATTAAAATAATATATTTTGTCAAAGGCCACTGCAAATGTTCCAGTATCACTTATTTTTTAAGTTAAATGGGAATATATAAGGTGTATCATCCACAGCATGACTTTAATCTGGCAAAAAGAATGCAGTAAAGTAGTTCCAATATGAAGGGTGGCACTACTGCAGGTGAGATGTTGTTCCCTGGCTATGCCAGCTGAAAGAAGATTATTAATAAACTCTTTATGAAAGTGAAGCTGACCTCTTAGAATGTGATAAATGGCACAAGAAGCTCAAGAAATGAAAATAAATAATGATGCATCATTAAACATAGTACACATAAGCCTACATATGTGCAAATAGCATGGGTAACTCTCCTGGCCAGATTTGGTTCCTTGGGTTTCATGCACTTGATTTTATTTTATGTTACACTGCAGGAAAACATGAGCCAAAGGAGAAGGGTAGAATATAGCTGAGTTTGTGAACACATATTTCCTTTTTTGAAAGAGTGTTTGAAAATATGAGCCAAACTTATTTGCCTATATGACTTGAAAAGAATATTCACCATTCTGGTACACTTCTAATGATTGATGCAGTGCATGATTACAGCTCCAGGCAATGAGTTGGTCACACAGTCGGTCTGAAAAGAGCAGCAGCAAAATTAATGGATGACAGAAATGGAATAATGGAAATTTGTTAGTTACTTAGACCCCAGAGACCTTAAATGCCACAATTTCTGGCTGGCATCATGAACTGAATCACAGAAACATCCCAAGAGAACAAAACCAATACTAATGCAAACTGCAACATAAGTTACCCTCTGACTACCAAACAGTTAATCCAAACCAATGCAGTTTTAAGGACGTAACACCGAAGTATCTAAAGCTAAAATAATAAAGTGCTGGATATAATAAAGCAACTTCAGAGTGACAGTATTGAATCATTCAACTTGGAACAAGCAAACTCTTTTACTAACTGAACACAGAAGTACAGCCAGCCTTGCTCTTGCCGTCTCTGAGGTTACATGACAGACTTTAACTACCAGTCAACGGCCAAGCAGACAAGAGTCACAGCATATCTGCTTCCTGGCATCCAGAAGGATACTAGCTGGTCAAAAACACTCAGGCAAAAAGGCACCTGTCTAATATAGGCAAACAGGGAGCCCCCCTTTAGATAGAAATTCATTGCACTACTATTCCAGTTTTCAGAGCAGGAAAAAATTTCCATTTTAGCATACTATCAGTATGTTGGAGTGATCTTAATCCATAGTCATAAAATTCCACATAATAGCCTGTGTCTTAATAGCCTTAGGCATTGAATACAACCACTGGCCTTTGCACACTGCCTGTCGCATTTAGTGCTTGAGTATGGACACTGTATTTTTTTTAGGTTCTTTTCAGCCCTTTAATGATTATGTCAATTAATAATGTATCATTTTCTCTCCTCTAGCTAATTTTAATTGCTGTAATTTATGTCCCTAGACAATTTTTGCACTACAGATGGAATCTACAATACTGTAGCTGAGTTAAAAGATCACACTCCCAAGATCCTTAGCAGACAAACAACACAATTTCAAGTTTATAGACGTCTCCTATAATTGACATCAATTACTGTACAAGAAAACAGTCATGATATTACAGGTAATAAACTGATCCTTTTTATGTTCTGGAGCAGTGTGGACTTCACCCGTAGGGTTTTGACAATTAATTATAGCTTCATAGTGCTTTATGAAGATACTCAGATATTCAGTTTCCCATGAAAGGGAAAAAAATCTGTGTGTTCTTTTAACTAGGCACAGTACAATCCATTCAACTCACCCAGTAGGACCTCACACTGTACTAGAATACTTTCTCTTCTCAAGTGCACCAAAATCCATTAAAGATTTTGGACCAAATCATATTTCCCCTTTCATGGAGAATGAAAGGTCAGATGAATGATTCACATCAACAAGGTTAGAAATCCATGAAAAAAGATGTGAGTAGCTAACTTGCTTGCTTTCTCAGTAGACAAATATATACTCTGGATTTAACTTACTCTCACCTGGAGTTCACTGGAACATTGCTGCAGATTACTTTAAGACTAGTCACCCCTCCCTGGGTTCAGTGCTGTATAGAATGAAACTAAAGATTCTGGACATAATTTGCTATTTCTGCTCTTGATATAAGTAGTATATTTCATAGGGGGCAAAAACATTAAAACAACTGCCCTCAAGTACAGTAATATCCATAATTCTTGCAGGACAAATGTGCACCTGCTTAAACAATCAAATAAATTTACCTCTACAAGTGTCACAGACAGTGCAATTTGTCCCAGTCATCCTTAACTGATCCTTTCTCTTTGCACAGAGTATTGTTTCTTAATAGACAAGATGACTAAAAGAAAGCCAAACTGGAAAGCGAAACTTGCTGCTAACAATGCATATATCATCATTCAATTTCCAAGAACCTACTGAAGAATTTTTGAAACAGTACACATTTTCAAGTAGTCAATTGTGACATCTATTCTTGCCCGTTATCTTCAGAGCTCGTCTAAAACACTCCATAAAAATACAGGCACAAGTAAACAGAAAAAGGTGAAATCCTTTATCATCCTGCTAATGCATGTTCAGCCAAAGCATGCCACCTTACAGAGGTAACATCCATCCTTCTTGATTTCTAGAAATTATCAATTTACACCTGCAGATGAAGTTTGCATCTAACAACTTCAGCATTACTGTCAAACTCACTTTGAATTATTTTTTTTGTGCCATACATCTGACAAACTTCTACTGTTATGAACAGTCATAGCAGATGAGTCAAGAGCTGTATACTTTACACTCATCTCTTATTTAGCACTGCAGTTATTTCATTTTAACATCATGTACTGTATCTTATTCTCAAGCTGGGGGAAAGCTCAGCTTCATATTCATATCTGCTTATAGTTCTGATGACTCCCTCTCGTTTTCCCTCTAAGGCATAAAATGTGCAGAGATGTACCTTCTCTCACATCCTTTAGAAGAAATTATCCTATTCCAATTCCTGCTACCCTCTTTTAACCTCACACACTCACCCCCTTCTCCACCCTTCAGTCTCTAATAACAAATGCATGGCTGACAGCCACTTCTCTTTCAGAACTCTGAGGATAGCCACATGTCAGACCACAAAATGAACTGATGTTTTTTTTTGTTTTTCTTTCTGACTACAAAATTCCCCTTCCCCCAAGCTGACAAACTGGTATCTTTTCTTGACATAGTTACAGTCTCTGCAAACTGCTAATGTCTCAATGAGAGCCCAACTGAATAAATCCTTCAAAACGAAAGAGCTGCTTAAGCTGTAAGTGACCTGAAATAGCTGCTGAATTTTTAAATGCTCACATCCTCCCCTCAAAGCAATGATACATTCTGTATAAACAAACACCAGCTTCTCCAGACCTGCTGGGCTTTCAAAAAACAGGGTTAAGGAAGCACACGAGTTGTGAATTAGAAGGGATAATTAAGTTTTTTGAAGGATTGCAACATTGCCATTAATTGCCTCGACGTGTACAGAGTGTAGGAACAGCCTCAATAAAAACTGATGTTCAAATTCCACCTGCACTCATCTTTTAAGCACGTCTTGCACATTGATTTTGACATACATGTGTATTACAGAGTATTACATTTTTATTGTGAAAATCCTTTAAGACAAAAGGTGCACTTGGGAGGGAAAACGTCACCATTATGCTGTGGAAAATTATATACTATATTTTCCACTAGAGTAACAACTGTTGTTCCAACTTGAAAAGATACTTTTCTTCCAAAACAGAAAACCATTTACATATATTTTTCCATAGGAAGTGTCAGCTATTTTTCATTTATTTGTTACTCTTAAGTTTTAGTTTAAACTGGAATGTGCTTACATTATAAGATCCAGTGCAGAGCTCCCAAAAGCTTGATGCTAAATTATTTACGTTAACTATTTAATTCTATGGCCTAGATAATATAACATTTGAAGAAAATAAGACAAGTGAAATTTGCTACCAGTCATATTTTCATAAACACTTTGTGGACCATATGGAATCCAGTACTCTCTGCAACACACTGTCAGTGAAAGGCAGCTGCTTCCTAAACTAGGAATTTCTAGGCGGTAGCAAGGAATTGTAACAGAACTGAGAAAATAATTACAGGGGAATAAAAAAGGCATTTAGCTTCAAAGATGATAATAGCAGGCAGAACAGACTTTTTGTAATTCTTAAATTTTTATTGTTACCATCAAAAAATGCCCATTTTATTTGAATTTGACCAATAAAATAAATCCAAAATACAGCATGCAAAGTTCCTTGCTCCTGCCTTCATACCAACTCATTCTATGTGAATAACTGAAGAGACATTCTGGTCTCCTCTACTCACTTATCCTTTCCAACAATTTCAGCTATAACTCCTTTCTAGCCACCAGGATAAACTATGTTTGATGGCTAAATTAGAGAAGTAAAAAGTAAAGTTCCAATAAGAATAACTCTCTCTAAACCCAGCAAGAGCTGACAATACTCATGGAGAAAAATGGGCGCTATCAATGAAACAGCATATAAATTCAAGCCAGGAAAAAAAAAATCACTACTATAATCTGCAGCTATTCTAGCCATCACCAGTGACTCAAGACAGCCATAACCACCTTAAGCTTCTTTCTTTGATGTACAGATGAGAGGAGGACTCAGTTTGATCCCCTCATGTAGAAAATAACTAGAATCCAGTCACACCAAACCAAGAAGGTCACAGTAGCACTGCATTCAGTTCAGGTTCCTGGCTCTCTTTAGGTTCAGTAACTGCCTCTGTCCTATGTCAGGTCATTCTCTGCTAGAAGAGCAACACAGTAATACCAAATATGAACCAACTAAGCTGTACCAGCAGAGCTCTCCATATGAGCCATGCTGTCTCCTCATTCTCTGTGGCACATGCTTTGATGAGTGGACAATATTTATGGCATATTCTAGACTTGTCCTAAGGAAGACTGAGCTATTCAAGAACTACTCGGGGTTTTCCCTAGTAACCTCTCCAATAATGTAATGGAGACATCTCCTCATTGAAAATGGGCATCCCTCTTGCACTTTCCATTAGCAGAGACATCAGAGATGCCCATCTCCATACCAGAGGCTGACTGGATGGATTTAGTAGGTGGGACATAATACTACTGCAGCTGCACTTCATTTGGAAGGAGACAGCTCATAGTTAAGCAAGGGATAGCAGTAATAAATTACAATTTAATTTTTAAGTACTCTCCTGCTTGGAAGGAATTCAACTAAATTACTTCCACAGGTCCCTTCTAGCCTACATTATTCTGTGATAAAGAAGCAGAAACAAAAGACACAACAGAAGATTTCAGTTTACCATAAAATCACCCAAAGCTTGTTGTTGTTTTTGGTGTGTACTGCACAACAGAACAAGCACTAACTATTTTGTGCATGTAAAGCTACACAAGCCATAATCTATCACATCTTATTTCTAAGCAAAGCTTTTAATTGTTGCATTATTCAAACAACTGCTCTAACATTACAAGAATATTCAAAAGAAATTCGGAAGCGGTCTGAAAGAGGCAGCTTCCTCAATCTCTTACATTTTTATGTAGGTAATTAAACACACCTTAAATTTGAAACATAGTTCATTCAGACTCATAATTAATCATACACAACATAGATTAGGTCAGGAAAAACATGAAGAATCAGCATTAAAAAGGACAGAATTCTGGCTGCATCGCACATTTACAAATGGTGTTAGCTTCAGGCTTCTACTTAGGAATAAATACTGATCCTCTTTAAAATTTGGTCATAGCTTCTTACAAAAGAGTAATTTCTGTATTTCTTTAAAGTCATTCTGAATACACCACATGCACAAAGGCAAACTGAAACTATCAGAGCCTGATCAGATGAAACAAGTGAAAAATCAATCTCTGGTTGACAGAGAGACACTAAAATTGAAACATTTTCTCTTTTTCAGTGAGAGCTATACTGCCAATGCATTCCTGAAATCACAGCTACTGCTGAAGGCTGACAACCTTCCAGCTATGTTTCAAGTAAGCACATCTTGATGAACTTTATGGTCAGCAGAGAATTATGTAGGAATAACTGTCACAAACTCAGTCACATTCATGGCAACTTTGCAAGACAATTTCACATCAAGCTATCAAAATATCTACTGCATTTTGAGGTATAAAGAAGGTAACATCATCTGCAGAATATATAAATTTAGGATGGCATTCATGCCTGCATAAAAATGTTGGTGCATCATCCATTTACAGTAACAGATTTAAGAACTGTCTTAAGAGCAGCTCTGTATTTTGGATATTTTAAACTGCAGATCTATCCTGCATGTGCATCTGCAACACCAGTATTTTTTAAAAGGAGGTTTAAGAGACATGATAGAAAATAATAAATAAATAACAAAAGCCCAAATACAACTCATCTAAGGTGTCCCATGTATGACATAGTCCACTACAGTGCGTGCAATTGTCAGACATTTGCCTGGCCATATGGAACATATAAAGGAACTTAAAGTAAACTTAAAGTTTCACATATAGAAAGTTGTATTCCTCTCTGTCATTCCTCTGATCTGTTTCATCTTTGTTTTTTATCCAAGTATGTGTATGCATAACCTACACGAGGAGACAAATAGTGGAAGACTGTTTCTAAGTTTACTGTGAAAGTGTCTGGGATTTTCTGTTTTTAATGAACAGGAATGCTTGATCAAAAGGCAGAAAGGCAATCTTTATACAGTTTAAGCACTAAAATTCAAAGTGATCTACCTAGCAATAAGCATAGAATGAAAACAACGCATCTGTTATTACACACGGAGGGAATAGGTAACAGTATTAAAAAAACAAACAAACCAAAAACATGAAAAACCCACAATTTAACACACATGAGAACATTATCCAGAACAGAGTACAATTAACTTAGTATATTTTTCTACCTGGTCTTGAAGGAATTCAGGTTCAGCCTGAATTCTTCGATCTGAGAAAGCTCTTCTTGGTTTAGTAGCAGCAACTGCAAATTCATACAAATTAATAGAAACATCAGGTATTTCTATACAGGAATTATTTATCTCATTGATTTCTTTTTAATCATAAGAGATATCACTGAGCTTGAGATTTGAAAGATATAAAAAGCATGCTCCTTACTTTTTTTGAAGTTTGCAATCTGGTTCTTTTCAACCACTAACCAAGGGAAGCAATTCCCTTATAAATTTATGAATAAGGGAATTACACTGTGTGTAATTCCAATCTTCTCAGTCACAGTTGTTTATTTCCTCTAGCAGTAGGAATATTCAGAGCTGAAATAGGGAAAGGACCCATGGAGACCACCACGAAATCTGAAATCCTGTTAAGCAGCTAACAATACCAAAACTAACAGACCCTGACAGAATAAGCTCATAAAAAGAAAAGACCAGAGACTAAGCTGTGGGGTACTTTAACGGCCTTTATACATAGAATTCCCTGCAGTCTCAGATAACTGACAGAAAAAGTTCTCATTTTCAAGATGTTCCAGTCAGTAAAGAGAGATGGATTTAATATCTCACAATGTTAAATTCCTTTTGTTTCAACTTAATTTTCAAGAAAACCAAAACAAGACAGACGCTGACATTCTATGTCTTCTGCTGCCATAAGGAAAAAAAAAATCCCAGGAAATTACAGGACATATTTTAATCATTTAAGTTTAAGCACAAAGCCACATTGTAACAACATAGCAAACTACAGCTTCAGTATTATTTCTACAGATTCACTCTTTTTCCCTCGCCTTTACAAAAAGGAGAAGGGCTGCAGTGCCCAGTAGGATTCAATGTAGTGGATCTTTTACATACATGCTCTAAAAATACAGGAAAAAATCTATCTAATCACCAGTGGAATATATGCAAAGTCCCATTTGGATGGCAGCAGTTTCACAGCAAGCCACCCCATTTGAACAGTCCTGTCCCAGGAACGTTTTTATTATGTTCAATGTGTTTTACAGGTAACAAGGACATGAGGACAGATAAAAGGGTATGCGAGTTCTCCCCAGCTGGTGCAGGTACATGATCTCAAGCAAAAGTGCAGAACATATCCATGGAATACACCAAAGACACTGCATATTTGGTGTGGTGCTCTAAGCTGCCTGACTGAACAAACCAAGCTCCCAAGAACCTGTAAAAGGAAATTTTTCCTGTCCCTCTAGATATTGCTTATTTGTAACATATGATCATCAGTAAGTGATTCTTATGTCATAAAAAATCCCAAAATAAAACAAGAGTGAACAAATGTCCTGTAACAGCCCAAAATTCCACACTTCCCCACCAAACCCATCTCACTACATGGACAACAAAGGTCCCAGGATTGCTGTAGAAGTGTTTCTGTCTGCTTTTTGCAGAACATTCAAAAAGCTGTTTCTAGCTGCTCTTGTTGCTGCGACAAGCAAAACAAAAAATAAGTAAGGATTTTATCTCCAAAGGAAATTTGCGGTAAAAACTCCAAGGAACAGACAGTGCAGAAAGGATTGGCTCTAGAAGAGCAGTTTCTCAAGGCCCTGTAAGCAATCGATGTTGTAATTGTCAGAAAATGCTAAGGTTGCTTTGGATTATGCATTACTTAATAGATTTGTGACCCAGACAGTATGAACTGCTAGTAGAAATGGGTGTGAATAATCATTCCGCATTTTTCAGCCGACTGCTGTATAACTTCACTTCCTTAAAAACGAGCATAAACTTCATGGATGAGGCCACCCAGGTGCCAGAGAATCCCATTTGCATCAGAAAAGTGGTATTCAGATCTGCCCTTAGGCAAGATCTTCATAACTATTTTATGGTTACATTCAGGTTTATCTGCATAACACAGACATTCAATTAGAGAATTGCATCAGTTGCAAACCTCCCTACCAACATCTGTACTGGTTCTAGCTTAATTTAAAGCATGAAAAAGAAGGGAGCTCCTGGGTAGCTGCCAGCAGTAATGTTCTCCTGCACTTTAGTTTGTTTCCTCCACAGGAGACAGATCAATACGCAAGAAACAAAAACAAAATCAAGAAAAGCTAAAAGCTTAGTCATGTAAATCAGGGTGGAGGAAAAGTGAAAGAAAGCTCCTCATTGGCATTCTACAACTTCTGCAGACCCCCATGGCCCATTAGCTAATTTCTGTTAAAACACAGAACTCTGGAATGATAAATGCCAGTGGCACATTTCTAAAGGTTTGTGGTTACTGAAATAAACATGTCCCTGTTCCCAGGATACCAAGAGACAGAAAATTAACCAGAGGTTAACTGGGTCATTAGCTACAGCACAATATAGGTCACTGGAGATTTAATTTAGTTTGTATTCGGCTAAAGAATCAAATACAGCAACCAGTTCTCACAGCAGGAAAGCAAGTAACTTATCAGCATGCTGATGTATCTTAGATACCAGGGCACCATGTCGCTCATGATTCATCCCACTTTCAACTGATGTCACATTATTTTGATTAAACAAAATACAGTGTCCACATGCACATGCATAAAGTTTAAATGGTTCTGAATCTAAGAATTCAAATACATGCACAAATACTGAATATTTAACATTATATACAGTCTAGAGTTTTAACCTTTTTTTTTATACACTGAAAAATATTTAAGAATGCTTTTCCTCCAAAACAGGGTTGACAAGAAAGTAGTCAATAAACAAGTCTAAAAATAAAAAAAATCATGTGGGTTAAGAAAAAACCCAAAACATTAGGTTTTAATGATTTTGGTCAGCACCTAAATAACATATATAAGTATTTTGTCTCAAAATATGTCTCTTATGAACAACATATCTCAGCAGCTCTAACATGAGAAGCTCAATACCTCAAACCCTGCAAGAATTGAAAATATTAAATAAACATTTAGAATGTGTTTGTACCAACACATTTGCATCAGTCTGCATTAAAGAGGAGAGTTCTGAAAGACAACATGATTAATCAAGAATCCTGTATAATGTATTTCAAACCTGTGGGGTTGATTCACTTTTTTTAAAGTAGATTGATCTTAAGGCCTTGAAACAGGATTAGATAGAATTTTAAAAAAATAGATTTAAGCAAGAAGTTCAAAACCTTTAATTCTGTGCAGTAAAATTTTTATTACAAGTGTGTATCTTTCCTAAAATTCAGAGACATATAGCACCTGCTTTAGTAACTTATAAACCTTAACTTTTCATTACTTAATGCAGAGCTGCAGAAATGTGGCTCATGCGTTCTCTTGTCAAAACTTGCATCAAGATCAGAACTGAAAAAAAAAATAAAATCAGTGTTTAGCAAAACTCCATTCCATAGTACTAACCAGTCTAGCTTCATAATCACATGAATGTACAATTTCTGCAGCACAGGGTTTGTAGAACAGATGATGTAAAACATAACAGCATTTAGACATCAGAAGAACCACCAAGAAATCATCCCCCAATACAATATGGTTTCCATACCATATGCTTTAGTGTCATTGTTTGGAATTTGTTTTCCGCCCATCCTCCAATAGATGATGTGAAATATTCAGTAACGTCTAAAATTTACAGCCAGCTAAATGTTATTACACTCCTGAGATACCTTTTTACAATACAGTAGTAAATCAACCCATAAAGGGCTGTCTGGGAAATTAGTTTATTAAGTGCCTCAGCTCTATGCCTACCAAGAGTCAAAGAAATCCTTACCATATTCCAACTTAAGACAATATACCAAATACATTCCCAGGTCATCAGATAAGCAATTCTAAATGCTGTTGATTCTGAATAAAGTTTACATGGGACTTAGAATATAGTTTTAAATTAACAAGATTACTGTTTTTTTAAACTAAGTCATAGAGAATCATTAAGTGTTTTCTTTCATTGGAAAAGTTCTCTTCCAACCTGCCATTTTTCTAACAATTTCCTCTCTTTTTCAACTGTCTTTTTTTCCTAAACAATCTTATTTCAATCATAGTTACACATATATCTTCAAGTTAGTTATCTTCTCTTCATATCACCTTACTGATCCATACTCAACAAAGAGCTCAAACCTGCAAACCACCATCCAGAAGAAAGCTCCAAGAATCTTCGTGAAAAGTGCAACCCAAACATAAATTGTCAAGAATTGTTAAAACAGTAGTACAGGTTCAATTTAGTGAAAACATACATTAATAGGCAAAGAAATCCCATTAGGAGTTCCTAACGGTGACATGTAAACCCAGTACAACCTGCAGAACTTGCTGAGCCATGGGGACTTCTCATTATCATACCTCTTTCCATCTGTATTCTTGTCACAAGCTAAAGTGCCTATTATCAGCTGCAACAGAAGATAAAACACTGAGACTGACAGGTCTCTCTACCTGCCTTGGTGTGAGAATAAGAATACAGGATTAGGCCAGGGTGTTACTTATCTGCAGTGGCCCAGTACTATCTTTACTTTTGAGATTCTTAAACAGGTATTTTTTAGTAGACCAATAAAATACACACCAAGTTATTTTCCAATTTCTGCTAATACAAGCTGAGGCACTCCATGGTTCAAAACATGTTTTCACCACCTTCAGTACGTGCTTGATAATATTGCTTATAAACACACCTCAAAATAAAGTCTTGAAACAGATATGCAACAGCCTTGGCCTATTTAACAAGGTGGAAATGGACAATGCTGTGCCCCCCCAACTATGTAAACATGAACACAGCTAGGAAAGTGGCTACTGCAGCATGCTTGCTCTCTTCTTTTCTGTCATTTAAAGAAACTAACTACTTTGAAATTGTCACTCAAGTGTTTCTAAAGAAGGAAAGACAAATCAAGGTACTCAAGTAGAGGTCTGACAGATCAGACGAATTTGCAGTGAACTGCATTGTACTGGAAGGGATTTTTAGCTCAGCCTTGCATTTTCTGTAATTCATGCACAATCAATAGGATTACTGTAATATCACGATTAAATCCTACTTTAAGAAACAAAACAAGTTCCTATCTGCAGTAAATAATTTCACCTTGGAACTCCATTTACAGCTTCTACCACAAGGAACAGTTGGCATCTTCTGCAGAGGTTTCCACTTGAAGTACAATAACGTCTCTTGTTAGTAGTACAGAATACAGCAAAGGAAAGAAGATAACACAGAACAAGTTGAATGTTTTTTTTCTTTAGTGACAGATAACGTAATAGAAAGAATAAATTTGGACTATTTGCTTCAGAACACAGTGTAACACTGGAGATACATTTAACCAAGAGGAACCAGACACTCTTACTAAGGCTACTGTAAAACAGGAACAGAATCTGGGATCAAAGGTTCGAAGGAAGCTGCTTCTGCAGCTGATGATCTTCCCTTCTGTGTCAGCCAAGTAGAGAAGGTGAATGCAACAAACAATCTGAATACAGTTTTGCAATATCAGGGTCTATTCTAGGTTATAACCTTTCTAGAGGTAGCAGGAGTTCACTCAAATGTGCATTAATTTATAAAGGACATAATTTCTGCCTTCCTCCCCCCCTCCCCCCCCCATCTCCCCACAGATGATTGAATCATTTCTTCTGATTGATTCCTCTACTGGAAACATTTCTTCAGCTTGTCAGAATAGTGACATGCAGGATTACACGATACAATTTTCTGGGAAGCTGACATATGCTCAAATATTTCATTTTAATTGACTAGAACTTAATAAGCTTAGTTTATGTTGTGCAAAATAAGTTAAAACTAGACAGTTCATTTTCTCATATAAGAAAGGGATAGGAAATAGCAGAAATTGAGAATATTAAAAACTGGCATGTTGTGGTTCAGCGTTTTAAAATCCTGATCTGCTAATTATTAAGATTTTTCTCACCAGAAAATAAAAATTAATACTATGATCAAGAGTCAAATTAACTGAGTCACTGATATAAATCCGGAGCAATTTTTTTAAAACGGAGACCAGAGCTTTGAAAGAAATTTAACTGTCCTTATATATGATGCTTTCAAATTTTATTTCAGGTTTGGTTGGGGGATTTTTTTTAAATTCAAAAGCACAAGTGAAAAATTTGTTTAATACTACATCACATAACTACACTGCATTCCTTAGGATTACTGACATACGTGCTACACACCAGTGCCAATGAGATATTTCAATTTATGTTGCTATGCACACATGTCTATAAGGATAATCAGCACACTGGAAAATTCTGACCTTGGTCTAGGTTTGCTTTAAATCAACAGCGGTTTCCAATGGATGTTATGTGCTCAGCACCAACCATCTTGCTCTAAGAGGCTGCCTTACATGTGTTTATTTAGTAATGCAGAATAGCATCTAACTACACACTAGCTGAATGAGATGAAGCTACTTGACATATACTAACATGTAAACCAAGAGCTCAAATTTAGTGTTAATAACTTCTCTGCTTCTGACATTAAATTTCCTTACTAAATAGTCCCCATTAAATTTCTCCACATGTAATTAAAGCAAAGGACTAGCTTAGCTTTATCCACCACAGTAGTCACAGAAGGTTTTGGATAGCTATATCTTCCAGTAATTATTAATCTTTTTAATATTTAATATAACTGTTCTTTTAATGGATTGTAACATCTCCATTCTTGCAAAAACTGGCAAAAACATTGAGGTATCTGAAAATTTTTGTAATTTTGAAAATTACTAACTATCAAGGCTGTCTGGTTCTTTTCAAGCTGCAGCCATATTACAAGACAAAAGCAGGATGAACTCACAGTTTAGTTTTATTGTTTGATAGGACAGTAACTTTAGCTGTACCTTTAATGAGATAAATGGCACAGACTGAAATATAGTCTTCAGTCACACTTCAGTACATTGGTGCAGAAGCTGTAAAATACAGACTGTACTAAGTAATAAACTACTCTAAATGCATCACATTGTTGAAGATTTTATGTTCTGTACCTAGCAATGTTAGTACTCCAATGTGACACTACAAATCCTTACTCTGCTAGAGACAGGAAGAGCACATCTTAACTTTCCAGTTTCACTGCTGCAGGACATTTTACAAAATGCAAACATTAATTACAGTCTATAAAGAGGATTAACTCTGACTACTCTAATAATACTTTTAATCCAAAAAATATCCTCATAGGTGTCAGTTTTACTTTCACATAGTGAGAAATTCAAAAGAAACACTAAACATTAGCAGGTATAAACTACAGAATATCTTCATGCAAACTCATTGAAAGTATTCCTGGAAATGAGTGTGAGAAGGAAAGATTTGCTATGTATATAGCTAGCACCAAAACAAACACTCCAGTTGCATCCTTTGGAGAACTCAACCACATTGTATTCTAGTGCATGTTCTTAAAGCATGGCCTGCCATGCCTTATATCTCACATGCACTGAGAGTAAAAGCTATTGCACTACAGATTAATTTTGGAATGCAGCTACCTCTTAACCAGTTTAAGAGCTTTTCACAACGACTCTCTTATGGTATAAGAAAATACTCACTATTAATATGAAAAAAGCCCAAAACCCAATTTATCACCATGGTAAAAGCTTCGGGGAAAACACGATTTTTTTACCAATAATCTCCTACTGAACTTAATATTAGTCACAGAAAAGCATACCACTTAAGTATTTATTTCCATGTCTGAAGGTTGGAGAAAACAAAGGAGATGATACAAATGCTGCACCTCTGCATGCTTTAACATCCACACATAATTTTAAAACAAAACAACAGCAACAAAAAAAGTAGCTAATTAGAGTCCTCCTCACAGCTCAGCCAGATTTATGCTTGGGGCCTTGCAGTGCAGCTGAATAGCCCAGGGCCAGAAATCAGAAGTTTTTACTACAGCACGTTATTTGCCACTGCCTTAGAGAGTGACCTTGGACAAGTCACTTCCCCCGCATCTCAGCTCCCCACCTGCCAGTCCGTCCCCCGCTGCCCATTGAGCGCCGAGAACCAAAACCCGGCAACGGCTCACTACAAGCGGCTCTGCATCGACGAAGCTGCAATAAAGGGAAAGGGGGAGCGGGGCTTTCCCCTCACCTAGAGGTGATAAAAATCCCCCCGGCGTGGATGCCGTCTCTCACCCGGGGGAGAATCAGCCCAACCCTTGCCCGTCTCCCCAGCGCACGGGCTAGACCGGAGGAGGCGGCAGCTCCGGCTCTGAGCGCGGGCGGCAGCGGCGGCAGCCGCGCCCTCCGGACCTCCCGCCCTCCGCGCCTCCCGCCCCGCCGCCGGGCCACCCCGGGGCCCTGGCCGGCTGCGCGCGGATGCGGCGCCACTCGCAGCCCCGCCAGGCGGACACTCACACGTGCTGGAGCCGTGAGAGTCGACCAACGCTCCGGAGCGGAGGTGGTGTCGGCACCCCTGCGAGAGGCGAGCGAGCTGGGCTGTGAGCGCTGCGCTCCCGCCGCGGAACAGCCACTGCGGCGCGCCCGCCTGCCCGCCCTTTCCCGCGTCGCTGGCCAATGCGGACCGCGCCAGGAGCCGGCTTGAGCCATCTGTTGCGAGGCGCCTCCCCCAGCCCTTTGCCGGGGGCTCCCGCCCAAGCGCAGCCGAGGAGGGGGGAGCCTGCAGGGAGCCTGCGGCCCCTGCAAGGAGCTCTTCGCCCTGCGCATCTCGGGGGCTGCGGCCGTGCCCCGCCTCCTTCCCCCACAGCCAGGAATCGCCCTTCCCAGGGATGCTGGTTCTCCCTCAGCGCTCGGATCCCCTCATCTGCTGCGCTGGCATCCCCTCACGCCTGCCGCGCTCGGATCCCCTCACGCACAGCGCGCTCGGCTCCCCTCACCTGCCGCGCTCGGCTCCCCTCACGCACAGCGCGCTCGGCTCCCCTCACCTGCCGCCCTCGGCCCCCCTCACGCCCACCGCGCTCGGATCCCCTCACAGCCCAGACAGCCGTGCACGGCTCCCCTCACGCACAGCGCACTCGGATCCCCTCAAACACACAGCGCTCGGATCCCCTCACGCACAGCGCACTCCGCTCCCCTCACAGTCCGGACAGCCGCGCTCGGCTCCCCTCACGCACACCGCGCTCGGCTCCCCTCACGCACACCGCGCTCGGATCCCCTCACACACCGCGCTCGGCTCCCCTCACAGCCCGGACAGCCGCGCTCGGCTCCCCTCACAGCCCGGACAGCCGCGCTCGGCTCCCCTCACAGCCCGGACAGCCGTGCTCGGATCCCCTCACGCACACCGCGCTCGGCTCCCCTCACAGCCCGGACAGCCGCTCCAGCAATGCCAGGTGGGGCAGCGACAGGGACGGGGATGCCAGGGAGCAGGAGCTGCATGTGGGATTGATCCTCCTCAGGTGTGCAGCGATAAAGTCCAAACCTGATAAAATTTTTGCATTTCTCGCGTAGTAACCGGAATTCTCCACGTGGAATGTTGCTCGGGTGTCTCATCTCGCTAGTGTCACAAACAGGGCTAGAATCTGTCTGTGTCTGGAGTTAAACATCTCTTGTGAGCAAGCTCTCCCAAAAGAGTCAAGTCTCTCTCACTATTTAATGGGTTTGAGTTTTAGCCTTTATCGTTCCCAGCCGGAGGGTTTTCCCACAAACATGAGGACAATCTATGTGCCGAGTCCTTTATTTTGGGTCTCCACTCCGAGCAACAGTAATTGAGATACTTACAACGCGGGTGTAAAATTTCATGAAAGCAGAATGGTAGTTCTTGTTTTACTTCTCTTTTTGTATTAATAATTTCTTTGTTACAGACCTCTTTGATCATGCTTTTGAACTAGGTGCCTATGTTTCCTGTTCATTCTGCAGAGAAGATCCAGGGTCTAAGACACTAGCTTTATTCCAACAGGTTCTAGAATAATATTTTTAGGAAGTCATGTCAAGAAAAAGATGTAACTTTATCTAAATTTGTAGCGACTTTAAGAAAATAATCTTGAGATTCAGGCTGTGTAAAGGAAAAAATGCACATTTCTATAATAGGTAAACACAAGTTCTAATTTTGTCTTTTTTTTCTTTTTTTTTTTTTGTTTTTTCCAAACTGTCAGATTCTTATTTCTCACCAGAACAGTATCAAATTACAGATTTAAAACCAGAGTATGGACCAGACACAATTTGCAGGACTTGAGAATTTGATGTATAGTCAATTTTATGATGGGGTGAAAGTCAAAGGGTCAAAATAAGATGGATAATCTTGCAGTTAAATTAATCAGAAATTATATTAATCTTAAATTATTTTATTGTAAAAATACATGATTTCTGGAAGACAACCAGCTGTATTTTATATGAATGCTGTTCTGACACGGCTTGTAAGTGATTTACTTACCACTTCATGTTACTCCAAATAGACTTTCAAAGATGGGATCTATTTCTTAACTGATAGGAAAGTTTTATCTTTGCATTAAAGGGGCTCAACACAGCTGAGCTTTATCTTATTACAAAAAAAGTCTAAAAAGTATACAAAATTAAGCAACTTCAGTCTTCCTTGTGAGACTCCAAATGGATGAAATTTTGTCCTCAATATGCAGTGTAGTGCCTCTAAGTCTGAAGGGATGATTTGTCATTGCAAGATATTTTTAAGGAACGATTTCTATATAGTTATAATTAGCAGAATGATAAATGGGCTAGTGAATCTTCCGTTAATCTTACAAAGCTATTCTCAAGGCTAAGCTATTCCCATATATATTCTAATCAAGACTGATCATAATAATTTTGTGAGATATTATGTCTAACATTAATGCAAGGTTTTGTCTTACTACTTTAAAATGTTATTATTTATTTTATTAATATATAGAAATTCCTTCTAACAGCTTAAATAAACTGACCTAGATACCAAATAGATGCATGAAAAATTGATCTTCACTTGAGTGAACTGCATGCTGTCATCATAAATGAGAGACAAAGGATGGTTGGAAATAAAACTACATCTAGGCAAGAAACTGATCTCTGAAACTGAGAATACAAATAATTTGTTCAACTATACAAGAAATCGTGGCAAAGTCTAAAAGCATAGGCAGGTAAGCATATCTCAGTCCGCTGCTATAATAAACAACACTGGTAAATAAAAAAACTTACGTCTTAAGTCTCAAAGTAATATTTCTCTATTAAGTGATTTAATTTACAAAATGACTACAGCAAAGGCAGTTGCTTACCTTTTTTTTTTTTTTAATATGTGTTCCTTCTGCTTGCTAATTACCCTTTTGTTACTTTTTGTATAGATTAACAGTATCACAAATTCTGCATGCATACGCCATACATGTATGTCATGGATGTTAATAGGGCAAAATCAATTTAGGGTTTTTCTTCTGTATTTTTACTTGCCCTTTACCTTGGAATGTGGCTTTGGGCAGCTTGCTGAACTTGACTGTGAATCACACTTTCATCTGTGATATCTGGGATCATCATACTTGAAGAAGGGCACCTTCTTAGTAATAGCATTTCATGAATTTATTTATCTATAAAAAATTAACTAGTAAATAGCATCTTTGAATATAGGCATCCGATCATTGTGCATCATAACATGTGGCCATATGTGCCGCAGCCCAGAAAGTCAGCTGTATCCCAGGCTGCCCCAAAAGCTGGATGACAAGCAGCTCAAGGGAGGTGATTCTCCTCCTCCACTGCTCCTATGGGATTCCCCCTGGAGCACGGCATCCAGCTCTGAGGCTCCTAACACAAGGAGGGTGTGGACCTGCTGAAGCCCCTCTGGAGACAGACTGGAAGAATTGGGGGTGTTCAGCCTGGAGAAGAGAAGGCTCCAGGGAGACTTTTGAGACCCTTCCACTGCTTAAATATCTCCAAGAGAGCTGGAGAGTGGCTTTGAACAAGAAGCTGGAGTAACAGGACAAGGGAGAATGGCTTTCCACTGACAGAGCCAGGGTTAGATCCATATTAGGAAGAATTCTTCCCTCTGAGGGAGATGAGGCACTGGTGCAGAGAAGCTGTGGACATCCCATCCCTGGAAGTATTCAAGGCCTGGCTGGATGAGATTTGAGCAACCTGGAAGATGTCTCTGCCCATGGCAGAGAGGCTGGAACTAAATGATCTGTGTCTCCAACACAAACCATTCTATGATTCTAGGATAACAGCATTTTCTCCTATTTCATTCTAAGCAGCAGATGTTTGGCAGTTTACTGAGTGTAAAATAAGGTTTAAAACCTAGGCAGTGTTTTTTGTCAAATATAGTAAGCATCTTAAAATCATCAAAGATCCTATGTGAAAGTCATTTAGCGAAAAAGCCTTTTTTTCATTGGTTAAGCAGTGCATTGACATTGTGTGCAGAGGTAAAGCTGCAAGCAATTACAGTTTAGGAGACTAAAGATGGAGAATGAGCAGGTTTCCACAGAGTTAATGATGAAAAACACTATATCCCTGAAAAACTTGGTTTTCTTCATGAAACATTATTGCAGTGCCTGGTTATGGACTTCAATGACATGAGGATCCAGTACTGCCAAGAAAACAATTCAAAAACTATTTTGGTGTGTTTTCCATGTGCAGGAGGTATTCATTAACACAATAAACTCAGGAAACACCATCTCTTGCCATTTCCACACTACACGTTTGTTTGCCCTAAGAATTTTGATTTTATAGTTGTGTGCACGTTGCATATAGTTATGCTGTGATTTTCTTTCCCCATCTTTTCTTTATGCAAAGTTGAGCAAAATGTGATCTATTAGGGTGATGCTTTCAGGAGAGTTAATAATATTAATATACACTAGCTGTTATAATCAATTTTTTATCCCTAATGTCTTTGAAGATCCATTAACCTTAAATCAATCCAACAAATCTGATTGTTCTTGCCAGCTTCCTTTTTCCAAATAAAGATATATCAAGTTACATTAATAGCATCAGTAATTAAATATTAGTGTGAAGGTAAAAGCAAACCCTAAGATCCAAATAGTGCAAACTTGGGCCGTGGATTTAGTCCAGATCTTGAAGCAGGCTTTTCTCTGAAGTGAACCAGCCAAAACCATACAATGGGAACTCAGCATGTGAGTGTAAAAACAAAGTTTTGAATTTTAACCCACCTCCTCCTTTTCCTTTTTTTCTGTGTGTTAAGTTCCCAGTGGAAAAAAAAAAAAAAACCAACAGAAAAACAACAACCTGGGACTGCAGAAACTAATCGGAAACATACCTTGGAACCTTAATCATAAAGAAGTTGCTTTGTTATGAAGACAAAGCAGATTTGTGGGAATTTTGCCTTTTTTTATAGTGTCAAAAGCTAGGATTTTTATTTTTTTTTAAATTTTGGTTATGTGCCAGTGACGACTCAGGAACTGTTATGAAAATGAATGTGCTATTTCAAATGTGGCAAGATCTAGTCTAGATTTAGACAGTGTAGTGTATTTACATAAGCAAATGCACCTCGGAAGCTGCAGAACTGAAACCAGTTGAAATGTCATTTAGCTGCTGACACTAATGAGCAAGCAAAAGCATGGATAGACAGTGCTAACTGCTGGAAATGCCAATGGATGTTAAGTGGAATGTTAAATTCGTACCCCACAGGGCCATGTCTTCTGCTAGCAAGCAACTGTATCTGCGAGGGGAAGGGGAAAAAGAAAAGCAGCAATAGCAACAAGAGGTACAAGAAGTACTTAAAGAAATAACTGTCTAAACTTCAGCAGGTAAGATAGCTGTCTGTTTGATTTCAAGATGAGTCTTTCCGTGTAAACACAGCCACCAAAACTGTGAGTTTTTGCATGTTCTTTGATAACTGTGGTAACTGGTAAGTGCAATCTCATGTTTCCTATCCCCTTCCTCAGAACACGTTAAGGGAAATGGATCATAACTCCAGTGCTGACAGGGAAGTGTTCAGCATTGACAGTCTGTAGCTTTTAGAACACTTTTCTCTTCCGAAGGGATTTGCAACCACTGATTAGTTAATCAGTTCTGCATTAGTTCTGGGGAAGCACACAATCTTTCCTCTAAAAAGTTGGGCTTTGTTACGGGTCCTAAAGATTGAGCTGTGATGTGAGCTGGGTGAGAACACGTGAAGAGAGGCAGCTCACACACAGCTTCTCATCTTCAAATCACTTGGCAAACAGCCTGCTGTTGATGTTAACCTTGGTCATTCCTTGAGAGGTGATGACATTCCATATAACGATGGAACTAATTCTTTTTTCATAGTGGCTGTACTACTCAAACATTGTCTTGCTGTACATTCTGAATTCTTGTTATTACCCTCCTGTCTGCTACAGACATTCTATTGTGTGTTATATTAAGAGAGGTTCTGCTGTAAGCTGAAAGTCAAAATAGCTGGTGTTGTAATTTTAATACGATTTTTTCACCCAAAGCTCTTTGACTATTAATCATATGTTATGCTGTTTTTTCTAAATTTGTTGTATCTTGTATCTATCACATCACAAAGTCTGGGTTTTTTCCTTCCACCACCTTTTCCCTTCATATTTCATTGCTCGCTATTTTAATGGCAAAACAAATTCTGGTTGTGATCTGATTCATTTTCATTGAAGGGTGAATTCTGGTATTTATATAGAGCTGTTTTAAAGTAGGCAGTTGGCTAAATCAGTTGTCTTGGGTTTTAACTTTCACCCTTTAATTTTTTAACTTTAGGATATTGTAGTGTGTTATTTCCAGTTTTCTGGGTGCTTTGTGTCCCTTATCTTTCCTGCTTAATCATTAACAGCCAACTCTGTACGTGGTAATGTGTTTAGAGTTAAAAATACTTTGTGCCAGTATACCACCTCCCAGGAATTTGAAAAATATTTACAGCTGCTACTCAATGGAGGTTGTAAAAAATGCTGTGATTCTGTTTAACATGAAACTGAGGCATAGAAGGGGGAAATGAACTGGCTGAAGTGCTTTACACTTCTTAGTGCATTGCACTTCTGTTCAGTTGTGAAAGTCTTTGCTACTGGTCTCCCTGCAGACACCTCTCATGTTTTTGTCAATCTAATGGCATTAGCAGCTTTACAATTGGTCTCTTGCTGGTATGCAGTGCATCGAGGTGATATACAAGGTGGCTATATGGTCACGATATATAGATCTTGGTCTCTGAGATTTATAGCTGATTTGGCCCTTTCCTGGTTCTTTTGCAAAAGGATGGAAAGGTTATGTGAGAAGTGAACTGTTGCAAATATATTTTAAAGTACAGCTGAGTACATTCACACCGTGGATTTGCAAACCAGAAATTGATTAACTGCTTTGTATTTTGCTAGGATGGGCAAAGATTTTTTTCTTTTCTTTGTGATTAAAAAAAAGGAAAAAAAAGAAGGAAACAAGAAGACCTCTGTTCTTGACCTTGTTCATTGTTAGCATCTGCAAAGTATACAGTATACAAACAAGGTCTTACATGGAGCTATGCCAGTGGTTTTTTGTGGGCATTGTCATTAAACACATCCTTGTATTTAAGTTAAAATAAATCAACAACATAAAGATAAAAAATAACCAGCTTAAAGGTTGTGTGAACCCTGATGGTCTGAGTGCAATAAGAGCCAAATGCTGTTTGCAGAAAGCCAGTGAAGCACAAAATATAGCAGCATGTGTCCCTCCCTGTGTGCATTATTATCTCTCACACATTATTGAGGCACCCCATCTTGCACAGTGTGTGGCTGAATAACCCCCTGCTGCTGAGTGGATTCATGCCTGCTGTTCATTTTTGAAAAGTAATTTTGTACAATTATCCTGCTAAATATTGATAGCTTTCACCACTCCAGCCACGGCTAATTAAAAGACACACTGTGTAAAATTTTAATTAGGATTCACATCAGGGTGAAAAATGAAAAAAAAAGAAAGAAAAAAAAAAAGAAAAATAAAAGAGATAAAAAAGAGGAAAAATAAAGGAAAGAAAGAGAGAAAAACAAAACCAGTTGGCATTTGTGGGGGGACTTTGTTTATGACCTGCTGGTTTGCTGTTGAATCTCTTTTTATCCTCAGATTTATTGCCCCTCCCAGGCTGTTCTCAGCTCCTGATCTGAGGGTATGGAAGAAAAGAGTTCCTCAGTGTGATCCTGTATTTTATACATTCTCAGTAGAAGGTTGTATATTTTCTACTGTGCTGGTTGCTATCCTTTCAACAGCACAATAATGACTGCAGAAGCCAGACATTTCCTGGGGACTGATGGCCACTGAGCTGGAACCTTGGCCCAAGGAAGAGAAGGCAGTCATTAACTCCAACTGGGCTTCATTCATATTCTATACATTGGTTTTGGTTGTACATAAATCAAAATAATCATTAAAGGGTAGTATGTGTGAGACAGGGAATGAACCCTTATTTTAACTTACTGGCCCACATTATTCCATTCGCTTTAAAATGGAAAAAATGATGTAAAATCTATAGTATCTGTAGTATGGATACCTCTCATGAAGCAATGTGTAATGTTGATTGTTACGTGTCAGCTGCAGGGAAGTTTTGGAAGTGTTTTCAGACTTCTCTGATAAAATTTAATGCACGCAAGTTTTAATTAAAAATTAATACAAAAGGAGAGAACAAGTATCCACCAAAAGTAATTTGAACTCAAAAAGCCACCTACACTTTGTAGTGAAATTTATTTCTATTTGGGGGCTGACTTTGTCTCTTTCACCATGCTCCATATTTGAGGAATTTGCATTTAGGTGTTAGACAACTACAAGTGTGTCCCTCATACAAGGAATTTCCTCCAGTGCACAAAAATAACATTACTTAGTGTTAACCTTCTAAGACTGTCACCTACTAAAAGCACTGTTAATTTTATTTTTTTTGTACCCATTGACTAACAGACTATATTATGTAGTCTTTCTTCAGTAAGAAAGGTTAAAACCAAGGGGGACTTGTGCTCATGGGCAAAACTGTGGGATCCTAGAATGGTAATGAATCAACAGTTGACTACAGCAGAGCCTTTTGGAAGCACATATTTTTAATACATCATATTTATAGAGGGGCAAAGTCAGACTAAAGATTTTAAAGGACTTTTCATTACACTTGTGCTGCCAATTTAAATTTGCTATATTCCCCTTAAACTGTGAGGGAAGAATGTAAAGTGCAGGTATTCTTGGCTGGAATATGTGAATGATCCAGATTATGTAACGTGAATAAATGAAGAGACACCATCATTGCTTAGAGATAAAATTAACTGAGTATGGAGAAAAGACGATTTGCATTCATGAAACACTGAAATTATTATCTTAATAATATTGGAAGAAGGTGTATAGGAAGTAAAGCTCCAATGTTAATATTTGCCGGTTGAGCCTTTATTATTTGTCAGTATGTAATTTAGTTACGGGTAATTTATTTTTAATGCTGATTTTAGGGGTTCATTCTCTGTAATTCTCAGCTTTGCTGAATTCAGCAACTCCTAAAGCTGGTGGCTTCTTTGAGCTGAAAGTCAAACCCTGACCCATCTGACCCGTGCTTTGCCTAACTGTAAATGGAATGGGATCACAATATATCTTTCAGCTCTTTTATAGGTCAAAACATAACCAGTAGAAAAAAAATTACCTCATATTATGTGAAAGCTATGTGTGCACCAATTTATGTATTTATAAATAGTGATTGTTTTCATATTATGTTGTGGGTTGAATTTTTCTTTAGCCAGTATAAATATGATGACTAAGGTTCCTAAGTAACTGATTTACAGCTCTTCTGGAAAAATAATAATTGATAGTCATAAATGTTCTCAAAATTTAAACAGATGTAGAAGCCTGACGTGACAAATACATATATTAATTTGGAAATCTGAAAAAGCAAAATGCTTCTGGGACTGTCTGCCAGCATGAAGAATCCTGCTATGGAAGTGGCTGTCTCAGTTTGAGGCTCATAGTGACGGGGAAAGGGAGAAATCTTTCCCCTTTCTTCTCTTTCTCTGGAGGCTATGATTTCTTTACAAATTGTACAGGGCTGAATATATCCATATAAAGTAATGTGGCTTTTTAAGTTCGTTTAATGGAAGAAGAGAACTTATCTTGACAGAATAGGTCATTACATATGTGATGTCAAATGAATCTTTGTGTGATATCATATTTCACTCACCCAGTAGTCCTTAGTCTAGTAGATGGCCGGGATTTTAAATCTACTGAATATGGTTTATTCCAGTATGATTTATTCTGTGATTCCTGCTCCAATCACAGGAATGGACATTACTGCTGCTACTGACTGCTTAGTGTATTAGCTGCTCTTTTGCTTTTCCTTCTCTCTAAATTAATGACTTTGTCACTATCTGCTGTCCAAAGATAACTTTTGGGGGAGCCTAGGGCATTGCTGAGGCACACTTTCCAAGCTACCACGATTTTTGTTATTTTATACAGAACAAATTATCAGAAAGTAGAGGAGAAGGAACAGAATCAGTTGAAATTTAAACATAAAAAGAAAACTGTTCTCATAACCAGTTTAGTTATCTAAATAGTGGCATTTCAAATTCACCAGCCAGTTATGGTTTATTTTCATGTGATGTGTTCACTCTTCCCAGGAAGCAAATGATATACAAGTATTCTGCACACTGACCTAGAGGGGCCTTTACTTCTGCAGCCACTATCAGCTTGTCTTACTTTCATGGCTACAAAGAGAGAAAGAAAACACAGATCATGCTCTATCACTTCTAGCAATCTGGCATCTCAGTTCCAAGTAAACAAGCCATATACATTATTTCTGCTGATATAAGTAGAGGAGCTCTTTTAAAAATTAATATGTAAACACAAACTAACTTACAACCAAACTCGGCTTGCTGCCATTAATTTCTTTTGCCACCTACTGTTCACTTTAACCCATCTATTTCTTCTGTTGCACAGGAGTCTATGGTTCTTTTCAAGCTTTAGCCAACTGTTTAATAAAATTAACAGTTTTGAATTCACGCTTCGTTTGTCTCTGTCAAAACATTTAAATCAGGTTTAAAAATATTTTTAAATGCCTGATTTGCTCATTACATGCAAAGCAGGGAGCTAGATGCATTGATCCGGATGGAGTCATGCTTCTTACATGTACATAAGATTTCTCGTGCTGATTATCATTTTACCTTATTGCATGTAGCCCATCGAATGCGGGTCACTTGGCTGTAAAACTATTAATGTTTCTTGGATCTACTATAGTTCCTATGATGACAAACTACTTTTTTCCCTGGGAAAGTGTGTATTAAGGTTAGCTGTACACTTGCCTTCCTTGGCAGATTCAGTGTGGGCAGAGGAAATAATTAGCCTATTTGAGAGCAAGTATTTTGAAGAAGGAATTACACAAAGAGCCAAGCAACACTTCCTTGGTGTAAAGGCAGTGTGTTTCATGTCTATGTTTATGTCTACACAGATTTGTTTAGAATGATGAATGGAAAAAAATTAATTTGATGCACTGGGTTTTCAGATTATTTGAATAATTTGATTACAGCTCAGTCAGGCCAGGTTAAGTCAATGAGATGATCTGATGGTTGAGGGACAGGAGGGAGTTTGTATCAAAATAACTGAGCAGCTGAGATCACCATCTTAAACTGAGGCTAGTGTTGCATCTATGAAGGGGGAAATAAGTTCAATATAGGGCTTGGCAGGGGAGAAATTAAATCTTTCTGACGAATGGGAGCTTGTCTTTCAAGGCAGTACTCAAAACTAGTTGAGAGAATCCTGTAGTGGGACTACAGAACAAGAGTCAAGTAAAATTACTCCAGTATAAAGGTTAAAAGGGAAGACTCCTTCTCCTTTCTTGCTTTTTTTTGCCATGTTTGGCTCTTGCACACAATGCTGAACTGAAACGGGGCCTGTATTACCAGTTCAAGAGAAATAGATCTTGAATTCCTTTTTCGTATGTTATAGGATGCTTTTATTTTATGGACTTTACAAAAAAACAGGAAAACCTTTGTAAGCTGGACTTGATACATGCAGCATGTTTGTCACCTGAAGTGAAGCTTGTTTTCTTTGACATTGGCTGAGCACGTCCTTCATCCTCACTTTGACACATCCTCTAGTTGTTAAAAGATGCCAGCATTTGGCCAAATTTTCCAACAGACTCAGAGGATGCTTTTGGTTGGAAGGGACCTTAAAGATCACTTTGTAAGGGATGTGCACTAAGGACTTTAGATTTGCCCAGTTCCTGACATTTTAGTGGAAGATAAACAACCTAAAATTATAATCAGATATTGTTCTCCTCTCAGTTTGTGCTGAGCTACTAGTTTAGGTAAGGGAGCCTTTAAGTCCTGGACTCCAATGCTCTTTTTCGTGATCATAATCTTCTTTGGTCATAACATTATCCAGCACTTTTCTCAAAGGTGTTTGAAAGAATGGCACCTTAATGGCAGCAAGTGTCATTATATCCATCCTGTGGCTAAATAATGAGGTGCTGAGATGCTAAGCAAACAGAGTAAAGGGCGATTTATGACTGCTGATCTGACTCATGCTATTGATGCATGAAGGTGACAGAACATAGTAAGGAGATGTCTTATCCAGTTAATTTAGTGAGGGGGAAAGCAAATGTGTAAGATGATTGTTCTCACATAGCTTAACTTTGCATATCTGAATTAAAACCCCAGACTGGGAGACTAGTCTCTCTTTGATTCCTAAGTAGTCGAAAGAGAGAGAGAGATTCCCTCCACTACCTCTTGCAGGAGCAGTACAGAAGCCTAATCTTACTCCTGATTCTAAATAGTTGACATTTACTTCATTTTTATATTGGCTTTTTCTTAAGAGTCAATATTTTATACTGCAAGATAAAGTGATTTATCAGTACTGTTTCCATCAGGAAAGCCAGTTAAAATGGAAGAGCCTCTGTACATTTAAAAGAAGATTTGTTGATATACTGTATGACTCTAAAGGCAAACTGCAATTATATGCCAATGGGTTGTGGACATTTTCACTGAATATTTTACACAAGCATGTTATTTGTTCATTCAATAAACCTGGAGCACTTCAAAGCAACTATTTGCATTAAGGATGAAACACAACATTTTGATTGGCAGAATTCCATCATCAGGGTACAGTTGTCAAGCAGATACATAAACATTAGGGAGCTAACATTGAAGGGACAGCTCAAGCCAAAAGCATAATTTTTATATGGAACATCCTGGTGGTGTTAGTGTGTACACACCTATTGGTGGAAACAAAATGACCAGTGTTGGCTGGGAAATCTGCCTCTGGAGGAGACTTGCTTGAAAACTCTACACAGGCAAGTGTTCAAGTACAGGCTTCACTTCAAATTTCTGCTAGCAGAAGCATTTATCCTTCTTATTGTCATTCTTTCAGTTAGTCATAGTGAGTCACAATATCTGCAAATGTTATGAAGTCTGCATTGAGAGGAGGAGGTGATAATTCCTAGATGAGAGCAGAACTGATGACCCCTATATTATACTGAGGGAAAATAACGTTTTTTGTTATTTCTTAGGGTAAGAAACTCAAATAAGCTGAAGGATGAAGCTAGTAAACACCGTGCAGCTGCGTTCAAGGGTAGTTACTCAAATGCATTCAGTTCAACCACACTTAGACAGTTTTCACCTTCATGGAAATGGGCCTTTGTTTGTCTCAGTTCTATTTGCTTATTTCCAGCTTCGAGGAAACATTAACTGGCTACGTAAGTCACAAAGTAGACAAAATCAATTGAAAAACAATAGTTTTACTAACCTGTCAAGCTGTAACATACTTACAAATAAAGTCATGCATAATCAACAACTTCATAAATACTAAGATCTGTTTGCAGAAAATTACAAATGTTTTATTCATGCTATACATAGTTTATTACAGATAAAACCCCTGTATATTTGAATGCATGATCTGCTCTGTGTCCTTTTCTTGTATGCATAAGAAAGTGAGGAAAGTAGTTACAGTGGACCATATTTGCTAGCAAAATATAAATTCTCTGAAGGCGAGTGGTCTAATTGTACAGAAGCCTTTTGCTAGCTGTAGAAGTGTTTCTGTGGAGCTATTTAACACAGTTTCTTTTCATAGAACCCCTCTTTAAAGGGGATGAGCTCTTCATTACAGAGAAATCATACGTATTTAGCTTTTGATTCATAATGCTTCCTGGTACTGAAATGCAAAGCCTCAGGTTGAGTTGAACCAGCAGAAAAAGCCTCCCCTAATTATGATTTCTAATAGTCCATCTCCCTACAAAACCAAAAATAAAGACAAAACACACTGTAATTTGCTAAAAAGAAGAGTGAAAGAAGGGAAAAGAGAAGAAAGAGAATAAGGAGATACGAGGGTGTTTCTCTTCTTGAGAGCCCCAAGGATAAATTTATTGGCTGCTTGCTCACTGTGGATGCAATCAACCAAAGCAGTGCATTCAAGAGATTCTGAGCATCATTCTTTCCACTCTTTTGCATTCTGTTATGGTGCCAGGTTTCCAAAAGTACATTAAGAAAAAGTTGGCCATGGAAGGCAGGAGGGGAAGGGCCAAGACCATAATTCAAGCCTTCAGCCTGGCTGTTTTTCCTGTAGCTATAGTGCAATGCCAAAACTGCTTGCATGCATACTTCCAGTGTAATTCTGATCACATTCACCTCCAATAAATTTCAAGCCAAGAGGTGGAGATGATACAACATGGCAGTAGTAAATGGAGGTGCTTTTATGGCCCATAGTGTGTATATCTCCTCCTCACATCACCAGAAAAAAAAATATATCGCTCAGGATAAATGAGGAGTTTAATTAACAAATGAAGGCATTTGGCTATCAGGGTGTCAAATAAGTGCAGTTATTGAAGTAGGGAAATAGAAGGAAATGTAAAGTGACAAACCTTTTCTGTTGGCATTTTGTGCATTTGGAATACAGTCTTAACCTGGTATATGCTATATCTATGAAATAAACATGAACATCGTTAAGGAAAGAAGAGGAACATCTTCTGTCAGCTGGTGATTAGTATTAGTTTAGATCATTTTCTCAAAGCTAGACTGAATAATACTTACATGGTGCAGTCTATCATTCATTATTTAGAAGAATTTTCTAAAAATTTTTGAAAAGCAAAAGCTGGAACTGGGTAGATTAATGGTCACAAAAATTCAGTGGTTCATACAAGAAGAATCAAACTGCAGTGAGAGTATTTACCTTTAAATTAGTGGTCTCATACAGCAGCTTCTGCCCTATAGAAAATTCATCTTCTTTTCCACTGTGGCTTGCCTCTTGGTTTGTGTACAGTCAGTAGCCACCTTGATCCCCACTTCTTTCTAAGCTCCAGCATTTCAACTGGGGGTTCCATCTCGGTTTTTACTCAGTACAAAGGAGCTGGGCCTAAATAAGAACAGCAGATTCTGGCCCCTGAATTGTAACTCTGTGCAATGCATTTTTCCTGCTAGCTGGGACACACATTTATATAACTCTTTATGGAAGATTTTTGTTTTTCATTTCTGCAGTGGAACAGTGAAGACTGACTAACCTTACCCATAAACTTATTAGAGCTGTGAGGGCATCTGGGGGGGAAGCTGTGAAAGTGCTCAGTGCTTTCCATTTGGATGTTATCTCTTGAATTTAACTGAACTCAGGTAAGACACTGGCTCTTCACGTTTATAATTATCAGAGGGGTATAAATTCAGCAATATGCTGGGTCAGCTGTCCTCTTTTCTCCTAAGCAGTGCATTTACAGCACACACATACTCTCAGCTGATTATTCTCTTAGCAATTATGGAATCTAAACTTTTTTCCTGGTAAATCTAGTTCATACAGATCTACAGTTCAAGTGATGTGTTTTCTGGGTCTCAGGAGGAAACGTATGGCTCACTTTTGGTTTAGTAACTTACAGAGATTGAGTTTTGAATAACGTAAATGGGAGGTGGGTGATAATTTGTAATGCTGTGAGTGCAATTAGCAAGATAAATACATAGCTAGATTAATTTTCTCTGAAAGGAAGCAATCTGATTTCTATGCAAAAAGACACCTTTATTTGTGATACTGGCTGTTCATAATGTGGTTTGCAATGCACAAAGTAGCATTTTCTTTTGGAGCTTTAAAGAATTCTGAGATTAATAAAACATGAAATTAATTGCCAGAGAAGAACCTTTGCCAGACTAGATGAGATCTACTGTGCTGAATAGAAGGTATAAGTTATGAAAAGGGTCTGTTCCACTCCCAAAGGAAATTATGTCAATACTAGGAAAGGTTAAAAACACTTCAAATAATTTCCAGTACCAGAAGTTCTTCCTCATGTATGTGGGTTGAGGGTACATATGTACATTGAGGGTAAACATATATTCATGTGTCCTATCATCCTGCACTAGATATTAGAACAGAAATATGTAAAGCATTAAACTCCATGCTTTGTATTAATTAATTTGAAGAAATGTTGCAGTCAATTTTGACCTAGGGAAAGCTGTTAAATTGGGAAAATAGGCAGATTTGGATGTTTTGATATGTGGGGGTATTACTGAAATCCTCTGAATATTTGGGATTAATAAGACTCTTTGCCTTTTTAGTGTTAGGGAGTAAGACACCACTTTATTCTTGGTCAAGAGGTGTGTGTGTGTGTGTGTGTGTGTAGCTGACAAAGTTCTGGCCTCTGCATAGACCCCAGTACAAGACTTTTCCACTTATCTATACATTTTTAGCAGACAAAGAAATTAATAGTCATTGCTTCTAAATTGCATAACTCTCTTCATTAGTTAGTGTTCTGTCCCCTATTGGTTATTGACTTCTCACTCTTCATGCTAATCTGGTCCACATTCTTTAGTCTTTATCTCTTGCTCAGATGGGGAGTCTCCAGGCCTTAATCTCCTCTGTATCTTCTGATTATGCCAGTGCCCTTGGAGGGCCATAAATTTAAAATCCCAGATGCCCAATCTTCAAATCCATTTGGTTTTGTTTATTAAAGTTTGTCAGGGTTAATTTTAACAAACTTTAGGTTTGGATGATTTAATGATCAAAGTAACAATGTCTGTGAAGGAACTTAAATTATGCTGGCCAAAAGTGGGCACTACATACAACTAATTAAAATGATTAATTAAAAATTAACTGGAAAACTTATATAATTTCCAGCAGAGGATCCTATGTCCCTATGTGAACCTGTATATGAAATGTTCCAAGTACTTACAAAGCCCTGCTGGAATCAGGGAACACTCCACATGCCATGAGAATCCCGGGTATCAGTTTAGGAATCTCAATTTATGCATGTGTGTTTGAAAAGGCTTCTGTACTGGAAGACTCTGGTGTGAATCTCTAAGTAGCTGTTGCTAGAGTGACTTGCCCTGTCAATAGATGGATTTATAGAGGGAATTTAATCGTTCAGTTCTATCTCACAATAGAAGTCCAGAAGAGCAAATTGAATGTGCATATATAATTTTAGGAAACATATAGTAGTGAATATTATTGAAGTTACATTATTTTTTATCGAGCTATTAAATTCACCTGAGGTTTGTTGTGGATTTGTCTTGAATGAATACATGAGCAGATTTTTTTAGCTTGTTAACAAGTAAATTTTGTTCAGTTTAATTCATGTTGCCTTTATACTTAGAGTCTACTTGAACACCCCTTGGAAGTGAAATCCAGAAAGTGAACCAGTCTGGAACAAAGTAGGGGAAAATGCTATGGGGGAAAGAAGTAATGTCATGAAGAGGAGCTATCCTTTTCCAAGTTCTTACACAAAATACACACAAACTCCTACAAACCTAGAGCTGTAAAATTTAATATTCCAGTATACTTTTAGAAAGAGTTGTGTACATGTGTCTAGTGTAATATGATATGAGGAGAAGAAAGAAGAAAATTTTAAACCTCTTTCTCTGGTGAATGGTGCCAGAGACCTCAATGAAAATCACAATCCTTCTGGAGGCTGTGACAGGAGGGAGTCTTTCTGGTGTGGAGTGTGGGAATGTGATCTCAGTTGTAGCTTAATTCTTTTGTTTGTAACCTGAGTGATAATAGATATGGAAGGAGACGAGAAGAAGTTTAAAGGGAGAAATGCATGAGTGAAGATTTTCTTTTCCAAAATGTGCATAGGCTTCATGAATTTCTGTTTATTTCTATGTAAATTGTGAATTAAAGATAGCTTAGGGGACTCACAGGAGCATTCAGCAGAGGCAGAGATAAGTAGAATATTTAGCTAAACAATCTTGAAATTAATAAAACACCCATACCCAAACAATTTTTGTATCAATATTTGTTACACTTTTATTGATATATTTTAGCTGGATGTTTTCTGCAGACTTGTGAATACCAGTGAGATGACGTAACTTTTAAGAAAATAGAGAAAGAAGGTAGAAATTTCTCTGAGAAATTAATATCCATACCCTGGATATTCAGGGTTTTGTCTGTAATATAATTAACCAGAATTTGAGCTCTTTCACATGTAAATTAGGTCACTGAGAGCCCAGCCAATTGTAATCCTTTTTCTCATTGTTTACTGGATTTTGTAGGTTTACAGGCTACCTTTTAATTGGAAATTCTTAAAATTTAAATATTTGGTATTTTGTGTCTTTTCAGCATTCCACTACTATCACACTTTATTATATAATGCAAATCATATTATGGTCAATTTAATTTGGGGTTAATGATTATGTTGCCTTAAACTTCTCTGAAGCGTCATTTAATAGAAGGACAGTTCAAAAAAATGATCTTACCTTAAGATTTCTAGACTTGAGTATTTCCTATGGGTGTTGAATCTCTGTATTTGACCTATTGCATATGTAATAAATAAATGAAATATATTTGTTTATGAAAAACTTCAGTTGCCTATCAGAGCAGGCATGGAAGGTTTTCACATATTAAGATCTCTAAATCACAAAACATGGTTATAAACCTATTTGAGCCGTTTTAGCTCAAGTATTGTGGATCAGATCTTCAGCTGTGGTTACCACGTCTATGTTGTCTGTGGAAGTATCAGTTTATATCCAGAGGTCTAGAGAGTAGTTTGTGGCTATTGGATTTTTTTTTCTGTATGCAATTCTCACATTTAATCTCTGTACAGGTGGTATTTCAAAATAATGAAAAAAAAGAATGTGTGCAAACTGTGTGTGGGGCAGCTGTGAAAAAATTTGATTCATTGGTTAAGAGAGGATGGTTTGAAATTCTCTGGACAATGTTGTGTGTCTCTGGATGAAACCATAAAAGCCTTCTCCTGTTCTAAGGTCACACATACTGTCTTGGGACTCTCATGTTTTCCAAAGACCGAGTTGTTTACACCCACAGATTATTACATCAAATCAGCTCATGGTGCTGATGCAGCAGTATGGGTATCATGTTACTTGGCATCTCAATAGCTGTTCTGCAGTGGAGAGAGGGTTTGTCATACTGGTAAAAATTTTCAAATCTAGTTTATTGATGTCCATGATAGGGATTGTGTAGTATGACATTCTAAATAAAGACAGAAAAATGAAAATCCCAACTCTTTAAGCCTTGTACTTAGCACTGGTTCAAAAACTATGCTAACTAAGCATAAAAAGATCCCTAGAGGCAGGGGAAGATGAAAACTCAAGCTCTTCATTTTAAGTAACCTTATGGTGGGTTCATGAGATCTTAATTGAACATAACCTGACCCAGTGACTCTCTGGTTCATGATTTCCTAGACAAATAGGGCCAGAAGGTAGACTGAGAGACCATGAGAACACTCCCTGAGTTCCAAACCACGAATAGCTGTCCTTTGCAGGATGTTTGCTTGGCCTGTACCTAACAACCATTACAATGTCACTTTGTGACCTGTCCCCTTGTTTCACTTTGCTTGCTCTTAAAATAGGCCCATTCATTCCCATCACGGATTAAAAAGCTGTTACCTTGTTGCCCTTTGGTCTTCTAAGACTGAAGAAAATTAATTTCAGTCTTTTGTAGTAGGTCTTTGTTCTGGTCATTCTTGTTCCCCTCTCCATTCTCTCTATAATCTTCTTGTGTTTCTTGATTTATTTTTTTTATGGAGTTGATATTGCATTCCAGCTGAGGTCTTAGCTGTGCTAAAGAGCCCAGAATAATTATTTTGCCCATCTTGAAGATAGTGTTAGCCTTTAGAAAAGCCAGAACTATGGTTGCACTTTTTGGCAAAAGCGTGACATTTTTACAGTACGTTGCTGATTTATGGGGTTCTTTAGTACCATTAATTTGGCCTACATGTCATACGTAGCTATCATCTGTTTAATTTCCATTGCTTCTCTTAATTATTTCTCCACTTTTCAAGATTTTTTTCATTGCTATCCTGTCTGTGATCAGAATATAAAGGTACTTGCTGATGTTTAATAGTACACCATGCAGTGCTTTTGCTGGAAATGCCTGCTTGTCTGTCTCTGGTGTTTGGCAAGGAAGCAGGTCTGGGTTCTACCTGCTCATCTCTTGGGTCTCCCATGCAGGAAATATGTGTATGTATGTGTATGTGTATGTGTGTGTGTGTGTGTGTGTTGTGATTAACAGGATGGAGGGTATGAATTTGTTTCTCATGGAAGACGAAGATTTTGGAGAGGTGCCATCTGTGTAATGTGGCACTGGACCAGCCAAGAATTGTGCATTTTTGCGATATGCTGTTTTAGAGTGACTGCACTTCTCTGTACTCTTTCTGATCTGGTCTCATAAGGTGTGTAGTGCTCTTGCCAGCTTGCCTTGTATCTGCTTGAGCTAGTGGACCTTATGGCCAGTTAGCCATTTTTCTCTTTTAAACTTGATTGTTTTGTTGAAAGATTAATTCTTAAAAGCTAAAGATTGAAAATTCTATTGTCTTCAGGATTTGCCGGATCGATGGTATGAATACAAATGTTAATACTATTATCTGAGGAACACCAGAGTGAATAAGAGGAAATATATGTTTCTATAAACAGAGAAGGTGATATTGCTACTGTTGTATATAATAAACTGCTAGAGAGAATTTTTCTTTAGTTCTGACATTTGAACAAGCCTATTAAGAACAAGTCACAAGCTATTTTGTTTTCAGCCATTCAAAGCTGCCCAGTTTAGACACATTCCTTATTTGCTTTGTGGCAGTTTGAAATCACTTTGTTCTACATCTGTATGGTTATCTTGATTAAATTTTAATGTGAAAGCCATATGCATAAGGCCTGGTGAACTAATAATCAGGGATAAGGTGACCATCTGCTCATTTAGTCAAAGCTTTGTGCTTAGAATTGCTTTTTGCATTCAATGACAGGCCCCGAATGGTTCTTACAAATGGTTAGATGAAAACAGGAAATCAACAGAAGGCACACCTCCGTTGTGCAGAAACTTGTTGCAGAACTTCTTAGTGTTTGGGTCAGGCAATACAATTTTTGTTTAAGATACAATCTTTTCAACCATCTGTACCTTGATTCCAAGTCTCAAATTCATTCTTTTTGTCAGTCCATTAACTTTGAAGCATTCTTGGGGATACTTTTGGCTTTTACTTTGCTTTCAGAATTTTCTCAGCTCATTGCGTGTCACTGATCTTCTGTACTGTACTTCTGCTCAGTGTTTTCTTGTACTGAAGAAGATGGGACTTACTGATTCTCACGGTAACCCAGGCCTTGGTAAAGTGGGAACAGGGACGCTGTTAGGTGTTGTTTTAAAGCAGCCAGCCAGTTCCATCATTGCTGTCATCCTCTGCCCCTGCTTAGCAAGAGTAACCACACTATGCAGTATTTCTCCAGCTGAGCCAAGCACTTATGGCTCTACTTTTCCATTACCTTGTCTCCACATGTGAATGCTTCAAGCTTCCTCATGAAAGGCCCAGTATATTCCTGTCCTACATGGAATTACTATCATCTGAAAATTGTGTACCTCAGGAATGCTAAGTTCAGAAATTGAAGCCAAGAGAAATCAGATTTTTAGGCTGGGCAGTGAAGCCCACATCTGTTTAAAGAGCTGTATTGCTATTTTATTAATAAACTCTTGTCCTTGTTTTTTTCTCTTACCTCTTTATTAGGTACAGTTTCTCATTGGCAGCCTGACAACCTAACCGTGTTTCAATTCCAGATTAAAAGCTTCCACAGAATTAACTTCTTAGTCTTCTGTTACATGGCTTAACTCATGCATCTCTGAATACTTCGAGTATTACTGTGCAACTAACATCAATGCTGTGATTCTATTGTACCTGGACAGTCAGAGTGACCAAAAGAAGCCCAAGTCACTATTTAGTCTTATTTGTTTAAGATGGAAGTTATTTAGCAGCTCTCCAATGACATTTTTTAATGAAATGCCAACAAGCATGCATGATGACAGGTGCCAGGTTTAAATTTTATATATCAGAGGGTTCTTTCCCACTCTTCTACCCCACAGACAATGAGAACATTAATGCTGTTGGCTAATACATCTTCATTTCAATATAATTTATTTAATCTTTCAATGAATTAATTCTCAACCAAAGAATAATTCAAACTAGTAAGAAGAGGAACAAATGAGTTTGTTTTCTCCTAATGAAAAATACTTCCATATGAAGAAAAGACTCAGAAAATTCCATCTGGACTGGATGAAATTAGACTGTGTCTCCCAGGTTAATTGAATTCTTTCAACCTTCTTTTTCTGTGCAGAATAGGACAAAAGCCTACTTCTTTTAAAGCACTTTGCATGCTCTCTTCAGACAGGAGAGGTGGCTGCAGTGAATAAGATTGATGACATGAAAATTTTGCACTGATCGCAGTGCATTTTGAATACTCAATTAATGTACTGTTCCATATTCATGGGGTTTTTTTGCAATAATGTCTGTGTTATGGTTAAAAATGACAGCAAAACAAGTTCATGGCACCATGTTGCTACCCACTAGTGCAGCAACTCACATCCCTCCACAATGCTTCCAGTTCCATGCCATGCTTTCCTGCTCCTCAGCATGTAGGCAGTGTTTCTTCCCTTTCCCTTGTTGTCTGTACCATGAGAAGCAGCATCTGCTGTGGTTGATGCTAAATGTTGACTGATGGAATCCATGTGATAACTGGATAAGCATAAAGCAAAGTAAGTGGCCTAAAGTGGTAGGACATTACAGGACTGGCTGGGAGTTTCTGAGGACAAGGTCTACTAGTGAAACACCCTTCAAAAGCTACATATTACTATCTTTTATTATTTTCTTCAAAAGACAGCCAGGGTGTCAAGGCAACCAATGTGTGGAATGGTGTTCTTACATTAGAGACTAGTGAAGATTCAAATAAATTACTAAAGTACTTCTTATGGGTTTACTTAATTTAGACATTTGAATAATATAATCCCTAATGAAAATGCTGATGAACCTCTATTTTAACACCATTTGTAGACTCTGTAGAGAGCCTTAAATAGTGGGGGATTTATACATTTTTAATTAGATTTTGATAATTTGTCTTGGGGTACATGTGTATTCATGAAATCTGAGAGAGCACAGTTAATCAGAAGGATGGTGCTCAGCATCATCAGCTCAGTTGTGTGTGCAGCTGCATAAATGTTTGATTGCAATAATTGGTATTCAGAAGTGCTTGTGCTGGTTTTAAGTATGGCTATACATATGTTTGGTCAAGTTTTGTGATTACGATAGATTGCACGGTTTTGGCTACTTTTTAAAAAATTGGCAAATACATGCAGAAAAGTATGATTTTAATTTGTGTGTATATTCCCATGACTGGGTGGGTATAAACAGGGAATGCAAACAAACCTGATTAGTTGATTGCAGCTGAATGTACAAGTTTCTGAATTGAAAGTATTTGCATAACATACATATACGTCCAGTGGTACGATAGTTACTAAAATTGGAACTCCTCAGCTCATCAACACATACAGGTTAGGAATACAAGAGAGAACAGTTTTGGAATGTAGTAGTCCTCTAAACTACACTTCTGAAATGTACAATTTATCATTTGGAAGGGCTTTCCATCAGAAGGTTGTTTTGGCACTAAGGTAATGATGTTGTGTTCTGTGAAAGGATGGAAATGAATCGTTCTGTAGTTGCTGGGGAAATAGTTCTTTACCTAGCTTGAAAGCAGGGACAATGCTGGCAAGAATGGTGTAAAACTGTAAAGAATCCTATGTAGATCAATCCATCTTCATGACAACAGATCCAAACTTTGTAAAACTTCTGCTGGTATATAATGAATACGTTATATCACTATGTTAACAAGCTGCTTCAGTGTTTCTGTGAATTCCAAAACACTATTGAGGGCATAGAAGCTGTTTAGATGTATCTAGCTAGAAATGAGAATGAGTAGATATGACTAAAATCCTGTTACTGCTCTCCTTAGGGATAGACTACAATAGTTAGCCAAATGTAAGAGCAATTTTTTTAAGCCAATGGAATCAGTGGAGACTGATTACATCCACAACTAGCTAAAACTGGATTGGCTTTTGTAGATGCACAAGAATTATTGCTTGAAAGGTAATCTCTGTCCTCTAACCTTTGGGTGAGGTGAATTTGTTCCACAACGCTACAGGCTGTGTTAATGTGACTTATCAGCTTCTTGGCTTGAAATCTAAGCCTGCTTGCTTAGATCCCACACAGAGTATGCCTACATTTATTTGCAAAATGCCTTCTTGCCACAGTGTGGTCCAACATAACTATTGAATTTAGGGTGTTATGTCTGCAGAGCTTCAGTGTGAGCCTAGAGTACACTTACACCCTCCAAGGGACTGGAATATATCTGCCTGGAGGATGGAGGATTGCATGATTTTGGAGAAGTTAATGCCAGCTGCAAAAAGACAGCTTGAGGAGTTGTTCTTGCTGGGTAGAAGAAGTTGAGACTGTCAAGGTGGGGATAGATACTTTTTCTACAGGATGCAGACAACAGCAGTTACAAACCATCACACATAGCTATTGAAAGGCAAATGACAAAGATGCAGAGAAAGCCTTATTCCAACAGTCCTCAGTAATTTGTCCTGCAGAAGTCTTTTAAAAGCCATAATACATAATTTACAGAAAGACCCATGCCCTTTCTTACATTGACATAACATTGTGGATTAACTTGTGGTGTACATTTACAGTGATGTAATGAATATTTGATGTTTCTCTCATGGGAGCTTCTGTGAGCTGTTTGCTAGGAATCTTCATCATGACTTTTGAAGTGTTAACTCCTTCGAATGGGCAAATTATATTGCTCTACTTATTCTGCCAGATTTTTGGTAAAATCTGCAAATTTGATTTGGATTGAGATTAATGGGGCAGCATCACACAACCCCACTGGATCTATCATAGTAATCTAATACATTTATAACTTTCATACTTCTAGGATAAACATGATTTTGAAATGTGGTTAGCAATAATATCTTTTAAGAACCACACCAAATTCACTATATTTTTCAGCAGTCTGGCCTGTATATTCCCTCTCCAGAGTGTTTGTAGAACTTCAGCAAAATGAGGGAAATAGATTGTTTCAAAAGGTTTTTTGTTTTGTGTAAATGCATTTTGCAGGCCAGAGAGTAAGGTTTTCCTACACAGCCACACAATTCCTACTGCTTCTTTAGGAAAGCAAGTTTTTTTCTACAGAATGCTAGGGGTTGTAAGCGACCCAGTTCCAACACTCCCCCTACCATGAGCAGGGACACCTTCTACTAGCCCAGGTTGCTCCAAAACCCATCCAAGCTGCCTTAGACACTGTTGTCTCTGGGCAGCCAGAGCCCCCTGGGCAGTCCAGAAGTGATGCTGCCAGTGTGGGCCAGGCTGAGGCAGGCAGGACCTGCAGCACACAGCCAGGATGTGCTCTAGGGACAACGGTGGGATCTAGGAAGTTGCAAGAGGGGAAGATGGGCACAGCACAAAGGGCAGTGGCAGGGAGCAGTGCTGAGCAGCTGCCTGCTCTGAATTACAGCACTGGCACAGGAATGTGCAGCATTTTTCTGAGGAGGAGCCTGGTGGGGGGGGGTGATCTCTTCTGCTTATTCAGGTTCTTTCTAATGTACAAGCTTCGGAGCATGTTTTCACAAATAACACTAAAGTATTAACATACAACTGCTGACTGACATAAATTTATTGCTCTTCTTGAAATAGAATTAGTACTAAAAATAATACCAAACTGAAAGGTCTGGATGCTGTGCATCTCCAAGAATTTGTCTTTCTTTTAGACACCAACGAAATAGTAGATAGTCACAGAAACAAGAAAAACAGCTTAGCTGTACTCCCTCTGCTCTCTGCAGAATGTGGTTTTGTTCACTGAGCTCAAGCAGGCTGTTTTCTGCATGTCTTTCCCTGTCTACTAAATGCAGTTCTGTGTCTTTTTCGAGCTTTATTTCTGCAAGGGGAATCACTGCCATCTCCTGGTCAAGCAACAGAGAATAATAAAATCCTTCCACCCACAAATGAGCTGTACCATTGCCCCACTCTGTGGAAGCAGGCATTTTCAGTGGGGATCCCTATGGATTTGGTGCAGACCATTCCATTACTATCATAGCAGTTATTTATCTGAGCATTCAGAGAAAAAGGGAACACTTAATTCATTGTAGGCTAGCTGCCTGGTCCATGGGTCCTGACTAGTCAAATTTGTACATTTGTTCCATCCCTGTTGTAATATGTAAATGGAGATGAATTCATTATTTGTGCCATAAAAGCAGGACAATTTAAGTACTCTCCTTAGACAATGCCGTAGACCTTTTTAATAAGATCCTTACAGATCAACAATACTCCTTTATGTTACAGATCCACAATACTCCTTTATGTTACAGATCCACATAAATTCAGCCTGTACTTTCAGTTTTGCTTCCTAAAGTGACCATATCAGCACAGGACATTCAACAGCACAAAAATCTATTGGAGTGAAGGGCTGAAGGCACAGCTGGATGCCATCAGTCCTATCAGCTCATCATATTGTGCCAATGAATGCCTTATGCTTTCTTTGCTGTTTAAGAAATAGAAATGCCCCTGTGACTACATGTGAAGGGACAAAACTATTTCCTTTCATTTATTCGGAACAATCATTTCCATATGACCTTTATGTCTCTCCTAAAAATCTAGTCTTCTGCATTATTATATTTTTTGTAATCTTTCTTTGTCAGAAAATTCTGACTTATATTTAAGTCTGCTTAAATATTATTTACCCCAATACCAGTTTGGACTAAGCATTTCCTAATTTTTTATCTTCCAATACCTTGCCTTCATTGTGACCTCTGAGTTCATACGCAGAAGTAGATTTAAAAACTCACTTAAGTATAGGCACTTCGGAGTGAATCTGCCAGCTAGTGCTATATAAAAGTTGCACTTCAAAATATCAGTATGCATTGTACCTTGTGTGTCCGGAAAAGACTAGTGGGTAAGGGGGTGAAGCTGGGAAGTACCAGCTTTTTGAGACTTTAGCTTGTGTATTATGAGGAAAAAAATGTACTTAAAGAGTGAGACCAGGGGCTTGCAGCCATTTTACATTTAGGTTCATTGTGTTCGTTCACATCCTTTCTGTGCTCTAATTCCACAGCTCTCTCAATCAACTGCATGGAAGAAAAAATTTGGCCAGAAGCTGACACCACTTCTCAACAAGATTAGGAGAAACTTTTAATCTAATTTTTTGTTATTCTTAGTTCCCATTCGTATATACAATGAAGGACAATAGTTTTTTATTTCCCCACCATGTAGTCTGTGGGACTTTCAGGATAAAGGATTTTGTGTTGTGTTTTCATCTTTTTACTAAAGAGTAGAGCTTATTTTACAGCATTCTTTCTCATACTTACTAGGCCTCTGCTCATCCTATTAACTGTTTCTAGTAAACAAATTATCTGAGCATTTTGTTATGTCCTGAAGATGCGTATGTCTGTGTCATACGGATCAGCCAAATGTTCCAAAAAACCCCCATGCAGCAGAACAGATAATTGTAAAAGGCTTCTCACCAGGAAGTAATTCAGAAGAAATCAAACCTGACCCTGGTAAATTTTGGGGCTTTTTAATTATCTTTAGTAGACATACAAGATGAACTCAGATTAAGGCTTTGACCTTTCGATATAAAGTCTAACAACAGCATCCAGTAAAGCAGGAACGGTGGCAGATTTAATCATGGGTTTTACTCATATTCAGGGCCAGCAGAGACTCATAAGATTATTCTTTCCTGGTGAAATCCTCTTGATGCTTTCTGGTTCACTGACAGCATCTGAAAATGTATTCTGATCTGATGTGGTACCATTAACAAAGGAATTCTCTCTGGCCTTCATTAATATTGGAAGTTGCAAGAGATTTTACTTCTAAACTGGTAACTGATCTTTAAACTCACTTCAAAAAAACACATGCCAATCTTGCTAAACTGTGAGTCAGTGAAAGATTGCACCTGTTCTCTCCTGCAATGCCTACTGCTCTTAGTTACCAGTGAACACAAGGAATGGTTTTCATCTTGTTTTCATGTTTCAAACCCTAAACCTTCAAGTTTACTGTCAAGTCTATACTTTTCTAGATCTCTTAACAGCACAGAGCCATCATATGAGGTAGGCTCCAGAGTGTTCTTCCAAGAAAAAGAAATCATGATAATCTTTTCACTGGGTGTTTCATCTAGCTGAACCCCCTCATTTCCTTGTCTCCTTTCAGCTTTCCCCCCTGAGGTTTAAAATGGAGGGCTGTGATCACTATGCAAAAGAATGGATGTTACCAGCAGTTTTCAGTGTGCCTTTGGAGGTGGTGCAGACAGAGCAGACAGGGTGGTCACCCATCTGTTCACTGTCAGTTTATCACAAAGTCTGCCTGTGTTTACCAAATAGCATTCAAGGAGGGAGGGATAAAAGGAGCACTTTGCACTGAAGCAGATGAGAGTACTGCCATGAGTTGTTTGTTTAGCTGGAGGGTTCCAAACTGCACCAGGGAGGCTGTGATGAGCCCCTGGCAGCAGTACCAGCCTTGGCTGCCTGCAGCCTTCTTCACAGTAACAGCCATGCCTGCGGCTGTACCCGTCACCTGGCCATCAGGAAACTCTTTCCTTTGGTATGTCTGTGTGCAGAGCTCCAGAAAGGTGAATCCTGGGTTTTCCTGAAGCATCTCAGAGTGAGGTTGCACCCACGCAGAACGCAGTACTGGGAGGAGGACGGAGCGCTGCTTCTGCTCCGCGCTCCTGCTTTGCTCCAGCAGCCTGCCATGATTCCCTGGAGCCCGCTGGGAGCTGATGCAGCTTGCTAACCGAGCAGAAAGCATGCCAGCAAAAAGATGAAGAGATTGTTGCTGAGTTAGCAAGTGGAACCAGTTCACAGAGTATGGGATGAGTGCCAGGCCTGGCCCAGGACACAGCAGATCTGCGAGGCTGGAGCCCTTCCCTTGGGCTGCAGCACAGAATCTCCGGGTACGTGCACACCCACGCTCTCAGGCAGCCCCCTACCTGACCTTACATTTAAGCATACATGACTGCTGTGCCAAGCAGCTTCTAGAATCAAAGAGATTTTCAGGGAACTAAATTAAATTAAGGGAAATCTCTTGGTTTCTGTAGAAGTTCTGTCTAGGGAAAGACTAAGAGAGAAGGATTTCCATGTTGCCAGATGTATCAATCACATGGGTGTCCTATGTACAAACTGTTGATGTTTTGTGGCTCTGCAAAGACAGTGATTTATTAGAAATCTCTTTCATTTAAGAGAACATTGAGAAGAAACTATAAATAGAAAAAAGAAAATAAATCATTATTTTTACAACCTGGCATATTTTCACCTTTGTTCTAAATCATGCTAAATCATGCTTACCACAGAACAGAAGCAGATGTATGTAGGGTGATCTGAATGCAGGGAACCAAAATCTCCTTCCCCTTATACTACACTTCTACTGCTTTCAATGGAGATGAATTACAAAAAAATTCACCAAAAGTTTCTTGGTTCCTGTTGATGAGATTCATCTGCAGGATTAGCCATTGATCTTGTAGTGGTGATTTTAATTTTAATATGAAGTGATCATTCCTCCTGTGAAAAAGCTGGCTTAAATGCCAGTGGAAAAAATGCATCCGAATATGCTTTTGTGAAGCAATAATTACTTAGGTGATTTCAGTCAGGAAATGAAACAAAGAATGTCTAAGTCTCCCCTTTGGCTGTCCCATGCTCTCCACTCTTTTGTGGAAAACAGGGGAAAAAAATCAGGTGATTAAAATCCCTTTCAATCCTGATCTTTCAGGGACTTATCTTTCTCAGTTTGGTTTTGTTTTTTGGTGTTTTTTTTTTTAATACAAGAGCTGATGACCTGTAAGGAATTGGTCAGAGAGAGAATCGTGCACGTAGCCTTACTATCTAACTTACTTAATCTTCCAAAATGCAATTCATTTAACTGTAGTGTGCTAACTGTAGTGAATTTAATGAAACAAAAGATTAAATTGAGAAACCAGAAACAAGTTCTGTCTAAAGGCCAGTCAATAACTGAATAGTTAGACAATCACAAATCCCTGCCACTTTAACGTAATTGAAGTGTATGGAAAAGACATCCTCTTTCAGCAGCTTCCATTACAGTTGCTAGCACTCTGAATATATTTAGGCCATAGTAAGGGGAAAGAGTGGGAATGGACAGTTGTCTTTAAAATCTATTTTGTAGTTTTAAACAGATTGGTGTTTACTGTGTGTATCAGTTTTGGTACACATATGAAAGCTCTTAGTATGTTTGAAGATTTTTATGGGCTGGCCTGTCTAAACTAGTGAGGCTTACCACTTTTGAGGGTAGTTATGAGGAGTCTCTCCAGCAGTCCATTATCTGTGTCCTGCCCAGATGAGCAAAAAAGTAATACTTCTGGAGCGGTATTATTAAGCAAATCACATGAAGGACATAATGTGCAAAAATGAAATTAATTTTTAATAATCACCCTTAATAGTGTCCATTCAGTTGTATCAATCAAAAATTGCTTTCTGAAAACAATTTCCTGTGACTGCTTAGACCGTATTTGCTTATTACTTATTTGCTTATTACTCATTACTATATTAGTAAGTGGGAAAACTCATTTGGAGAAAGAGAGGGCCTGGGAGTGATTCCCTTCATTTCCTCTGGCTTTCAGAGGCAAGAAGCAATTTTGCATGTTTGAGTGTCATTCAACTGCAGTGAAGGACAGCAGCAGGAGAACAGGCGTTAAGGGCAATGAGTCGTCACGGCAGGGGCTGATGGATGTGTACATGAGAAAGCTGAGTTCCACATGTGTCTCTTGGAAAGCCTGTTATTTTATGGGTGTGTATAGCTGGACTGGTTTTGAAATGTCCTGCTGACAAAAACAGCCAAATAATCCCAGTGGAGCTAATTGAATATTTACTTCTTTTCTCTCTTTAGGGGATCCAACTACTCGCGACAGCATTGCAAACCTGGGCTACCGTTCTTAATGTCCTTTGAGCTGTAGATACAAGTAGCATAACTGTAAGGTGATAGTGGAAATTGCTTGATAGGGATTTTTCCATTTTAATTCTGCAACCTCTGCCATTTTTTAGAATCTGACAATGGAACATTCAGATTCACATCTAACACGACATTAATTTGGAAGAGCTATGAGTTTCCTTAAACATGAATCCAGAAGCAGATTTCTGACAGTGATAAACACACAAATTTAATGGTTACCTAGTATTTGGTTGTTCTGGGAGGACAAAAAGCCTCGCATTGACTGTGTGCTGATCATGAGCAACCTTCTGGAAGACTGGCTTGCCCCAGCAGAAAAACTTTCCATCTGAGGAAAAGAGGAATCTTATTCTCTCCTTTTCTATCTTGATATGGTAATTTACCTTCTCTGTTTTTCATTTCTCCACGTGCAAAGAGAGATAAGGCTATTTATCGGCCAGTAAACACACAGCTGAGCAAGTGTTTATGGATTGTTAGTGCACAAGTATGCTGAAATTGTAGCTTTAATTCCATTACTAATTGCAAATTGGGAAGTTTCCTAGAGCCTTTATCAAATAGAGACATAGTAAATGGGACTAGTTTTGTAAGCCATGGCAACTTGTCATATAATCTTTTCTCCTGCCTAATTTTATGCCTGAAAAAGGCTCTTGAAACCAGCAGGGGTTTTACTTACTGCTGCTTATACAGATATTTCCCATGAGATTTAATGTATTTTACAATTTTATGAGTATCCATGAATAAAACTTAACTTCTAATGAGAAATTAAGCTAGAAATACGTGGTTTCCTATGGGTTTTCTTCCATCACTTTGAGACTGGACTCAGATGAGTCTGATCTCAGGTATTAAAGCAAATTCTAAACAGTATTCTCCACATTTTTTAATGATTATAAATACCCAAATGAAAGGAAACTCACTTGATGGAGGAAACCCTGAGTTTCTCATCAAGAATCTTTCTGGGGTACATACAGAGAAGAAAGTCAGGAGGAAAAATTGCTAAATTTGAAGCACAGGCTGTTCAGAGGTCAGAGGATGCCTACACTGTCATGAATGGAGTTATTTCTGTGCTGCAAAAGCCCTTGCATAGCACAGGACATATTGCTTGTGTGCAGATTCTCAAGGGGGTTCAAAAGTGTTTCATGCCTAAACCAATAGTAATTCTTGTAGTGGTTAAGACTCAGGGGCACCATGGAATTAATAAGCTATGGCTTCTTTTCTGTTCCTAACAATTCCAGTTTGTTTTGGGTTGGCACAAAATACTGAACTAAAGATTCCAGAGAATGGTTCATGGAAACTCTGAAAGATTTTCCAAAGCTTGGGTATCAAATTTAAAACCTGACTTTGTACCTCCAGTGCCTAATGATTTATTTTGTGTGACCAATGCTCTGCAGTTGCTGATAGCTCATTTTATTGCAATTAAATCACTTCAGACACTCATTACTGCAACTTTCTTTAGCAGCTTTTTTCAATTGCCTTTGGATTTTGTTATCCTAAATGACATTTTCATTTTTTTTTCTCACCAGACCATTTATCCCATTTATCAGATCACTGGTGAACAGTGGCAGATCCCAAGAGAGATGTGAGCAGCGTAGTGCTGATCACACCCATCCAGTGCAAAAACAAATTTGTTTCTTGTCACTCCACAATTTTAATGCAGTCATTTCAGTTAGAATTACTGTTCTCATTTCTCATCCATACAGAGGTGAAATAGCTCCCTAGTTCATAGTTTTAAACTACTGCTTAAAAAGTTGAAACTTCTGTCACATTTGAATTATATGCTCAAACCTGTTGGCTGTCGCTGGTTGGCAACCAACTCTAGAACACTGATTCTACTGAATTTACTGAACCTACACCCAAGCAGGCATAAGAAAAAAGGCTCAAGGTTTGTTACTTTTTGTAGCAAGACACACCGTGTGTTGTACCCGTTCTAAAATTGCTTATTATTTACAAAACCTATAATAAACTCCCTGAAAATAAAACAGAACTGAGTTCACATGGAATCACAGATGAATGATGCATCCTTGCCAAATCTTGCACTCATGTGATAGTCACATTAACTTTCATGTGATAATTTGCAGATAAATTCCATCAAAACCCCCAATATTCAAGCACCTCTAATAATGTGAATGTAATTTTTGCACACTAAAACTGTGATAAAGCCATTCTAATTATTTTTAATTATATAGAGATGAAAATATGTCACTTATGTAAGTAATAATGTAAGTAATTTAAAGTTGATTAAATAATGATGATTCTTTCTGTGATGCCTTCAAATTGCTTATAACTAAATTTAATTTTAAGCAGGATCAAGAAAATAATAACTTGATTCAAAAATCAATTACTAATTTTTATCCTCATTCGTTTAAAAACAGACCTATTTTTTTGCAGACTCTGCAGGGTATTAATTGACATTTTACAAAATGAGTCATTATTTTGGCAAGGAGAAGTATTTTTCAAATAGTGAATCATGACAACCAGAAGGGGTTGTTAAAGAGCTCCAAGGAAGCCTTGGCAGCTCAGTGAAAGCAGCTTTATTTAGCAGCAGTTTGGCTTCTCCAGGCTGACTGGAAAAGTTGTACTAACTCTGCTCTTCACACCAGCCAGGGCACTGCTCTCTGCTTTCACTGCTGCCAGTGGACGAGAGAGCTGAACAAAGTGTGTCCTAAAGCATTAAACAGCTTTATTGAGGCATGCTGGAACAGGAGAGAGAACACTTGAGATCACTTTGGAAGTGTAAGAATCAGGAGGTTTATGGCTTTGTTTCTAATCCAGTTTGAAACGGATAGAGGGTCTGAGCAGTCTGCCCAGAATCTGACCCAGGACCCCGAGCCTTATAAGAGTAGGGCTGGTTTTGTTGGGGTTTTTCTGTCTGGACCCTGTATCTTGTTAGGAACTGGGGGAGTAACAACACCCTCCAAAAACAGGCCAGATTTTTGGATGTAAATTCCTTCGGTAAAGAACTAACTTTTTGATATGTAACTTGTAAGAATGAAACCCAATGGCTGACTGGTTCTATAGTATATGTTAAGAAAAACTGCATTCATATATCAGTAATTTTTCTCATAGTAGATCTTAAGCCCCAATGAGATTATTATAATGATTATGTGCAGTAAGTGACAAATGTCACCCATGGGTTTTATCACTTTTTTCTGCAGCTACTAATTCAATCACTCAATTTTGCTCACTCAAATCATATGCTTTGTAAGCTCAAAGGAGACCAGGATTCCACCTAAGGGAGTATACTGTCATTTCTTTACTGCTTGACCCTTTACAACTTGCTTTGGACAAGTTATTTCTTTTTTTGTCAAAGCCTGATGGAAGAAAAATTATCAGTTAATATTTCATCCTGATCACCTTTTCTCCTTCAGGCTGTATTTATATTGAGACTGAACTGTCTTTGTCTTTCTCATTATTATTTTCTTATAAAAGCATCTGTTTTCTTCAACACCTAGCTACTTAATTTTCACTTATTTGCCCTCAGCAGAAAGGCCTGAATACTTCTCCATCATAACTGACCATTTGTTTCCTAGCAGAAAGCAGGCTGAGCTTTCATGATTCTATCAAATTGCCTCTGCACCATCTTGTGACAAACTCTATGATATGGTCCTTTTATTATCAATTAAGAAATACAGCAAAATATTTTGTTCAATCTTCAAAGGTATGAGCTAATATTTCTGTGGAAAAATCTAATCTCACTTATTTCATCCTCTTCAGTGTTCAAATCAGCATCACCCCAGACTGCCAATATCTGTTCTTCACCGGTTACTGAAAACGGTCAGCAAACTCAGTTGCCAAACACATACACAAAGAATTCCACTTGCAGCTGCCATCCCACCCCACCCACCTCATCATCAAGCTACTCTAGACCCCATCATCTCCATCTTGACTATCTTCCACACTTCCACTGCATCCAAATAGTAGATATTCCAAATCTACAAAATCTGCACTTGTTTTGTTGTGCCAGGCCTGATTCTTTGCTTTTAGCCCTGGAAATTCTGCAGATCTAATCTCTCTTTGCTTGCAGGTTGGTTTGTGCATTGCGCTCTTCTTTTTCCACTTGAACCTGTTACTTCCCAGCACTGGTTCAAACCCCACAATTTTATAGCACCAAACCAGTTTTTCTTTTCTACCTTAACCAGAGTCTGTGGTCTCCCTCCCAGCTTTAGGTGACTGCACAAACAGGAAGAGTTCAGCTCTACACTGCCAGTTTGAGCTGAAATCAAAGCCAGCTTTTTCCTTACCATTTAAAGTTCTGACTGCTCCCCATGCTAAACAAGTGTAACTGCTCAACAGAACGCAGGGTGAAGGAGCTAAGGGTGGAACAAAAAACAAGATTATCTTTCTTTCCTTATAATATAAACCAACTTTTAATAATAAAAACGCTTCTCAGATTTTCAGTGAGAAGAACATATACATTTCAGTGTAAAACAGTGCACAGTGTCAATGCCCTTGGAAACCCTTCTCTGCATCTCTCATGTAGCCAGAGGCTGCAGAGCACAACTGATGGGGACACAGGCAGGGCTTGCCCAACAGGTTCTTTTTTACTTTGAGGTGTTCCTACGGTTCTTATAGTACTAAGCACATTTGAAATTGAGGATTCAGTGAAGAAACATCCATTTTTTTATTCAAATAAAAAATGGTAAGGGGTAACTTTTCCAAAATTAACAAAAAGTGCATTGAAATAGATCTGCTCATCTGGTTGCAGTCCAGAATGGACTCTCAGTACCAAATCTGTATCTCAAAGCTGGCAGTCCATGGGCTGTCCTAGTTCCCTGCAACACGTTGCTGTAGATCACAGGAAACAGAAGTAAGAAAATTTTAAAAAATTTAAAAAGATAAAATAAAAAACAAATTCCTTCCCCAAAATTATTTCAGTCTGTGAGAGAATAAAACAAATATTAAAAAATTAAGAAACAAGATTCAAACTGCACCCCCAACCTGCCATAAGCAGTTTTTTGTTCAAGAGAAGATTAGAAAAAATTAGAGGCCTTCATGTCCAAATGAAAACATCCAGTTTTAGAGTTGCTTTGGATATTAAAATAAAATTAAGCCCACTAAAAAAGAAGCAACAACACAAATAAAACCCCCAAACCTTTATTTTCTAAAATATACATTACTGCAAAACTCCTGGGTCTCCTCACTGGGAGCTGGTTTAAAGGACGTGGCAGAGAACAGGAATGGGGAGTTTCTTGCACACCTGCCATGTTATAGGGACGGTTGGTCTTGTTAAGGCACTCACTCCAAAAGAACATTATCTCTGTCCTGAGACTGCTGACATGCTTTGATGAGTTTCAGCAAGTAATGTGGAAAAAACTACAGTGCTTAAGGTAATACTGACAGAATGGAGAACAATTTTTCAAACAAGGAAAAAATAAAGAGCATTATATACATGATTCCTTTTTTCTTTTAACTTAGAAGCATCCCTAATACATCTTAATAACTGTATTAAAGACTACTTAAATATTGAGGATTTTAAATAATGTAGATTTTTTCTGTAAACTGGGAGTAGCTGTGTAACTGCCAGTATATTGGTCCCATTTTAAACAATATAATTTTTATTTTAATCTTGTACATATAATAACATGATCGAAAACACTTATTATTCCACTCCACATAAATAAGTATAGTTCTTCTGACCTGTTTTAAAAACTACATCTGTTCAAATAATCAGATTATAAGACTGTATTTTTTCTTTGTAAAGTTTTCTTAAAAGTCCTACACTCCTCTTTGCTAGCACTGTATTCCAGAGTACATAATCACAGGGCATTAGTAAAAAGAGTTAATCAAAAACCTGAAAGCTACAGTAAGTAAAATGTAGTAATGATAGCAAGTATTATGGAATGTATACTCTGCAGCATAGAGAGAGTCTCTCATTGGGCTGAAGTGGAAAATTACTCCAGAAGAAATTCTTTATGTTCCTATTTGAATAAACCATAGATTGTGCTCTTTGCTCAAAAGTGCCCGTCAGTTCATGAAAAAGAGGGGTTTATGAAACTACCGCTAAAGGATGTTGACCAGAAAACCTGCTGGCAGTTCAGTGGGTGCCAGGGGCACTACATGGGGAGAGAGGTGTGTCCAGCAGGATTTTCTGAACCAAGTCGTATCTTGAAGTCCACAACATTCTGGTGGTTGCACAAACAAATCACCAGGAGAACTGCGCTTTCTTGAAGAATAATGTCATTTCCCAGGCATCTGCTAATGGCAGCAGCATCCATTCTTGCCTGTGGTGCTTGTTTCAAGAATTTCTTCAAGAAGACAGAGAAACACATGGATCCTGCACGGGCTCCAGGAGTTCCAAGGCAGGCTGCTGATGCCTGGGCCAGCAGGTCCCTCTCTGCAGAGCCCAGCAGCACCATCGGGGTCAGTTCCTGGGGTCCTTGGCCAGGGCTCCTCCGAGCCGAGCGCTCTTGTGGGGCTGCCAAGGGCTGCTCTGACTTCTACAAATCCCCCTCTGTCGGCGGCTGGCACAACCTATAGAGGCTTTTGTGCAGAGGGAGAGCAGGGAATTAAAGTTCATAGGGATAATAGCAGTTACTGGAATCAGGTATGAGGGTCAGCAGCTTCTTTGTTATTCTGCAAGCTTTAGAGGTAATGATGTTATCAAAAATACCCCTATTTTTAATCTTAGTCATTTCAAGTTTAGAAGGGCCACTAGCGATTTCTTAACTAAAGTATTTACAATCATTGATTACAATATTATTTGAGACTTTCCATTGCGTCCTCTTAATTTTGGCTCAGTTTGATTCTTCTCTCTTTTTCTATTTCTTTTGGTTTTAAACCCAGTTCAGCATTTTTCCTAAACAAAAAAGTTCTCCCCCTCATACAGGCTGGGATACCAAACACATAAAAAAACATTTCCACTTATTGACATGCTTGAACAAATCCTAAAATTAATAATCATCTGAGAAATCTTTTGACTCACAAGATTATCAAATTGAGAACAGTGGTTAAACCTAAGCAGATGTTGACCTGCCATTCATGTGTGACTTTGTGAGCTTTTTCTTGGCTTTTTCTTCTTTACATCAGAATAAACTTATAACTTCTCTTTCAAGACAGCTATTACAGATTTGTGCTAAGAGATATAATCCTGGGAGTTCATTCAGCAGATCTCCTTTTAACTTTGCTCAGTTTATTTTGCATTATGATGATACCCAGTAGGAAAACACATATCTGGGTTTTACTGCCCCAAAATAATCCCAGTAAATAGTTCTGTTATTTGTCATTGTGATTTAGAGCGTATTTAAAAGAAAAACAAAAAAAAGCATTATTTTGTGATTTGTTTTTAAAACTGCTTCTTTTTTAAGCTGGTATGGTTATGACCATAACAATGGAGCCAAAGTAATGTACAGCCATTAATAAGGCAAAATAACTACACTCCATGGTACAGGAGCCAACACTGTTGTTTTATTTGTTTTTGAAACAGCAATTACAATCCAACAGAAGGATAATTCCACTCTTTCTAACGCCTCTGAGAAAATGAACCAAGACTGTTAGAGGAAGCGTCACCACAGTCTCTAAAGTTTAAAATAATTTTCTATAAACATTTTGAGGAGTGGATAGGAGAGAAAAAATAAAAATCAAAAGAGGGGCTAATTTATACTAACTCATAAGTCTTAATGGGTGAATAAGGTACCAGTATTTAAGGAAGTCTTCTTAACACTGAACCAATGTGCTCTTTGGAGGACTGAGGCACTAGCAAACACATTTGTTTTGTCTGAAGATATGGCACAGACTTTGCTGGACCTTTTCTGACACTGATTGTGGCCCAGAACTGTTTTTCCTTCATGTAAACAATGCCACTAACAACAGTAGAATCAGAAGTTTTTCTGGTATTCGTACAGACAGATTCTGTGTATATTGTTATCTAAAACATGACAAATTGTTATTGGCATTGTGGGAAATGCTGTGTTACAGCTTATTGAAGAATATTCTTTTCTCTCTGAGAAGTGAAATTGGAAGAAACTGACTCAAGATACTTTACTTAAAAGCAAAGGTATTATTCCCCTGTAAAGAAAGATGCACATCTCTATCTCCCATTAGGTGCAGTAGGATTCACAAATGTACAGGACTTTTCAAAGCTGCTTCTAGACAAACCCATATATAATCCTGGGCAACTGGGGCTCCTTAGGGCTGCGTTACTGTGTGGTTACTCTAACTGGAAGTGCTGGCTCTTAAACCTGCTCTGGCAGAACTAAGCCATCTGACTCTTGTAAGCACACTACTGTATTATCTTTGTATATCTGCAGTCAAATTTGCTGTTCAGGAATTTTTCTTTGTAAACATTCCAGAGATGACTGTCCAACACTAGCTTTGCCAATTCCTAGAAACAGTCCAAAAAAGATCAGCTATGTCTGATTCAGAAAATGCAGAAACTCTTGAATCTGATGATCTGCAAATCATAAGCAGCAAAGCTGATTAATCTACAGTGTGTACTTAGTTTAGTACAGGAGAAAGAAAAATATGATTTTTTTTTTCTTTTTATCCAGTATTGCTATTAAGATCATCTTTGGTTATAGCAGGATGTCCACAAGTGTTACAGAAAAAATATCACCACTCAGAGAAAATGTGTAATATGTAATAACCTACCGAGGAGCATGCTGTGGCATTTGGTCCATCACTTTCAGATTCTTGGCAGAGATTTCAACCCTTGGTCCCTGTGAAAACAGAAAATTTATGGTACCAACAGTACTGATAAAGCAAATGACCCTTAGGAAAAAATATTATAATGGGAGCATAGTTGCTATTTGAGAATCCATTAACTACTTCTAAAAGATCTGGAATTCATTGGGTGGATACAATTATAATCTCTGTTTACTTAGAAGATAAATTAGCCCCAAAGCACTTTACAAGAACTGCTGCCAAGCACTAGGTAATTTCTGCTATTTTAACACTATGATTGAGACTTGGATTTTTTTTTTTTACAGATGTCTTAAATATGCTGCACATTCTCTCTTTTCTAACCATCAGGGCACACACAATATACGCTGAGGCATAGATTTGAACTGCTCTAGGGGCTGTACAAGCAAAAGTTAACTTGCTCCTGTCACACACAGTAGTTATTCAGCCATTAGTAGGAGCAGGGAGATGTAGGTTTGCACAAAGTACGGTGCCATCCCAAAATCAAGTAGTGTTTGCCCCCCGGTGCTACTGGCATGCAGCAGACACATGCAGCACTCACCTGCTTTCGCATGATGTCTGTAGCTTGCATGATGCACTTGGGCAGCAGCCCATGGCTGCGGGCCAGAATGGCTGCTTGCTCCAGGGACACACTCAGCGTACTCCTGCACAAGGGAACGAGAGCACAGATCACAGCTTCCAGAGTCTACATAGGTGTCCTGCTTTAGGGCAAACCGGGGAGGAAACCTCCAAATGGGGTCCCTCTAGAAAGCAGATTCAAGCAGCCCCTCCCCCAACTGGTTCGGGGAAAGATATCCTTGGAGAAAAGTGGGAAAAACTGTTTATTTAACAAGCAACCATTCACAAGCATGAAAAATGAATAATATGAAACAATGGAACATCTCGTTGTTCTGAAAAGATGGCAAATTCAGGAAGTCCTTGACATGGGGTGTAGCTCGGCTCGCTCAGTCTCTTATCACTCTCTCTGGCACTGGCAGTGCCACGTCCCGGGCCCTGGTGGGCCACAGGTGTGAGCTCCTGCTGTGCTTCTGCCTTTTCGCGCCACACCAGAGCCCAGCAGTTCCAAGAAAAAGGAAAAGCCACAGTCTGGAGAACTTCTCTGCCTCAACCAGCTAAAAAAACTCACTAAAAGCAAAGGAGAGCTCTCTGGCACTGTCTGTGCTGACAGCACAGCCCAGGAGCAGCTATGTGGGATAAGGGCAGTCCCTGGTAACACACTGTGCGCTTCTTCTTGCTCTAGATCCAGCCTTAAAGCTGAGAACTCAACATCCAGCACAAAGAGGACACGACTGGGGATACAAGCATCATAAAGTCACCCCAAACAACAGGTATGTGCAGGACACTTGGCTGTTATGTATTGCTTCTGTTAGCTATTCTATTTACCTTTTTTAGATTTTCTTACATATAAAACTACTAAATGACCTCAGTCTTGTTGCACCTGGATACCGCAGTTGAGTCTCCAACATCATTACAAGGCTGTGTATCACTGCTCTTCTGCATTGACTCATTTTAAAGCGATTCACAAATTAATCTATACTTTTGAAACACTGCCAGAACAGTGATGTGTTTCAAAATCAATGTGTGCACACATCAAGATTCTAAAGCTGTTTTTAAGCAACTTCCTACATTTTCAGTGTGTGACTGAAGACAATGCTGACTACAAGTTCTATGCAATGAGATCACTTGATCAGTTGTATGGGATGACACACTGAAACACAAAATATTTCGTGTCAATACTACTTAGTAACAAAAGTATTAGAAGTTACAACAACCCTGAAAGATGCCAGCCGATTTAGGTCCTTATTACATTCCCTTAAAATTGACCATATTTTGCTTCCAATAGGACCACACGTCTAGAAAGGCCAGAAGGCGCCACGGCAGAAGCAGCAGCCGCGTTGAAGCTTCCCTCACCTCTGCATGCCAGTGGCGCACATGGTGATCTGACAGGCTCCCAGCCGGTAGCACAGCTCCGAGGATATGGGCAGCAGGCCAGCTCCTGCTGAGGCACTGCTGGAACATCCTGACTGCCCTGGCTTTGCACTGATGAAAGACTTCAGCAGCCTGCAAAGCTCATCCATTGCATTGATAGGGCGAATAAGCTGAACAAAGCAATACAAAAGCCATCAGTAGCGTATTAACACCTTCAAGCTATAAAGACATTTACAAGTCTTTATCCTGTGTCTAATCCTATGTCTATCATATGTCTAATCACAACATTCTACACAGAGTAACTGCCACACAGTAACAACTATTTACAATATATATAAACTTCAGAAGTGGCAAAATAAAATTACTTAGGCTTAGGACTATTTTTTTATCATAAATCACACAGGTTGTTTACAATGTGTATTACAATTGCAAATATGTTCCCTGCAATAGCATTTTAATGCTTTACATGCACATATCCACATGTCACCTGCCTATAGGTGAGATGCTGGACACTACTATTTTCTTGTTTTCTCTGCAACAAAGTGTACAAAGTGAAAAAAGTGTAACTTGCAAACTGAACATTTGTTGGTTTTCATGCACCTGTGGGAGAGGAAAACGAGCCCAGTCTGCCTGGCATCCGTGTTTGGCAAAGACAGGCAGAGTCAAACAAGAGTCACCGTAGTGCTGCATTGAAGGGCTCTTGTGTCTACCCAGATTCTGATTTTCTTTTCAACAAAAGAACTGTAGCCAAGCATCGGAGAAATCCAGATTCCCCCTTTAAGGTTGGGAATATTTTAAAATGCTGTTTGGGTTTGTACAGATCTGCTGTACAGGTATCCCTCGACTGGAATTTTAGAAATGTTGAAATATGAGAGAATTTATTGCAGAAATAAATGCATAAACAATACCTGGTCAATCTTCACTGCAGTAGTATTGGAATCAGTGGGCAGGTTTGATCTCTCTAGGTAAAATGTCCTGCAAAAGGCCAGCAGGTACTACATTAGTTTGGTTTGTCCCACTTCAAGCACATATATGTGTACTATCTTTTATAAAACAGCTGAGAAAGCTATGCTAGAAATGCACTTGAAGATCTGCCTCCTTATTGAACCACTGTGATTGCAGTAATTTACAGAGTTTAACATATTCCAAATCCCCATTAAGAAAAATATAATTCTAGCTCTGCACAAAATTCTGAGGTCCAATCTGCATTCCTTCTGAATGGGCTAAACTATCGGAAGAAAATGGCCAAGCTCCAAAAATTCTGTATGTGCAAAAAAATGCATGAGGAACAAACAATCTTTTTCATTAAATTTTAAGGCCTTTAGCAAGGAGTGCTCTGAAATTTTCAATGTCTTTTAAGGCAAAGCAGAAGTACAAAATACCTGAGTTTACGGTAGTATTGCTGCACTTTTTCAAGTGAAATACCATTAATTTGCTGCGGGAGTTCTTCTAGAGATGAACCAGCTGGTTGTGGTTGCCCCTCTGTACTCTCCAGAGCTGAAGAAGAAAACATTTTACTAAAGCTATGTTATTAGTGGTTTTTTAAAATTCATTTATTTATCTCTGTATCACTTCATTGCTCAGCAGATGACTGTTGGATCATGTCAGGCAGATTCTGACACTCTATAAACTTAATGCTTTTCCCAGTATGGGAGGACAGTGATATTATCACAGAGGTGAGCTTCATAGAAAGCAGTTCTGTCTGACAGCAATTACTGCCCATTAATGGTCCCTTGAAAGACATTTCCTGTCTTGTATTTTGGTGTGAATATTTGCTTATCAAGTTTATTTCTAGCCCAGATGATTCTGTCATGGTGTTTGCTTTTTAAAATACTTCTCTGTAGACTGGGCATAGATCGCTTGATCCTACACTACACCAAACTATCCATGTAGTCCAGTACATGCCTCTATGGCTGAGGTGCAAAAAAGCCCCAAGCCAGCACATCTTGTTCTCATGACTGTGTCTAATTCTGAAGTCTAGCACTCCCCCAGGACTTCCTAAAATAGAAATATCTGCTTCCTAAATGAGTCTGTAGGTCTCAACTGCTTGTTTTAAAGAGTTTCATGGTCATTCTTTATTTTTAATCTTTCAAAATCAGTAGTTAGTAGCTTATTTTTCTCAAGAAAGCTTTTTATAGACACCTTTTGTAAAGAGCACTGTGTGCAGTTTCAAGGTTCCCCCATTCTGAAACCGAGCAGGCAGTTTGGAGAAGTAGTAGCTGTCAAGGTAAAAGATAACCTTCAAGGCCTGACGACTTCCTTCGATGTGGTAGAAGACATGAGTATCTGGAGAAATAAAGATAAAACACTTGCTGCTTTACCACAGCAGGAGAATTGTGAAACCACTGCTTTTTGGGTTTGCTAGATTATCTAATGACATATCACATCTCCACCATAACATGAATAAAGGAGAGCCTTTATGGAGAGAATGCAGGCTCTGAAATCTTACACTTAAAAGATCATAGTTAGTGTGACCTAGTATGATGTTTGATCCAAATACAGTAAATATAGTTAATAATTAGAATCCCAGGTTGTTTCATGGCATTTCATAGCCAGTGGACATGAAGAGAGAGATCTGGCAGGGGTAAGACATTGGACCTGAAAAGCTGGGAACTCACCACAGGGCCTGTGGTGCTAATTCTCTGTCACACCTCCCTGCACAGAATCACACAGATAAGGCACCCTGGCACAGGCCCCAGCTACACAGCACAGCACACACACCCCCATTCCACTGTGTCTCTTGTGCTTTAGGGGCTGTGTGCTTCAGGGGAAGCTCAGGGAATACAGCAGTGCTTCAGATAAGCTGCCCAGTGCTCTCCAGGGGTGACATGGTCTCTAAGATTTATAGTCATAGAGAATATTAAATCCATAGAATAAAAGAAAAAAAGTGCCTCAAAGAAACAGAGAATACTCACTTGCTACAAGGACTTCATCCAGCTGCTTGAAAAAAAAGGCAACTTTGTCTAGTTCAGCCAGAGTGACTTGGATGTCTTCCAGCATGGTGCGCTCCTCCTTCTGTAGGGCAAGGCAACGGACACAAACAGGTTATTATCTGCCAGAAGATGAGTGACAGGAAGGTATTGTTTTTATGGGCATGTTTTGGTTCAGGAAACCTAAAGCAGAGTGCAGAGCTTTCCATGAGCTCCATCTCAGCCAGGAAATCACTAACAGCTTTTTAACACTGTGATACAACTTTAACCACCCTTTGCTTAGATGTCATCTGATGTGATTCACAGAGTAGACAGGTTTAAGAACTGAGTAAGTTTGAAGGGATCTCTTTCTCCAAACTTTATACCTACAAATGTGAAGAACAGTTGATCAGTTACAGCAAAATAAATAGTGATACATTCTATGCAATGCAAACAAATAGCAGTTTCATGCATAGGTAGTTTGGATGGTATTTTATAAAAAAATCTCCACACTCTATCTACAATGTCTACAAAGCAGAGAAAAAACCTCCCTTCTCTATAATGTCAGAACTACTTTTCTGTTTTATGCCTCTCTTTTCTTTGCGTTTTTAGAGGTTCAGCAGCTGATCTTCTGTAGCTGTAGCTCATCTGTTCATTAGGTGCAGATGAACTATGCAAACACAGCTCCTCTCCTCAGACATGGTGCCTCAAGCCCCAGCACCACAGACCTGAGAGCCAGACTGCACTCCATCTGTTTGCCTGAACCCTTGCCATTCTCAGAACTTCCTCACCAGTTTGGGAGCTGCGTGTCCTTACCAGGGGACACTCATGCCACCAAGAGCTGGGCACTAAAATCTCTCTAAATACAGCAGCATTGCTCCAAATACAAAGGCTGACTGTTTTCTACAGTGTTCGAAGAGGTGAACATGACCGGAAAAGGAATACAGCACTTGTTTGTCAGCTGTGGAAATCTCCAGAGTTTGCAGCAGTGAGTCTGAATACACTGCTGGAATGCAGGTAAGAAGCTCAACAGCTCTGGCTGTGCTGAGTGACACAGAATCACACAGGCAAATGTAGGCAGACCCAAGGATACCACAATTTTCATCTTACCACGGTGGGGGAGAGAAGAGACTGGTAGTTCAGTAAAACGCCGGTGGCTGCTATCTGTTCCAGCCATTTTCTGCTGGCATCTCTGCTGCTCTCTTCATACTCCCCATTGTTGTTGTACCGATAGTTGAGAGCAGCCAGTAACTGCTCTGAAAAGGTACAAATAGCAGCCACAAGAGACTGACAGAAGATGGAATCACGTCTCAGCTGTAGCTCAGTATCTATCAGAGAAAAGCATAAAGAAGTCATGAATATGCTCCTCTTCCTCCTCACTGCCAACAAAGTAGTGTGCGCGTGTGTGTGCACATGACGTTCAGCTTCTGCTGTAGCTTTGCTCTGACTTCACAGATAACCTCTCATTGCTGTGTGACCTGGGTGGGGAAATAAAGACAGTACAGTTGGCACATGTGCATGCTGCAAAATTTTCTAGTCCAATTGCCTCTTCATTATTCCCTCTGCATGCTCCTTCTGCCTGGAAAGAAATTAACTACTAGAAAGTAACTCCTTAGTTACAGCCATATCTGGACTGATTCCCTTTTTATGTTTCCAGAAGCAAGAGAATTATTGAAAGAAGGTCTACACCATTACATCTCTCCTGGGCTATTAGAGATTAATCTTACCCCATCCATCTGTATTTTGTGGGCTTCCCATATGCCTAATGCATTAACTGGGCCCATCCATATGGTACCAATTGGTTTGTTTCTTGGGTGAATTTCCCCATGTTGATTTTGCTTCCAGAGTGCCTGCCAGGCAGCCACATGCTGGTCAAATCAATCTTGTCATGCTTCAGGGGATAGCAGGCCAGAGAGGCACATGAATAAGTAGAGTTACTTCCTAGGTGCCCCCAGCCCCTACAGCAGGCTGTGCAGTGCTGCAGCAGTTGCTCTCATTAGCAAGGCACTGCTCCCTAGGGAAAGAAGCTGAAGACATCACCCAGAGGCTTTGAAGGTCTGGACTATTTTTGTAAGCACTGAACACAACAGACTGACTAACACACTCCAGACCCTGGGCCATATTCTCACCTTAAGGACAACCATCCTTCTTTCCAGCAGATGTTCATGGAAATGCTGCAGGAGATGGGGCACACAGAGAGAGACACATTGGGAGACATTTTATCTACTATCAAAACCCAGCCTTTATGGTCAGTAGACTGACACAGCTTGGTTTGGACAGACTCACAGAGCCACCCTGGCAGGAGCTGAGAGATAAGTTAGAGCCATACAAATCTCTGACCTTCATTCTGTGAAGATCTGAGAATCAAGTGTGGCACAGTGAAACACCAGTTTCCAGTTATGTATTGTCTTGTTTTCAAACAAAAGGACACCACGTAAGTGCTACAATTACAAAAAGCCTGTGCCCAGGTTCCTTAAAGACCTGTCCCTTGCTCTGCATGCACGATGTTTGGTGTGTGGTAACAGGTTCCTGATGTCCCCAGCATATTTGGGTTCTCCTTGCACATTTAAGGTCTTTGTCTGCTCTTGGCTGTAATTCCAGCATGCCTGCTCTGTTTGGAACAATGACAGTCCATAGGCTCAAAAAGTTGTGCAATAGATCTCATGTTTGCTGCATGTTCTCACCACAGCAGGAAGAGTAAAGGAGAGGAGGGTTCTCTTCCATCTGGGAAGGAGGGTTGTACAAAGGGAAAAAATGAAGACAGAAAAACCCTGTCTTAGAGACATCTTGAGTATGTTGTTCTGTAAAAAATGAAAACCCCTTACCTGTGCATTTTAACAAGGCCAAAAGCAGCTGATTCTTCCCATCTAAAACAGTGAAGAAAATAAATGCTGTAGCCAACATAATACCAAAGTAGATGTGATTGCAGCTGGTTAACAGTTTCCTCATTCCCCCAAAATCTCTGGCACCTGCATGGCCATGTCTATTTATTCTGGTAGTCCTCACCTGCACAGACATATTCATGACTGAAAAAAACTAAGTGTAAAGCAAAGAATTTTACTGGCTACATGCTCTGTTAACTCCCGTGAATTACTGGAAACAAATTGCATTTGCAAATGAATTCCCAAGGAGGTGATTTCCATTCAGTGCTTCACACTGATCTGTAAATATCAGGCTCATCTCCTTTTTCAGTTCAACCAGACTGCAATGATTTAGGATGCCATAATATCTGATTAGCATTCACTTCACAGTTTGGAATATACCAAGCATCTCTCTCTTAATTTTCTAAAAGGGTTTAAAAAGCACAAGGGAGATAGATCAGTCTGAGAGCAATCTGAACAGGCTGATGAAATAACATAAGGGGAAAAAAGTTCTTTGGAATTGCTGAACAGGTTCAATTCTACCATAAAGCACCAGGACTCTGCAAACCATAACTTGCTCTACCTGGTCCTCTCTAGGCCTTATTACAAAATGAGTTAAAATTATGAAATCAACTGCTAGGTTTGGCTAAGATCTCTTCTCCCCAAAGCTAGTAACAAATTTTCCTTATTTACAGACCTTCCACATGTTTCTGTATGATGTCAACAAGGTTCTTGATTCGCAGTGGAAGGTTCCATGGATCTTCCTGAATGCTGGCTTGAATATTATTCCGGCACCTAACTGTGGTTTCTTCCTTCTGTTTAAATTCTAGAAAACATAGTGTGTGTCAGCCATTTAGAAAATGCCACATAACTAAAAGTGGCTTAGGAGTTAAAATGTGAATACAGATGAAAGCAGAGACACAGTACCAACAGCAGCAATTGGGAATTAAGAAGGTCCCGAAATAGAACTAATAGAGAGGGCAAAAGACTCTTTTCATATTAGCATTATCAGCAGTCTCCCTGCATTGCTTTCAGGACTGTGGGCCTGGCTGACGTGCAGGTGCAGGGAGCTCTCCCCCATTCACAGACAAAGAACCCCTGCTTCCTCTGCCTTTAATGGCCTGCACAGCTGTACCGGGCAGATCCAGAGAGTAAGAACAACTTCTTGGCTGCAACTGTCACATCCCATAATACTGATGAGAAGTTCTGAAATATCCTGCTTTCTCTCACTGATGAAAGCTAACTGTTTAATTATAGAGTAGAAAATTTATTCTCCATGACTTAGCTATGTAGTTAAGTCAAACATCCCATTGTTGGTGATGAAGTACAGAAGATAGAGAAACAAAAAAAATTATGCCAAAAAACTGATCCTGGACAGGACCAGGAGGGTATTCCAATGTCCATCCATCACAAAAAGGTGGCTATGGTAGCTATTAAACAGACACTGTGGTCCAAGATTCCAGCTGAGTGTAAGCAGGGCTTGTCTGTTCCTCAGTGTGATCAGTTAACTAAAAGACTCTCTCAAGGTAATTAAGCTGCTTTTAACAATGACATTCTGTTTAAGCAAAATAAATGTTATTTCTTCATTCCAACAGTGCATGAAAAGGCTAACATTCTACACAAATGTGAATGTGTTCACAGAGATGAGTACATATAACAGAACTCCACAGGAGTTATTTCTGGAGTCAAGAAAAAAATAAAGGAGGAAAAGATCTCTAGTTCTAGAGTTTGCCACTGTAACTAAAAGCAGAGCCTGAGAGAGGTTGGAGCTCCCACCTCCTACAGCACCTGAGGTACAGCAGGAGTAGTAGGGAACATTTCAGTTTTCAAGTGGGAAAGAAAATGCAGCAAATATTTAGCAAATAAAATCTTTCATATTTCAGGCAGGAACGAAACCGCATCCTGAGCCCCAAAAGTACTAAAGCAAAGAGTCATCAAGCTCCCTGAGGAAAAAGAAAACATGGTGCCATCTGTTTGCTCTCTATGGGAATCAGTTTTCAAAATAACTGTCATGTGAGGATGAGTTTACTCTGGCAATCATCCATCTGAAGAAAAGCAGAGCAAGCCATTAAGCAAACTGAGGCAGAACCTCTGGTGCCTTGGAGCTCCAGTGGTCAGCCCCTCATTAGCTTATTAGAGCACTCCTTCACCTTGAATTTGACTATCCCTACATTGCACCTTTTCAAATATGTGCACATCAAAGCAGGGATTTGGAAACTGATGAAAGAGCTGCGAGAACTGAGCAGCATGTAACAAAAGAGGCCTCTGTGTGTTTCAGGAGGAATTCCCATGAAAATGACCTCTTAAGATACAACATTTCAGTGGTCAGACATGGTACCTGCCTAATGCATGACTGGGTAGACTGCAGAGTTAAGGAACTGTGTGGCCATAGCACATCTGCTTTCATGTTAAGCTCTTAAGTCTTGGAAATCACATCATTAAATACAGTCAGTCTACTTCTTTACCTTGAAAACTGTGGTCCATGGGAAAATGCTTGGTTTCCTCAAAGGCCTTATTTATTCCTGGTCCTTTTAGAAGTGCATTGATTGCGTCAACCTACAATAGGAACATTATTGATCAGTGTCTGAGACTTGCAGATGAAAATCTGAACAGAACTCTTGTGGGAAATTGCCGAAGCCCTTACATTACTTGTATTTTGGAATGACTGACACACAGCAGTCAAACTTTATAGCCATGAACTGACCTCAAAGAGCTTCTCACATTTAATAACAGCATTTTCCACAACGATGATCTATGTGCTGATGAGATAATAGCAAACGACTCTCCAGGGTCACACATTATTACCACATTTACACACCAGACTTGTGAGAATCTCCTGAAATCTGCAAATGTGATCCATTTAAATCAAACAAAGTAGTAGAAGTCTGTCCCTTCTTTTCATAGAAGCTTTTTTCCCCTTAGTCTCATGCCTTAGGTAGGGCAAGTCAGCCTTGCTTAAATCACAAGGCGAATTTAATAAAGCAAACAAAAGTGATTCATCAAACAGTCCTACAATACATTTGCTTACAGTGTACCCCAAAATCTCAATAGTAAGCCTTCCTCAAAATATTATTTCATAACACGATTTAGAACTTCCAATTTCTTGATTGACATTGATAAAGAAAAAGCAATTCTGTCTAAGAATAACGCTTTACACACCTGGTTAAAAAGGTGTTCCAGACAGCCATGAAGTTTGTCTTGCTTGTCTAAAGGTATCCTCATATCATTGGGAAGTTCATCTCCTAATACAGAAGAAATGAAAACCTTTTAACTTACAAACATGATCTGTGATGAGGCATGGGCACACTGCTCTTCACACTGGTGTGAAGAAAATGATTGCTGCTTTATCTCCAATTCTTAGATCAAAATACTCACTGTTCTTACATGATGCAAGTATCCAATAACTAAAGAAACTTATCCCTGTCTAATACCTCTCCCATGTTCCAAATTTACTGTGGTTTATTAGAAAAAGGTAAATCTGTATCTTTATGTTCCTGTGATTATTTTTGATGAGACCACCAATGCAAATTAAATATGAAAGTGCTTATAATCAGCAAAGACTTCTCAGCGCTGCTGAAGGGCTGGGCACGAAATGGAAGCTTGTGACCTGTGCCCACACTCACCTGAGCCCATCCCATCCCTGACTGTGCCCACACTCACCTGAGCCCATCCCATCCCTGACTGTGCCCACACTCACCTGAGCCCATCCCATCCCTGACTGTGCCCACACTCACCTGAGCCCATCTCATCACTGCCCAGGTAGGAGCTGTTGCTCCGCACGCTGGTGTAGGACACCACGGAGTCCCGGTTACTGTTACACTCACTGCAAAAGAGAGCACAGAGGACACTGAACAAAAGCTGTCCCCACATCCAGACACCCACACTGCTATTCTGCCTTTATTAGCACTGTCTCCCCACACCTGGTTCTGTGAAAATGAACTGACTAATGCCATGCAGAACAGCCATCAGGAAAGGACTCTGGAGCCAGACTGCCACTGGATGCCTTCTTCTTCTATTTGCAGTAAGCACTGAATGCGTAATACATCACCCTGCTTTGGGAAATAATGAAAACAGACATCTCCCCTGGTCGTTTGTTACCAATTGTCAGGGTATTACAGCACCCAAATTCAGCATTTAGGGAGGCTGCAGTAGCACAGATACTGGAGGTGGAAGAGAAAATTTAGGGAATCTAAGACACTGAAGAATCAGGCACTGTAGATCCTATAATGAAGCAGAGAAGTCACCACAGCTCCACACCCATCTTGGCTCATGCACACCTAGAAAATTCTGGAGTTAATCTCCTCTCTTTAAAGTTCACTTTAAACTAATCTTACTAAAAGTAATCGAAGACTATGGATCTCAGGCTGTCCCCTTCCAATGAAGTGACAATGAGAGTGGTTTTAAAGGTAGAAGCCCAAAACAAAGCTTCAAAAATTCTCCACTGTCTGCCTCCGAAGCCATTTTTAACTGACATGAGAGAAAAATACAAAAGCAACTGCAAGTACCCTAATTGGGATTTTTGCTGTCTTTTTAAAAATCTAGTATCAATCAAATCAGTTTCTTTCTCAGGAAGATTAATACTTATAGCAACTACTCTGCAGTACAAACCCTTATGAATTACACCTCAATGTACATCATTTGGATTCGGATCCAAATGATCCCAGATAATAAGCATGGCTATTGCAAATAAGGTATTTTCTTATCTGCAGTTTGCTTGGGTTTGTAGCTGATCAATGCTCTTTTAAATCAAAACCCATAAAAACACATTCCCTCTCGAGTTACTATTATCTGTAATATATGCTTAATTCTCTGCCTCTGTCTAATAAAGATAAGACAGAATAATGTTTCTCAAATTTATGTGCAGAATTCTGGAACAAGTGACAAACCCAGAGAGACTGTACTGTCACTTTGTTAGCTGGAATAAATTAGCCTCAGCTACAGAAATTTAAACTCCAGGGATACCCTATTAGCAGTGAAAGAAATTCAGCACATTTCACTCAGAAAGTTCCAAAGCACATGTGCAGATCAAAATCTCACACCACAGAGATGCCCCAGATCTCAGCACTGCAAGTACTCACTCTATTTCGTTATTGACTTCGTATTTGCTGTCCTTTGAGGCGATCAATATTCAACTGGACGAAACCCCAAGCAACCAATCTCACTGACCCTGTCTTGAACGAGGGACTGCAGGCTCCAGAGACCCCTTCCAACACAAACTATTCCCCTTCTGCCATTCTGCAGTCCTGCATGGCTGGCACCTATTGCTACTGGTACGAGTGCACAACAAGAGCAAGTAAAGCCTCAGGACTGCAGTGGGGACATTACAGAGACAGCTCATTCACTCAGGTCCCTGGGATACTCCCAGCTCTACACTCTTACTAGAAATGTAAGAATGGCCTATTAATGATGTTAAATTGCCATGGCCATAACTTGTTATCCCAGTTATTCTGAAGATGAGTTTCCAAATGTTTCCCCCCCAAAACAGAAAGAACTGGGAGCGAGATTCCCTTTGGCAGCAAATATTCCTGGAGAACCAGCAGTCAATCATGTACCAAAAACATTTTGAGACACCTGAATAAATATTTCCATTTGTGGTTTCAAATGCCCATTAAAAATAAAAAACTCAATGTCCATTTCTGTTTCTCAGGATCTTAGACTTTCAGGAAAATTGGCTGCAGAACTGAATGTTAATACCAGCTATTACAAGACCAAGCAGTCTGAGAACTCTGCTAGGCTTCTGTAGTTTCTGGCTGCAGGATGCAGAAAGTCACACTAGACCTATTTATTTAATTGTATTCCATTTTCTAGGAGCTTTAGCATTTTGGCGGAAGTATTTTTGCTGTGTATGTCTCCAGGGTAAAAAACATAATGAATACATAAGTGAAGTGAATACTCTACTATGTGAATACTAGGTAATTGACTGGAAAACAACCTGTTTGTTGAATCCATACTGGAATCAGAACTTTGAAATACTGTATTACTAAGGTAAAAGTGGCACAATCTTCAGACTGACCTGTAGGAGTCTCTGAAACTCATTGTGTCATGTCCAGAGTCTTCCTGGTCCTCCTCAGAAACTTTGAAACAAACCTTCTTGATTCCACCATGCTCAGCTTTGTCAGGATCACTCTCTTCTGTTGCCAGGGAAGGTGAGGATGCCTCCTCAGTAGATGGTGGCTCACAGGCACCAGCTTCTGTAGGCTCTGTTATAGTGGACAAAAGTCTGCAGAAGCACAACACAGAGCTCTCAGTCCCACAAACGAACCGTCATGACTAAGGCTAAATGTAGCTATGTGAAATCAGAGCTAACATTGTGAGCACTTCACATAGACTACTACCTAACATCTGATCTGAACTTGCTCTCAGTTTGAGGCCATCCCCCTTGTCCTGTCACTCTAGGCCCTTGTAAAGAGTCTCTCTCCATCTTTCTTGCAGGCTCCCATCAGGTACTGGAAGGCCACAGGTAGGTCACCCTCCAGCTTAACAATCCAAATTCTCTCCACCTTTTCTTACAGCAGAGCTGCTCTGTCCCTCTGATCATCTCCATGGCCTCCTCTGGGCTCTCTCCCACATCTTTTCTGGACTGGAGGCAGCTCTGCAGGTAGGGCCTCAACTGAGCAGGGCAGAGAGGCAGATTCCCCCCTGGCTCCACCTGCGGGGATGAGCCCAGGACTGAATGGGAGTGCTGGTGGATGAGAGGCTGGACACAAGGCTGATAACACAGAGATTATTATTGCTCTTGTTATTGCTGAGCTTACACAGAACCTTTTCTGCCCCTCATCCAGCCACACTGGGGAGGAGGCAGGGGTGTGTGGGAGGCTGGGACGACACAGAGCCAGGACAGGTGAGCCCAACTGACCCGAGGGATATTCCAGATCATGTGACACTATGCTCAGCATATAAAGTGGGCAGAAAAAAGGAGGAAAGGGAGGATACTGGGAGTGGTGGTGCTTGTCTTCCCAAGTCGCCATTCTGCAGGGTGGGACCCCTGAAGGTGGCTGAACACCTGCCTGCCCACGGGAAGCAGTGAATGAATCCCTGGTTTTGCTTTGTTTGTAAGCAGCTTTTGCTTCACCTGTTGAACTGTCTTTATTTCAACCCACAAGTTTTCTCACTTTTATTCTTGTGACTCTATTCCTGATCCCTCTGGCAGGGACTGAGCAGTGGCTGTATGGGGCTGAATTGCCAGCTGGGGTCAAACCATGTCAGTGCACAATGGGCTGTTCTGTTCATGACTGAGATTCCTGGAAGTGGCTGTCATCAGCTTAGGGCATTGTACAGCCTCTTCCTACACAGCTCATCCCTGCAGCCCCTGCTACCAAAACCTTGCCTCTTATGCACAAACAGACACAGACACACTACTCCATCTTTTGTCACTGCTACAAGGAGACCTGTGATGATAAAGAAAGACGAAAAGAGGAAGAGAAACCATAGGTTCCATTGAGAAACTGGTCTGCAATTACAAGTTTTGCTTAGTCTGCCTTATGACAGACCAAATCTCAAGGGCTCTTGACAACAAATAGATTACTATTTTGGAATATAGAGTAAGCAAAACAGTGGCTGTCAAATTCAGGTAGACTTTTAGAAACAAAAGACAGTAATACAAACATGGATGGACCTAGTAGTAGATTTGACACAAGCAGTGAGGACCCGTGATACATGGACAGGAGTAAGAGGTGAGTAAAGAGGCTGACAGCTGGGGCAAACAGCACAACGTGTTTGTGGAGGTTACTGCCTCAACGTTGTAACAATTTCTTTCCCCAGTGCATACAGGATTTTCTACTCACTTATTTATCTGAGTGACATACTGCTTCATTTCCTTCACTGCAATGTCAAGTTTGTTAAAAAGGTGCAAGTAGGAGTCCTGCATCTCCCAATCTTCCTGCTTCAGCAGGAAACTGAGTCCCCTTTCTTCCCGAACTGTTCCTTCATTCTGCTGGCCACAGTTGCCATCAGGATCTCCATCTTCTGGGGCTGGACATCTCCAGGATGGTGCAGCCATAGTGGTGATGCAATGCTGAGTATATGAGACCGGATTTAAGGTACCTACTAAACATTAAAGGATCTAGTTAGTATCTAGAAAGTCTCTCATTACTTTTCCCACTCCCTCCCAGTGATGATTGTTTAGGATAAATGGAGTTTTAACAGGAAAAACTAAAATTTCACAGAACAGTTTTATATAATTACATTCTATGACAACATCATTTTGAAAAAAACCAAAGAAGTTAGGCTTTTTTCCCTGGCATTCCAACTAGATATTTTGAATTTATTGCAGTTCAGAAACTGGCTAAATTATGGAAGTAAAGACCGATGTTGACATGTATACTTATACAGACAAAACAGAAGCTATCTAAAAGCAGTTGTTGAAAAGTTAATGAATTTGAGTTCTCAGGAGTCAGCCTATGCTATTATTCCAGCTCTACAGACATTTACACTTACACACATACATATATAAAGGATATAAAGGATTCTGTCCTTACAGAAGATAAATTAATTCTTTTTCATTTAGAATTGCTGACAGTTTTGGTTTTGGTTGCAGTACTTTGCTAACTACCTCAGCTCACATTAAAAATACTAGTGCCAAAGCAAGCAGGGCACCTTTATAGACTTCAATTTGAATAGTCAATGCCATTGTTCAGAAGGTTGGTTAGTCTGTACCTCCCTCTTCCAAACATTCCTGCACTCTTGACCTTCACGTAGCAATGAATCAGAAGCATGTTAAGTGAGATCATGATAAAGAAATGTTGGAACTCAACAGATTGTAGGAGAAATGCTGCATAGCAGCAAGTTATCCAGAAATAGATCCCCTGTCAGAGAAGGGACTTTCAACTCCAGTGCACAGAATTTATCTAGCAATGAGAGTAGAAAGCAGCACCACAATGTGATTGACTTCAGTTTTCCCCCTGAATGAAGCACTAGCACTGCCATCAGTCCCCGCTCACTTTAGTCAGCAAGTCACCTCTAGTAAGGGCACAGCACCCCAGGCACACAACTACCATGAGATCACGCCCAAACCAGTTTAGCTCGCACAAGCATGGGAGCTGAAGCCCCTCCATGCTGAAAGCCATTACTTTTTCACAACACAAGAGGGCTGCCATTTAACTATAAAATTTTAAGGAGAAAGAAAGGGTACTGGCAAGACTATGTTTCCTTGGAACTTACATTTGACTATGCTGAGTGGCATTAAAACACAACTTTTTATACAGATAAAATCAGTACGACTTGAAAGTTAATAATCACCTTGCTCTGGATCAAGACCAATAATAGAAGGTTTCCGTCCAATGCGAATACTGAACGATCTCCCTGCTGAGGTAGTGCTTTTGGGGTATGACACCTCCATGAGGTTAATATGGCAGTTGGTGGGGCAGAAATCCATGCTGTTGAGGGAATGTGGTTCCATAATGGCTTGTTTGAAGGCTGGGCTCACCTTTATTTTCAATTCATCTGCAAACTGGAAGAAATTAAATATGTGTGTGCTACTCCACTTTCCAAAAAAATTTGATGCAACACAGGCAATTGTTTTCTTTTCCTGCCACCTATTCCAAAAATCCAGGAATTCAGATTTCTGCTGCAGCTGGAGTAACATGTTAAAATAAAGCTCATAAAACAACAAGGGAAAGCAACTAGCTATGCCTCCTAGCACTCTCTTTTCAAGCAGCTCAGATAACTGCACAAAACAAGCACACACTTTGTTTACACCATCACACACTGTAGTTATATTCCTGTTAAATAAGACATGTATCAATCTGTTCTCATATTTATTCATTCACACAGTGGAAATGGACCTGCAATAATATGTTTTAACCTACAGCTCTGACAAGCAGAACGGAGTGATTTACAGACAAGGTATTTTTCACTCAAAACTTGCAGATTCAGTAACTTGCAGAGCTGTTCTCATGCCTCCAGGACACCCACTGCAGAAACAGTTTGGATTCATTAATAAAGAATACTAAGACCCACTTAAAACAATGAAGTATTGTCTCAGGACTTCACCAATAACCAGTAGTGTTGTACCTGTTGGTAGCTCGTGAGCCTCCTGCTAATGCTCTCCAGCTTAGTGTCACAGATTTGCCGGAACTCATACTGGGGCATGGTGGCCACAGCACTGCTGAGGGACAGAAGCCTTTCACAGCTCCTTACGAAGTGACTGTCCTCTGCAGCAAAGGCTGCTAAAATCTAAACAAAAAGACAGGATGTCAGTGATATGAGTCTTGACAGGGAGGGAAAATACAGTTTTCTTCCACTCAGTGAGTAGCAAAGCCCCATGGTTGAACAAAGCTGCCTCCAGAACAAGCTGCCTTTATTACTGCCTGAGAACCACTAATGTGTCTAACCCTCAGGGACATATAACGCTCCTTAAAAAATATTTAGAATCACAGAAGTGGATCAAAATATCCACTGTCCAAGTTACCTGCTCTTGCATGCTTTCATGGGACATAACAATAACATTACTGGGATGTGACAAACATTCACTGCTAGCTCATTTTTGTCAGAGATGACCAAGCCACTCAGCACTCTCTGCTACCTTCCAATAGCAGCAGTTCTACCCAATTCCTGTAGCAACCCATCCATCCTCTCAGGTGGGAAAACGCTGCTTGATTTTCTTGCAAGGTAAAGCAAATTCCTGTCTGAAAAGATTAATCTTAAATATCAGCAGAGTGTGTGTTACCAGGCAGATAAAACCAAGAATTCCACAGCTGAGGGCTCCCCTCCATCTGCCTCAGCTAAAGTCCTGGAAGCACTAGCTGATTTGCTCATACCAAACAAGCTATTGTAACTCAGTACATTCTGCCGAACAAAGCTCTAAGCAGGCTTGACAAGACCAATGTCAACCTCAACTGAAGAGCCAAGCCCACAGCAGCCAATAATAAGCTCTATTATTGGTTTCCCATTCTGTTTAAGAACAAAGCTGACCACATACAGTTTTCGGTACCTTTGCAGTGAGATTGAAGCAACCTTTTGGTTCCACAATTTTCTCCAGAACAAAGGATTTGATTCCTGCACTGCTAACATATTCATACACCACCCCATGCTCCAGGTGGGTGTTATCCACAGTCAGGCTGATGAGAGGGGTTTCTTCACCAATGACCAGTGGAGAAATAACAGTCTGTGGTGTCTGGGCTGGAACCAAAATAAGTCATTAGATGTGTCTGGCAGCACATGTGAACACAGGCCTGCCCAGGCAAGAAAAACCTGCTGAGAAGAAATATTGAATGCAGAGACACAACCTTTGGCTCAAGAACTTGCTGCTGGAGACTGAGAGAATATTCTTAGGAAGACATTTGCTGTTGGCCATTAATGGAGACAGTGGCAGTTTTAGATAATACACACTCTCCAATCCCCATTGTGATGTTCCTCCACGTGTGCACATACCCATGCTCAGAACACTGCTTCCAGTTCTGTTCACAGATCCTAGCAGAAGCTTATAAGGACAGGCAAGTATGTCAATCTCTGAGTCCTGTTGTCTGCAATAACTCTCTGGAAGACTGAGATGTGAGGGCAGGGATGTGGTGAGAAGACATCATTTTTCACACACAACAATTCTGTTGTCAATAGGACCAGATTCAAGTTCCAGTCAGATTGAGATTTTCTAGGGAGTTGCTCACACACTTCTAGCAGGGCACTGCTGCAGCTGCTCCACTGCTGGAACGTTGTGTGACCATGAGATTACCAGCAGCACCAGACCTTACATGGCATCTGCACAGACGTGCATCAGTTCCTGGAGAATTTGCCAATGGCATTAAGGGAGTCTGGACTCAGTCCTTTACAAAATTAAATTTTGCTTTAGTAGTCAAGTAATTACCTAACATCTACTTTTCCAAAATCGACATAAAAGTAGACAGTAGACCTGTTTTTCTGAGCTAGGCTTTCAAAAGTTGTAGGAAATCCACCCACACATTTTCCTGACACAGAGGTAACATGCCTTGAAAACTTTCTCCAGATCAAAGTAATTTAAAATCCTAATTTTTAATCAAAAGTAACAGAAAATAGAGTTTATTCTAGGTGGAGTTACTTGCAGACCTTCCCTGTCCATCAGCTACTGCCCATAAATGTGTTTGCAGGGGCTACCAAAGGATTCTAAAAATGCTGAATCTCCTCATTCCCATTACTGGCTGTCTTGTAAAGAACAGAGACTCATAGGTGCATGATTTCAATGTGTTTTCTCAATTTTTTCTTCCCCTGAATAAACTGCAGCAAGGAAATACTTCCTCTGTCAGACGTCATTCAATTACAAAGCTTCGCTAAGACAAGAGATATTCTACAATAATAATTATAATTTATATTTCTACTGTGTTTTTCCTTCTGAAAGTCCCTGAATTGTCCCTAGGCTTCCTTCCCTCATGAGGATCTTTACCTGACTCCTGCTGGCTTCTTTGAAGGGGCTCCAGTTCTGCATGTCCTTCTAGTGCAGAGTTGTCTTTGCTGGAGCCCGGGCGGCTGCCATTCAAAGACACAGGGGATGCTGCTTGCTGAGCTCTGTCCTCTTCAGCATCTTCATGTGTTCTGTACACCCACTGGTACAACCCCTGTCAAAATATAGGCTTCAGCTAGGACCTCAAAATGCCCAATCTCCAAATATTTGGACTACAAAGGTGGATCTAGCCATCAATTCTTTATCTTCTAAGTAGGCTGAAATATCAACATTCCCCCAGCTTTTCTCTGAACTTCAGAGAACATAAAATTTAGGTCAATACCTGGGTAAACTCCTATGGCTAGTAGCAGCTAATAATTTTCAGTACTGTATGCATGAAAAGGCTTTCTATTATCTCTAGGTGTTTTGCAACTATGGGCAAATGGAATCAGGTCCCCTCAGTGACAGCAGGACCCTGGCATAGAAGGAAATTAGTGAAAACAAACATATATATGTTCTTTTTCCAAATATTTAGTGAGCATAAAAGCTCACAGGAAAAGGGAAGGGCAGAAGAAGGGTGGGAATTAATGTACTTTGAGGCTGTGCGTTCATACCAGTGCTTCCTGCTGCCTGGCCCTATAGGCTGTGAAATGCTCCAGAACTTCCTTGTAACTTCCATGTGTTGCATTATTCCCATTAACTTTCAAAATACACTGCCCGGGATGAAGGCCTACAGCTGCAGCCTGAGAACCTGAAAAATAACAGGAGAGAAGTTGGCAGAAATGCCATCTGCCTACGGATGAGAATACTGGAAAATTTGCAAAAGCTTTCTGGCTAGAAAAAGTAAGAAGAGCTGAGTCAGTCCTGTCATGCCTTAGCTACTATTCAGAGAGCTTTGCTGTGGAAAGACAACATCCTGTGTCTATCCTTCATGTTTTCAGCAGTGCTGGGAGGATCAGCAGTATCCCAGATCTACATGAATCATGCCAGAAATTGACATTTCTGTGGGAAATCCTTTGGGATTCTTATATGGTTCTGTTTTAGCCTTGTGGTTACATTAGCTGTGGTCTTGCTTAAGGACAAGCTGTTATATTTGCTCGAGCCTCTTTGCACCTGAAAGACAGAACACTTGCATGTTACACACTTTGCCACAGAACAAGACTATGATGTCAGATATAATTTGTCTTTTCCAGGCAAAATCCCGAAAAGGGACAATCTTCCTATCTGCGATTTCCAGCTTGCATTCTGAAAGTGAGAAAGTAGTTCTGGATGATGCTATGAAAGGGTGTAATAAATGTGTGCCTGGGAACACCATCTATGGGTGCTGCCTAGGCTGACTGTACCCAGCTGCAGCCACACTTGGTCTGAAGGAAGAAGTGGTGCATGTTTAAATGGTCGTATTTTCTGCATCTGCTCAACATAAAGGTTAAATCTGTTCTTTGCTCGTAGCTCAGTTAATTTCAGGTACATAAGTAGCAAATATCTCTGTCAAATTGTGTTTTCTCCTTTTAAAAAAGATCAAGGAGAGCAGTTGGCCTCTGTCTTATAGTGGCAATTTGTAGCAATATATGCCTATGTAAAGGGAGAAGTAGTCTCCAAGTCTTATGTCATACTTTATGATGTCCAGATGGTGTTATGACTTGTCTACCAAACTGCTGATCCTACTGCACCTTCAAAACCCCATGACCCAAATTGTGGATGACTACAGGCAAAAATATTGAGGAAGCAATAGACAGCATGACCCCTCATCTATTTAGATGATAAGCAGTTTGAGACAGAAAATCTCACCCTGTTCTATGGTTATGTGAGTGTAATTCTTGTCTATCACAGGTTCTTGTCACTATGGTCACTAAATTTGTCAAAACTTGTATAGAACAAGCTGGACAATGGAACCTGGATCTGTCTTTGTTGAAAGATATATATACATACACACACTTCATAAACACGTGTCTATTCAGCTGTACTCCCAACTTAACTGCACCACAGAGTTTCTACTGACCTCTTCCTACTGCGTGAATGTACGGTGGTGCTGCTCCCCGGATCTGAAAGCAAAGGGCTCCAGGACAATCTGGGATTTTAATAATCCTGCAGATAAATCAAGGAGAAGAGAAAGCATGGTTCTAATTTAGGCTGTCAGAGTTCTGGGCAGCTCTTAACAGCATCTTTTCTTGGCATTCACAACTGGCTTGGGATGAAAGAAAGCATCCACAATATTTACAAATAAAAAACAAACAAACAGATCTGAAAAATATATACTCCATCTTCAATCTCCAAGGCAGACAAAAGATTCTATTTGTTAATTAAAATTTGGCACATCTTAATTTATTATATCTTTAAGTGAAAAATACTTGACAGAAACTTTCTAATGCATATATATTCACTTCCATTTCTACACAAACTTCAGTGCAGCTGTGCTGACTATACCAGCATAAGATTTTTTCCCACTAAAACATTCAAAAAACCAAAACAGACTGGACAAGACATTTTGGACTAAAATTCAGCAACAAATGTTCACTGAGACATTCAGTTCTATGGCACATTCTGGGATTACAGAATTTAACAATACACAAGACACTAACAGGGCCAACTCTCATTATAAGAAACAGACTGAAAATCTGTAAGGGCTGATATTGATAGAGTCATCCATAAATAAGGCAAGTTGTAATGGATGAAAATTGTTTTCCCATGCACACAACAGAGTATGAGAAGCTTCACACCTGAGAAAGAATGACAATCCTTGTGATTCAGTTTTGTTTGTACACAAGGAAACCAAAAATTATCTGCAGTATAAAGAGAGCACACATTAACCTCTCCTAGCAGCCCAAGGGCCATCACTAAAAACAAGCCATGACCCTTGTACCTCTCATTTCTGACAAGTTTCCTATTGAGTGGCTTCTGCACAGCAAAGTGTTTACACAGGTTGCACTACAACTGTGGAAGTACTACACAGTAACTGACATTTCTCATTAATCTTCTCTCTCTGCCCATCTTGGCACTTACTCTTTTGATTTGGTGGCTACCAGAAGCCTGAGTGGCCTCCGTGAGCAGAAGGACTGGGATAAGATGGTTTCCACTTCAGCAAACGGGCGCAGGAATACTAAGTCCTCATTGATGGAATAGATTTTTCTTCCTGCTTGCAGGCCAGCCATCTGCAAAGTGAACAAAAACCACAGAGCGCTTTGGATCACGGGCAGCAACTCGGAAAGCTCAGGCTTCAAGGTTCAGTCGTTCTCTACTTATGGACATTTCTAGGATTACTTTCACATGGAATACTCTGTAAGTATTGTTGGTTCATCGAATCATTTGTCACTCCCCCTAAAGTGTTTTGTGCATTTATAGAAAACTAAGAGATTTCTGCAGTATCCTTAGAAATATGCCACTCTACAGATGTATCTTAGTTTACAATAGATAAGATAGACTTTTCTGCTACAAATTTTAAAAGGACTATTAAAAAAGGAGACTATAAAAAAACGGACACAACTGAAAACTAGGAGCCCATAAAAGACTGGCTGTGACACCCAGTGAGACGCAGAAGTGTGACCTCCCACACCTTGGGCACAGCAGCTGTGGACAGTTTTCAGCCATCAGCCTTGCAAAACCAACCTATGCCCAATCATGACAGTAAATGCAATCTGGTTTGAAGTGGTGATAAAAACTGTCTCTGCTTTAAGTGAAGTACTAGCTCTTCATTAGTCTAAAAAGCGTGAGATTTTGATTTTAATCCCTAGGTTTTGCACCTAACTTTAGTTATTTGGTAATGGTCACAAGTCCAATGACAAGACTCTGCCCACTCATCCCCTACTCTGCCTCAAACATACCCCCTGATGATCTCTGCCAGTTAAAATGTAACACAGCAACATTTGAACTAGGTGTTAAGTATCAAGGAACTAGTAAAATATTATTACACAGTCCTGATTAGAATTACTTTGTATAACTTCAAGGTTCAGCATTTGAGTTTCCTCCTAAATATGGCAAACCCTTTTCTATTCCGCCTGGAATCCACGGACAAGTTTCTTGACTTGATAAATGAGGTCCACACAGCACTACTCTCATACACTCTGGGTCAGGGAGATGCAGATTTAGTTCTTTGCTGGACCAGCATTATTAGATCAAGTCCAAAAGATTGGCTCATGGTCAAAGACTACCTTGAAAGATCAGGAAAAAGATTCCTTAGAAAATGGTATGCTGTTGTTGTCCCCAAACACAACAGATTTGCAGGTTATTTCCCAAGCTTCCAGCCAAACAAAGGGCAGAGGATTATCTGGCAGGCAATGGTTCACAGCACAGGTTTAGATTAATAACATTTTTGGCCAACCTATGTTGATTTTGAGCACTAGATATAGCATAGGGTTGGTTTCTTTGGTAACCATAAATCAAATGAGAATCATGAATACTGAAATAATTTCATTCTAATACTAAACCTCAGTTCAAAATTCCTTCCTGTGTCTGCTTCAGCTGTTTCCATTAAGCTACTTATCCACGAGTTATTTGTAGTCCAAAGGAGTAACTCACAAATCTTAATGAGGAATTCAAAAATTCTAATGGCTGTCCAGGACTTTTAATTAGAAGCTCTGTCCTGTGTGCTGCCACAGTTTACTGTGAAACCTTTGACGAGTCATTCAGTCCTCTCTTATCTTCATCAATTTATCTGTGCCTTATTTTGGTAAATGGAAGATCGCACTGTATTACCCACATAAGGATCCTGCAGGGCTAAATGTGTGATTAAGAAATACTCAGATCCTAAGACAGTTGAGTCATCTATGTGCTTCAAAGAAACAAAGCAAATATATTCTACAGAACTCCTAAAGGAGAGGCTCTCATCCTATCACTTACCAATAATATTCAAGTCCCCCAGTAAGGCCAAAACTCTTATCAGTTTACAGAAACAGCTTATTACCAGGAATTGTAGAAGACAGCCATCTTCTATTAGCTGCCTTTAAAGGAAACAGATTTTAAAAGGATGGTTTGTAACTTTTCTAAATATTGAAACTTCTTAGGTACCAAAATATGAATGTGAGTTCCTACCTCGGCAGAAGACTCTCGTCGAACTGACTTCACCACAATTGCTTTGTTCTTTTCTTCTATGTCAAATCCATAATCATCCTCTTCTGGTAAAATCTTAAACAGAGCACAATATTTACACATATTTATGCTTCATAAATATGGAGTTCACAGAAAAGGTGAAGACTCAAGATGAGAAATGAGACCTTTCCTTATAAACCAGAGCTGATCCGGACTTCTGTCTTAAGATGGAAAGGCACTACCAGATCATTTCACCTACATAACATGAGCCATAAAATTTAATCTTAGCTATTTCTGCATTGAGCTCTTAATGTACACCAAAGCACATTTTCCAGAGTTACTAGGTATGATCTGCAGTCTTCAAGAAGTGAAGAAATCTATTCCCACTCTTGAGAGTTGGTTCCAATGGTTAATCAACTCTTAGAAACTGCATTCGGTCTTAACTCTGAGCCCTTCATCCTTCAACAGAGCTTTCACTTTTAGATTAAAGAATTCATAATTATTCAGTATTTTCCACTGGTGAATGTACTACAGATTGAGTGTTGTCATTTGTTCATTTTTTAGAATACATCCCACCTACCTGATAATGAACGATCTGTTTCTCAGCCATCAGCTTCAGACAAATTGCAGATCCCAGGCCTACCTGTTACAGATCTAAGTACACACTACATAATGGTAATTAATAGAGCCCTTCTGTGGCTGCACACACCTGGATGATGAATGCCTCTTGTCACCCCCTTCCCAGCCTGTCCCCTTGGGATCAGAAATCCCTAGAGGAAGAGCTCCTTAGTGGTCTTCTTCCCAGAGGTGTTTGAAATCCATGACTTTAATTCTCTAGCTACAACAGACTGTGGTACGCCAGCACAATGAAAAAGAAAGGGAAAGCTCTTCTTTGCTCTCTCTGCAGAAATTTTGCAGAGTTGGGCAACTACTGCCACACAGGATAGGAAATGTGGGATACCCTGGAGGAATCCCAGGAGTTATCAAATGCCTGAGAAGTTGATGACCTTTTGAGTTCCAGTTCAGACCTCCAAGTCAGCACAAGAGTTTTTAGAATGCTACAGAACAGGTGCACAGGCATCATCTTCACAAATCCTTGAGAATGCTTCTCTTTTGAGTCTTTTGGGACTCCATTATCAGATGTGCAACTAAACCTCTCATGCAACTGTGATTGGGGCAAATCTCTACAGGAAACTCTTCTTTGTCTGATACCCAGACCCAAGCAGCCAGCTCTGATTTGTGATGTGGTCACTTTGGGATAACAAGCAGAGATGCTGACCACAAGTTCAGAGCACACTACAGTACCCAAATCACAATGCTTGGAGCCAGGCCAAAATCCAAATTTCCTTCAACTATGCAAAAAATGTTGCATATTTTTTCAGTTTGTCAAGATTTATGTCCTTCAATGAGAAATAATTGTGCAAATAAATAAATACTAGATCTTGTTTGAATCATGTTTTCCAGACTGAAAGCACTTTGTTCCTTGGCAATTTTAACAAGTATTTTGCCAAGGTTTCTGTTGTTTTCTGTTTTCAAAGGCAAACTCTCCTGTAATAGAGCAAACTTAGATTAGGGGGTGGGGAAACCTACCCACTAAACAGCTAAGATTTCACAGAAGTAGGAAAGCGTACTTCAAAACAGCGCTGAGGAAATTCCAAAAAAACCTCCTGTGCTGGGATCAGAGGATGGGAAGGAATAATGCCCTGTCATCAGTGAGAAGGCAAGCAGTGAAGTTCCATAGACAGCAAAGCCCCAGGATTACAGCTGCTCATAATTGCTAAACACAGCATAAAGCAGAAGTCAGGCACAAGTATTTGGTGGATAAGTGTAATGAATTCACTCTACTGCTTTTGCAGGGTCTTCACAAGTCCCTTCATTCAAGGGACTGTTAATCTATGCATGCAAATGAAAGCAGCTCATGACTTAAGCATAACTACTACACATTTGACACAAATCTGTGCCCTCTAAGTAGGAAATTTTTCCTCAGCATTTGCTCTTCATTCTTTTTCTGTATGAGAAGGGAATGCATTTTGACAGAGTGACTGATGCACTTCAGAACTACAACAGCAGCACTCATATGGCTTAGAGAACGATGCCCTGAATTACCTGTGCTCGTATCAGTCTTTTAACTTGCATCTGAATTTACATATAAGCATGTTTGAATTCAAACTGTGCTTAAACTTGATGGCAGGTCTCTTCCAAAACAGTAGAGCCCATTACTTTCTTCCTCCACCGTATCAACACTGTGGTACCTGCTAAAACATCTCCAGCTCCCTTTTACTCTTGCAAGGGCTTCTTGGGAATAGAAAGGGCTTGAGCTGTGCACTGGGAACAGGTGAGAAGTTCCATGCACTTGCACCTGTGTGAACTGTACATCCAAAACTGCCAGCAGAGCAGGATGGGCAGGAGCTCCAGAAATGGGCCTGCAATGTCAGAATTTCCCCTGTTCCCAGTGCAAGTTATACAGTCTGCCTAACTAAAAAGTCAGAGCTACAGAAGTTGAGATACACAGCAAAGCAGACCAAGAATTAGTAGCATTTACTAATTAGTAGCACTTACTAAGTGAAGAAAAACCTAGCTAGATGTGCAACTCCCAATTTTAATTCTACTCTCTCATTCTCCTCTACCATAAAACAATACTATTTCAGAAGAAACATCAAGGTTTACATTAACATATTTCTTACCAGAAGATTCTTTCCCAGGATGTTTTCCACGAGCTTGAAGTCATTACGTAATTGTTTGCTCTTGGAACTGGTGCCCTCCATCTCCTCATCAGCATAAAAGCGGAAATATAAGGATTCATCCTTAAATTCACTTTTCTCCAGGACTGGAAATGATATATATTAAATAAATACATGCACTTACATGGAGAAAAAAATAGAGAAGAAAGTTAAAGGAAACGGTAAATATTTCCCCAATCTTTACAGAACACAGATCAGATGCGTCTCTATCAGTCAGTTCCTCAGCTCTGTATTTTTAAGCTAATTCTGTATTTTAGGACAATAATTTTCTTCACAATGTATAGTAGCTCATGACATGATGTGACCACCCTGGCATGCAGAATTTATATGAAATGTGAAAGGTCCTCTTGGAAGGAAGGTGCTGCTCAAAACCTCACGCTCCTTTCCTACACCCAAATGAATACTGTAAAACTATAAAAGGAGCAAAGAGGGGTAAAGGGGCTCTTTAAAAGCATGTAAGGTATCCACACAGACTAAGGCTCAACCTTAAAAAATATTGAGCAGGAAGTGAGATCTACAAAATTCTAGAAGGCACGAAAAAGTTCTCTGCCAGTTTTTCAAATACAAGACCTGAGGGCTTCAAATAAAAGCAGCAAGTGATGAGCAACTCCTCCATCCAACATGTACTTATGGAAAGGTCTTCCTTAACAAAGGATGCAATAAATGCCAGAAGTTTGCATGGGCTCACAACAGACCAAACTATTTTTAAAAGACTCCAAATGTTCTTACATTGTTATTAATTTCTATGCAGGTTCTCCATTAGTTATTTACAATTATCTGCCCTCAGAAACACTATTCAAAATACAGTGAGCAAATGTTATTTATCTATGACTAAAACGGAATGTTTCATTCGACAAACTATGTTTACACTTAGGACTTGTATATTCTATTTCATACTGATACAGATGTGATTTGTTTACTTCCCCTGTTTGAGGATGGATGATGTCTAATTTGGCAATTTGGATTGTCTAACTTTTTAGACTTGGATGCCTGAGCACTGAGGATTGTGTTTGTTATCCAAGAGGCAAAAATTAGCCAATTTTACTTAACATCTGTTATTTTTTGGTGATATTTCAGGACAGTACTTCACTTATGCATTGCTCAGATGGCTCTGGAATAGACACAGTGAAGGAATATGCTCCTTCTAGCTGGTGTAATCCCTTCAGTGCTTCCCATAACTATCAGCAAGTGGCTTCCCTGGGAAGGCAGCAGCCTTAGCCATGAATTGGCTCGGGGACTGTGCTCTAGAAGGACCCGCAGGAACGCCTGCAAATCGTGTACAGCACGTATGGAAAGCCTAGGAAAGCTCATCTGACTGAAGTAAGAGCTCATTTCATTGGCTGGGGGAAGCAAAACTGAGGCATTACCATGATGCATGAAGCCGTTATTGCAGAGTCCCACACCCAGTGCAACAGCTTCCTCCCGAGTCTGACAGTCTCCCTAGAAACAGGAGAAGAATGTTACACCTCAGACTGTTTTCTGAGATAAATTATTCCCCCTTCCCCTCCACACAACTTGAGGCTCTAAAATTAGCAGGATAATCTACGTAGGGAACAATTAAAACAGGTATCCCACTGCCCAAACATAGGTTGTTCCTCCAGACACCATCTCTCCCTCCTACAGGAACCAGGGGAACAGGGACCAGCACTGAGGTAAGATACCACATTATCTCAATGTGAAGACATTTTATTTGAAATCAGAGTATTGGACTTCAAGACCCATTAGTCACAGACAATAAAACTCCTTCTTTGAAGCTGAGAGATCCCATCCATATTCAGCTCAAGGGAGAAAAAGCTAAGCATGTGAACTCCAAGGGTCAGACAGGTTAAAACTACAGTGGCAGTTTGCTTACACAGGAGATTACAAAGGCTTCAGTTTCTCACTACCTGGAGCCTTGAGTGTAGTCATTCAAAACTAGGTAAGGTATCAAAGGTGACTTGCAAATTTACAGACTTCCTGAAACAGCAGCCTTGAGCTTCCCACCTACAACTCAGTTAAATACAAGAAAAGCCTAGTTTTCTCCATGTATCTGCTAATTTTCAGTCACAAGCAAAGACTTTACAAAGGGGGTTGAACTTTTTAGGCAAGTAAGCTTTAAATAGTGCTAGTAAAAATGAGAAGGCACTACCGGTCTTACAAAGATTGTTAACACTGATCCCTTGATGCGAGGTGAGCAAAGGGACAGGGGAACCTGGTGTCTGCTATTCCGTGACAGCAGCTGCTCAGCTCATTCCAGCACAGAGGGCACCTGCTGCTTTGGCAACAGAAGCAATTTCAGTGTATTATTATCAGTCCTATTTAATGAGAAGCTGTATCCTCCACAAGTATTACACCTTTCCTCCCCTCCACCTGAAGAACTAGATACCCGAAAGCTCTCACAGCAGCTGCAGGGTAGTGAGCTTTGTTTTAAGCAATCAAGCACCCTCTGATCTTGTCAGCAGAACATCAGTTCTTCAAATCCTGCTAAGGAGAGCAGTACTTATTTGCAGAGATTTGTAGTTTTGTCAAGATTCATAGAGATCTGCCAACCAAATGCTGGCAAAGCCCAACACTATGGTGTATCAGCATTATTTAAATACAGGATAAAACAGGATCAGCTCTGGCCAATCCACAGCACTACTAGCTTTGGGTAAAGAGGCTGAGAGCAGAAAAGGCACAACATTTACAAATTAAGAACTAAATACTATTGTCTTGGTAGAAAAGGGATCAAGGTGGTTCTGAAAGAATTGCATGACTGTGTAATCACATAAGGAAAGTTAAGAAAATAGCTTAAAGAAACCAGAAGTTCAGCTTTTATTATAAACTAATTTCAGGTCTTCAGAAGTCTTCTCTCATTTCCAACATCCTGTCATGAGACAATCCTCGACGCTCACATTGTTTTATTTTATGGGATAAATGGGTAGTTTATTTTACACAGACTGGGATTTAAAAATCCTATTTACTCTTTAAACTGTAAATAAACTGGAGGAGAAATACCTTCTAATGTTACCATCTTAAACCTTTAGCAGTCTATGTTTGTTCTAGGCAACGAAACCTTTGAATAGGAAGGGTCTAAACCAGACTTGGCTACTCCTGATGATGTTACCTTGGCCTCAAAACATTCCCCTAGCAAAACAGCATCTCTAATTAGAAAATAGAGCTTAAATTCTTTCATCTCACTAAGTACTTCTAAATGCTATGTAGGTATTTGGCCAACTACAATAAAGACAATAATGAAAATCTTCAGAAAACAGAGCTGTTTACAACCATCAATCTTGAAAAAACATGTCTCAATCTTTTCATGCAGAAACTAGATGTGAAACTAGATACACTAGTGATAACTTAGGTTTATTCCATACAACCTCTCCATTTGAGTCATCAGAATTACAGAAACAGTTTACAGTCAGCACCAAAGTGAAGAAGCATGTCCAGAACACATTACTATTACTCTTATTACTACTTCCACCATTAAATTATTATTGCTGTCTAGTTTTGGTAATGATGTGATGTCTAAAGCCCTAATCATGGTGGCTGGCTGCTTTGGGATGTATAAAACCAGCAATTAAGACGGTCTCAGACCAAGACTATTTACAAGCTCCCTTGGAGGAGGAAAGGAAGCACATGCACACAGGTAAGAGCAGTAGCAAAACCACTTTTAAATTTTTCCACTGGTATATTGAAAAGGGAAAGTTTTAGGATTAGGAAGTGCTTCTTAGCAAAGAGAGTATCCTAAACTTTTCTTACCTGTGCAATAAGCCAGTCCACTAGTTTACTTGCAGGGATTACTGATTTGTACGTCTTTAGGTGGTAGTCACGGTCTCTAATTAAAAAAGAGAATGCAGAGCAAATCAGGACTGAAAGGTATACACTCCTTTTATACTCTAAACCTACATATACTATTGTGACCTACTACTAACAAGCAGTCATCCTTTCTCTCTAGAAAGTTTTAAACTTTTCTAGAAGCTTGAATTAGGAAGATACTTCAGATCAACACAAATCAGTGTTATTTAAAACTTCTCTAGATGTTGTTTCAAGCCATCCTCAGGGAGCTCACATTCCTACCAGAAGATTCTTTTCACAGATGTCCTAAGCTGCTGCCGTAACTCAGGTTAGAATACTGCCACCAGCAGTTGCACTAAAAATCACACTCTTCTGGCTGGAAATCTTCCAAAATCCATTGATGTCCAGCTTACACCTTTTGGCTCAGCACCAGTCCCATCTATAAGCTTCAATAATTCTTCTCTAGTGTTTATCTATTAATGCATTCACAGACAAGGACTCTACACATTCCCTCTGTGCCTCCTTTTCGTGAAGCTCATGGAATTAGGCAGCTTGTAGTCTATCTTGTCAAGACATTTTCCACACTTGTTCAGATTTTACTTCCTTTAGTAAAATATCCCACAGTAGCCAGACACAAATGGAATACACAGTATCCTTTTATGGAATTAGATTATTTCAGTCATTGTAAATAAAAAGGGTTGTGTTTAGTTCTTGTAACACCACTGGCACCAGCTCACACCCAGCCCTTGCAGAGAGCAGCACTGTTCCTGAAAGAAGGAAAAGGAACCCTATTCTAACTTGATGCTTTTTGCAGTTTTCTTCCATTTCTCTTCTCAAAGCCATGGAGATAATTGATGGCTTTAGCCTTTTGTGAAATATTTCAAAAGAATTTTGATACAAATATAAGATGACTATGTGCCTCAGGACATTGGGCTCTAACACCTTTCACCTCCAAGGTCACTGGACTGAATCCAGCCTGGAAGAGGACAAAAACCATTTTAAAGCTGTTTACTGGCCCATGTGAAATAAGTTTCATGGTCTTGATCCAGTTCCTAGTTCCACATCACAAAAGCCACTACCACAATTAATTTGCATTAATTGGCTCCCTCTCGTTGAGAGTTTCAGTAGAGAGGCCAAATGCTGAATGGGCTATGAAAAATTCATTCCTCTCTCACCCATGGGCTGGTCCTTGTATGTGAAGCTTGAGCTCCACTGGCATGACTGTGGAAGGAAGCACAGCCACAGAGGCTGTTTTATAGTCCAGATGGATCCACAAGGCACGTCAAGACAAGACTTTATTCTTCAGTTCTGTCAAATCAGCCTCTCTCATTAGCACCACACTATCTGATACTGCCTTTTTCTGAAAAATGGAATATTCAAACATCATCTAAAATCCATCCTACCTAACCCTGTTCCTTTTACTAATCATCCATAGATACAAATATGTTGTGACTGGGCGTTGTAAATAAATGCAGCAGAAATGTTTGTGTGTTTGCAGAACGCAGGGTGTGAGAAATTAGAAAGAGAACTCCGACTTTCAGAGCTTGCAAAAAAACCTAACAAAACATAACAGCATTTCCAAAAATATGAGTCCTCAGAAAAAAAGCTTTCCTCATAGTGCTTACACACAGTTTTAAGCTTGTCTTCCAGTAATGCACTAAACCCAGCACAAATCCCTAGGAGTCCTCTGGGCAGTTTTTTCTTCTCACACTTTTATCTGGGGAAAACACGCTTTTTAAATGTCAGCCCAATAAAGGAAAACATTAAAATATTGAGCACTAATGAGTAGGGGGTTCCAGATGAGAAGTATCTCCCAAAACTTTCCTAGAGATGCCGACAGTATTGAATAAGCTGCCATCAATCTTTGTCCAAGGCCCAGTCTTTCCCTGCTTGCAGGTCAGTGCTGGTCAGGATCAATGTTAGTTCACTCTCTTTTCTCCCCATTTCAATCTACCCTGAACAGGAGCAGAACACAGAACACAGAACATTATCCAGAACCATGAACTTCAGGTGAATAATCAAATATAGAGGTGGGAACCATTGAAATGTTGGCAGAACCTTGCCACCTCACAGAAACTAGAGGAATATTCTTCACAGGGTCTACCCCAGCGATGCACTGACATATTATCCATCACATACATAAATGGGAACAAGTTCTCTCACCTCACAACTTCCCGGAAGTACATTAGAGAAACATTCAGAATTTCCAAAATGTTTTATTTTTTATACTTCAATCCCCAAAGCAGCATGTTTTGTTTCCAGTGGTGAATATAATCTTGCCCTCCAAGTACAAGGGTGTCAGATTTTACTTGAGGAAAAATATGAAGGCAAATACTACTGGAAACTCCAAGGTTTCCAGGCAATAAAACTAAATAGAATTGTATCTCAAGGTTGTCAACAACACAACACAACAACACAATTTTGAATTTGTGATTTCTCCAGATCCCTGTGGCACATGTACCTGCTATTCCATGCATCTTTGCCATTTTTCTAGAAGGAAGGTTGTGCCAAAAAGGCAGCATAAATGAAGGGATCAGCAATCCTAAGATGCCAGATAAATCACAGCACAAAGCAAAGAGCTTTGCCCAATGAACTTGGCAAAAATTAGCTTCTTCAGCCTAAGGTGAGGCTTGTAAGAGGCAAAATGTCATGCTAAGAAGACATAAAACAACAACAGCCTGAGAGCTTTTTCTAAAATGGCTATAAAAGGAAGAATGAGCATGAAAGAGAATGGCAGAAAGAAGAGCCTGAACATACTGAGAATTTAGTCCATTTACAATGATCCTAAAACTTCTGAGAGTCTGGTACCTTGCACTGATTATACAGTTCGTGTTAACAATGCTGCTAGCACAGATCAATCCTAATATGAGAAGACTCTCCAGCTGGGAAGTTACTACAAAAACAGCACACTGACAAAGCACCACAACACCACAAGATGGATCTGTGGAAGTTATTTTGTCCTTGTTGATTCCCTAAAGCATTAGAGTAGATCCACTTCAGTTTGTGGAAACCCTCAGGTCAGGGACATTTTTTGAGCTTCACATCCCACCATGTCTACTCTGCATATGAATTGCCATCTTCAGGGGTGAAATGTGTGCGTGCAAATACACTCAATGCATCTACAGAAGCATTCTGTCTGCTACTGACAGCATCATGGAATTATGGAATCATGGAATTTCCTGCTCTCTCCACACCTTTGGGGGATAAGTGAAACCTGTGCCTTGGAGAACACTTATTCTGGGAGAAAAACCCAGAGGTCTGATGATGCAAATTTATGACTTATGAATGGTAATTGTCATTGCAGCTCCTTCTAGCATGACAGTGGCATCTCTCAGTGAAAATTCAGTTGCACAACTCACGGACAAGAGGCCAGTTTTGTTGAATTTGGTAATCCAGTCATCTCCACTAGAGGCTTTTTCTATCTCCTCAGTTTTTTATTTGTCAAAAAATAAATTCTCCTAAGTGAAAATGCCCTAATCTTTCATCATAAATACCTAAACAGAACAACAACAGAGTTCAGGGTAGTTTCCATTATAGGCCAGAAATGTTCATCTGATGTCACAGTTGGGTAAACAACATCTGAAAATCATCTCCTGGGCTCTGGGAAGAGAGTCACCTAGCACTCGCAGACTATCTCAATCCTTCAGCAGTTATTTATACAGCACCAGGTTCTTAAAATTCCACACAAAACTCCCAGAGTTTCTTCAAACTACAGCTTCAGCTTTTATTCTGCTTCAGACTGGCTTTCGTTTGTTTAGGGAGCTCTGAATGACAAAATCCTAGCACCACACCGGAATCTGTTTACATCACTTCAACATCTGTTGGCATTTTCTGTAACTCAAATAATACAGCAACTACAATCCCCACCACATGATGTGCCTTAAATCAGAGTCACTGTAGCCATACCAAGCTGCTCACTCTCCCTGAATCTCCAGTTCCAACATCCTCTAGTAGCAGCACTGCAACTACAGATCTAAGCTGTGGAGATGGAAGAGCAGTAAAAGAGCCAAGAAAATTCAGAAAATTATTGTTTATAGGAGAAACAAGAAAGATTTCAGTAGTAACACCATCCTTTTAACAACGCCAGATAATAAATCCAGGGGGATCACAAAGAGGAACTTACTTTACCACTGGAGTATACAGGCAGTGCAGCCGACAGTACAGCCTCACCCCCTGAAGAACAGGAGATGCAGAGTGTTAGCAGCTTTTCCTTTTCAAAGAAACACTGACTAGCTGATGTTAACAAAACCTGGACACTGATGTCTCTACTCAGCTGGAATTTTCTATTGAATAATATTAATATTCAAAACAGTTCTTTTAGCCTCTCTGTCAAACATTCTTTCCTCTTTCCTGGCTTCCAACAGCCAGAAATCTGTTTTTAACTCTAATCACCTCCATTCCAACACTTTCTCCATTAATCCTTCCTCACAATTAACCCATTAACCAATTTCCATAAGAAAAAAAATCAAATTTATTAAAAGGTATGTTGACAAATATGGGACCAACACAATTCATTTGACAGACAGTTATTAGGAACAATTAAATATTGATCTCTTCTATCCCCTTGAACCATCATGCTCAGATTTGCAGCAGACATGCTACCACCTACTGGTTTAACTTGTGTTACTCTGTTGGGACTGCAATCAGCAGTCTTGGGTGCAGCCACAGCTGAACTGCTGTTCATTGCTCAGCTCTGCCTCCTCTCCCTGACACAGAGTCTCGTGGCATTGGGATGGAGGCTCAGTAGAACACAGATCCACAGCAAAGGCAACCTCCCACACTACAGGGCAGTGATACTCGGAGGGAGAGCAAATGACAAAGTTCCAACAGACCTTGGACACGATGTCTTCCAATTCGCTTCTCGGCTTGTATGTTCCATCGTCGTAGCGAAATCTGTACATCACCTGTTCATTCTTAAACTGGTGCTTATCTGAAACTAAAACATCAGCTTGGTAATTAAAATTGTCTTTTGTCCCCACCATGTTCTATATAGGCCAGTTGGTAAAAAACTGAGTTTTTAAAATTTTACTTCAGTTTATGCAAGGCTTTGGCAATGGTCCTAGTGAAGGGAATTGGGAACATCTGACCTTTCTCAATGAGTTTTCAACAAAGTGTTGCAAATTCCCACAACAGTTATCACAGCACTTACAGATATTTTTGCAGTTGCCCAAAACTCTGCAACTCCAAAACCAGAAGCATGTTGCTGGCAGGAACTACAGCTGTCAGAGTTATTCTTCTATCATGGTTCTTATAGGTAGCAAAGAGTTCCTTCTAAAAATTAGAGTGTTTTTTTTTTTATCCAGAAAAGCAATTCCCCAACAGAGCAGTTAAAATCTTATTGGGTAATGCTACCTGCTGATGGGCTTTAAAGAGGATACAAAAGATGCTTCAATGTGATCAAGAGCCTTTCAAAAGAAGCATTGGCCAAAATCAGAAAATACTTTAAAAACATACCAGATTTATCCAATGCATCAGACTGGAAGATGGTTGAAGTCTACATCCAATTACATGTAAGTTTATCCAGTCTCTATTCTAGGGCAAACTATTTCCATGGAAGGTGGAGGTGGGGAACCTTTGTCCTGAAGATGGCAATTCAGTAACTAGTAGAAGTTATTTGTTTCACTGAGTAGTACATAAGTGGCAATTTTAAATCTAAAAGTGCCAAGAACTGAGCAAATAAAAAGTAAGTAATAGAGTATCTTGCAGATTTTACAGTGTGCAGCAGAGAAATGCCATTGTTCCCACCCTGATTTAACAGAAATGCAGGTAGCACTGACAATGTTCAAACAAGCATCCTTCAGTCATGCAGCACTTTTGTACATGCTGTGCTACACCCTAGAACACCTTATCACAACACTGCCAGGTCATCAGCCAGGTGACAGGAAGAAATACGGTTCCTCACTATTTTAAAGAAAGATGTTCTTGCCAAATGAGCTGGAAGCACAACAAACTCCATCATCTCTTTCTTTTGCGATAGGCAATGACCCATCACCTGTGCCCCAGTCTAAAAGAGAACTGCTCTACTCTTCTCTGGATTGCTGGTGTCTCATGTGCAATTCTGTATTTATGGACTGCAACACATGTTCAAACACACACAGTACAAAGGAATATGTACCTGCAACTAAGATGCTGCAGAGAAATCAAGCAATTGCAGACACAAACACTTTCTGGACACCAAACAAGTTCTCTTTTCACGGCATAAGTTTGCCCATTAATTAATCCCAAAAATTACTACGCATTTTGAGGATTTGATGGGTATGGCAGCAGAAAGTATTTGAACATATGTGAGCAGCTTCAGTAAGTTTTTCACCCTCATTTCCAGGGCATTACTGAAATCTGGTATCTTTTCATGGCATGGCACACTCACCGTGATGAATGATTCCATTTTCCAATAGTGCCTGTCCTAGGTTGACCCCTTCCTCTGGTTTGCTTATCTCTCCAATCTCAGTGAGCCAGGAGACAAACTCGCTGCAAAGGGGAGCAGAACACACACAATTAGCTCTGAGTGGCAGCAGGCATCTGCCTGTGAGTCATCAGCCAAACACAGGAGACTCTCCTTGAAGCAAGTGTGAGAACTGTTGCAAGGAATGGTACCTCTAGCTAGTGCCTTCATTTCCTACATTCCTGGAGGAAATGCTCTGCAGAAGATTTAGGCTCCTCCCATCATTGCCCTCAGCTCACAGACAGTGTACACACGGAAAGAAAGATGACCTGGCTGCATCGCTAAGGATGATGCAAATCCTTGTCTTACGAAGCAATCCAGACATCCACGGGGGAAAAGATTAGCAAGCAAGACTAACTGAGGACCTCAAAGCAAGTTCAACAGTAGGGTATCCTCCCTTCCCAGCTACTTCTTCCCAAGTTACCTATCCAAGTAGTGTTCATGATTTGACTTAATTACATATGCTCATCTTCCTTCACTGCATCTGATTTCTGTCCCCGGCCCCATGGCATAATTGGATTGGCTTTAATGGAATCACAGCTGGACTCAGGATAGAAGTCTCAACCTACTGAACTGAAGCACAGAGCAGTAACAGATAGCATGAGTCCCACTGACAGGTTAATTTAAGGTCATTTTCTGGAGGAGGTGCCTGGCAGATTACATACATCATGCTTCTAATTTATACATAGAAGATGCTAAGTGTCATCTGCTGCTCTTGCAGCACAAAACCAAACCTCTCTGTAGAGGGGCAGAGATGCACATATAGGCAGAATAAAAGACAAAAAATTGATAGATATGTAGGATGCTATTACTTTGAAACAGGAAATCCAAAAAGGATAGCAAGACTGATGAATCCAGCTCTGTCAGAGCCCCAGGGGACTGAGCTGTTTGCCAGGTTAATTAGCAATTATGCTAGAAACGTGTTACATCCTGGAGAAGAACAAAAGGAATAAATGAAAGTAGAGCAACTTATGGGAAATGTGTTCAATAAAACACTTAGGTGCTTGCCAATGTGCAGAAGGTTGCTGCTTAACAAAGCCAGTATCCATGTCTCCACCCGTGGGCTTTAACTGAAGTATTTTTAGTCTCTCTGTATTTATCAGCACTGACTGATCTAAGCCATAGGAATTATTTGTATTTTGCCTTTAGAATAACAAAACAGCTTCAGGTTGTTGGTTTGCTGAGGAGCTGCTTTGTAATGTCATAGTGCAGAAAAAGCAGCAGCTATTCAACTATGCCAGGATATTCCCATAGAAACCAGAAGGGTTTCACGAAGCCCCTGAAGGCAGAGTAGCGATGAGTCAGGCTGTCTCCTAAGGAAAGTTCTTTTCCCAGTGATTCTGAACTGTTTCTGTAAGGCAGGCCCAGTGTGCAGGACCCTGCTGCCAGGGACTGCAGCCAGGGCAGCACCCCAGGGAGAACCCCAGCTGCTCTGGAGCTCTCCATCAAGAGCAACGGGTCTGTGGCACTTTAAAGCACTTAAATGGTAGCCCAAAACTTCAGTGGAAGCTACCCTGTTACCTTTCCTGCTTCTGTTATTTGGATCTGTCTCTGGCGTTTATGTGGATTGCAAATAGAAGGTTGATATGGTGAGCTGAAATAGGAAAATAACTGAATGCTACCCTCACAACTCTGGAGCTTCCCAACCATGGGATGATTTGCTTAAGAGCTGCTTTAAGAATTCTACAGCATTTGATCTGAAGGCTTTATAAGCCCTGAAAAGGGCATGATCCAAAAATATTACAATAGGTTCTTAAGGAATATGCTAGACTGTTTCTAAAAAGTCATCAACTCAAAGAGTGGATGGCAAAGCTTAATTTGTTTCCTCATCTTGTCTGAAGCAATTCTCCAGGATAATTGAGAGCATCCACACTTCCCTGCCAGAGTGCTGCCATGCTCAGCTCTCATCTGACATCCAGGCCACGACATCATCTCCCAGCTACACCTTGGAAATCAAGGGATTTGGAACAACTGTGCTTCTACACAAGAAATACACAGGAAAATCCAACCCCTCCAGGACTGTACAATCTGATCAGATGTGGTTGAAACCTCCAGAGGTTAGCAGATGCTCTTACACACTCAAGGTTTTGCAGTGCTGAAAAGAAGCACAGCCAGCATATCATTTACACACAGTGACACCAACACACATCATTCCAACTGTACCACCAGTTACTTGCCTAAATGCCACAAAGAGTGATCAGGAAAACAGATTGCCACCCAAGCCAGTCAGATGCTGAAGTTAAGTTCAATGAACAGCCTTGTAAATAAATGCATGTGGTATCTCTGAAAATACTAGGATCATGCTGTTTTCCCCCAAAAAACATTTTTTCTCTTGAATTATGAGATGTTATCTGATATTCACATTCCAAGAGAAAAAATATTTTTGTGGCCTTGGTATTGCTCTCAGCTGCTTGTAACAAAAAACCACTAAATGCATCTCAGCACAGTTATCAGTGAGTTCCTTAGCCAGGAGTATCTGCAAAAATAAACAGATCACAGCCAATATGCATTGTTCAGGGAAAGCCCTGGGAATGATCCAAAATCTGCCAGTCATGTCTGGAATGTACGAGCTGCACTCAGCTGAGTTTCCCAGGACTATACCAACAAGTGAATGCAGTAAAGGCATCAGCAGAGTTATTTGCTGTGGGAACAGCTAGAACATTAGGAGCAATAATCCTTTTGTCAGAGATCAGGATACCTGTAGGTATCTGAGTTTGGGCTCAGTTAGCCATTAGCAAAGGTAGGTCAAGTCCTCACTGCTGGAGTGTCAGGTGGCTGTCCAGCAAACTGAGGGCATTGAGCAGGACAGACTGTAAGAAAACAGACATTTCAAAAGGAAAAGTAGTAGCAGGAAATCCTGGATAAGACTTGAAACTAAACATAATATCAGGGTACCCACAAGGCTCATACATAACAGCATTGGAAGAATGTTAAGTTTCTGGCCTGGTACTTCTTTTTGCATGGAAAATAGGAACTACCATTATCAGATCTAAAAGCTTTCAGTTTTAATCAAGATCAGCTGGGGGGGAGGAGAGGGGAGAGGATATGTGTGAAGAAGAAAAAAGCAACTACTTCTGCAATATCAAGGATTTTTTTTCTAGCTGACGCATCACTAACCTATGCTACCAGCCTGCCTTCTGTTGGGCAGAAAGACATTTCCAGCCCTGAGCACTGGCAGTGCTGCTGCAAACTGCTATTACAGAGACCAGAAAGGGAAGGGGAAATGAATGCATAGTCCAGGTTAGACCACCAACAGCCTGAGCCTGTGGGAGTTGAAGGTTGTTTTCTTACTCCTTTTGCTAGTCTGAAGCAGCTGTTATGACTCACTGTAAAACAGAGTGAGCTGTCACACTATTCAGTCTGTGTATAGTGTGAAACAAAAATCAATGATTCTTTTTAATAAATCACTACTAATTTCTAGTAGTGGGGCTTATGGTCTTTTTAATTAAGCTGCATCTGATCTGTGTCACAATGCCATCCCCAGAAATTCTGGAGTCCATTAACTGGAGTGAAAGACCTTTCCAATTCAAATGCCACTTACTTGCCAAGAAAGCACTTGGGAACAGTACTTAATTTTCTTCTCCTATCTTTGATAAGATTCACTTTCTTGCTCATCATCATTTGGTACAGCTTCTCTCCTTTCTCTGCAATCATGACATATGCATCCCTCTCCATTCCCAGTTTCAAACCTGGAATACAAAGTAGAAATTCCTTCAGATCTTTAACACCAAATAAAATGTTTGCTTTAAGTCAAAAGCTGAGGCCAAATAGCAAAAAATGGTAGAAACACAAAAATCGATTGACTTATTGTCCATTTAAGGAGGAAATTAGGTAATGTTTTTATTTGAGCACAAAACTGTCATTGATAAGTTTAGCACCACCAAGATGCAGCTTTTGTTCTCCATTTTAAAAAGCAGCTTTAAACTTATGGTTGTATCATATCATACAAAACAGAATGGTTTACAAAAGATGAAGAAAATCCAAAGCAAGATGAACATGGGTCAGGGCAATCCCAAGCACAAATACAGGCTGGGAGAACGGACTGAGAGAAGCCCTGGAGAGAAATACGGGGGCAGCAGGAGGAAGAAAAGCTGAACATGACCCAGCCACACACTATTTACTAATACCCTCAAGCTAAAAATAGTGTTTGACAATCATACTATCCACTAAACGAAAGAAATACTGCATGACTTAAAGAATGACTGATAATTGAATATAAAGAACATTTCATGTTCACTTTGTAAAAGTTCCCAAGTCCATAGTTCATGCCAACTTGAAAGTTGCTACAGGCAGGGGGATGATCTCTGAAAACTGCAGGTGTCTCTGTTATAACTATCCTCATAACTGGCATTTTCTGGCCCACTTCTCCTCAGATTTGCAATTTTAGGAGGACAGCATTTGCAAAAGCTGTTTTGGTGCTGTAGATGCTTTATGTCTTCTAGCCTGAACACATCATTTTCTGGGTATGTTACTCTAAGACTTGCAAATCTGGGCAACTCTGGAGTCCAAAAGAGAGAGAGATTTTAGACATCTCCAAGACTAGCTTGAGAACAGGAAGCCTGAAGTGGTCCTGTACTTCCATGCCTAATTTTAGCAGAGACCAACATTAGGCAGAATTTAAGTGACCGGTTAAGGCTAGGGAAAAGAATTTTTTGGGAAAAGAAGTTCATCCTAACTGGATGGTAAGATACTGTAATGAATCAAGGACCTTCTGAGACCTCAGAGCTGTTTCCTAGCTTTTGGAAAACATTAAGGACAAATTTAAATTCTGCCCATGGAGTAAAATGTGCAACCTTTTCCCTTTCTCTCAAATACACATATGTGCATATACATTTGTCCTGCAAGTTCAGCGTGTGCAGTACAAAGTACATCATCCACTTACTCTCTCTCTGCTCCCTTTCCTTGATTATAGCATCCAGCCACTTCTGTTTATCTTCAGCAGTCTTGGCCATACAGACAAACCACTTGTTTTTGGCTGTGTTGTGAATCTTCCAGCCATTTGTCACCGTGTAGCCATTGCTGTGGTAATCTGCTGCAAAAGACCAAAGCACAAAGCACACAGTGAGCAGGAAGCCTGCTCCTCTAACCAAACAATATGGGACACTTTCAGCAAAATCATCCTCTTTGAAGACCTTGATTCCTGAGGTGTTCCTCATCGAGTGCCCATGCAACCAGCTGTATTTCCCACTCTGGAAGTGCAAGCATCACCAGGCTGTTCAAATGAACTGAATGCTTCAGTCCTAAGAGTGACACCTGCTGATTCCACCTCAGAAGAAGAACTAAAGTCTTTTAAATACAAGTCCATCAGTGAAAGAGTCTATGATGTTTGTTCAGGTTATTTGTTCTGAATTTTCTGGGGATACGCTATCTTCCTGAACTGGAAGGATTTCTGTCCCCTTGACACAGAAACTCTTTATGTGTTGACTGTTTAAAGGACATCATACTAATTCCTGACTTATTACAATAGGGGCAGCAGTGGTGAGGCCTTTAAGGATGGAATCAGAAACCCACTCGGTCTTCCTGCCTGTGTCAGGATACAGGAGTCATAACAGAACTGCCATTCCCATGTTTTCCTCATGGTCACATTCCATGCTACTAGTTTGGATACTAAGACTAGTATTTAGAAGCATTCTAAATGAGAAGAAGATCCAGAAATTCTGTTCTTTTAGCTGTAGTGGCTTAAGATATTAAAAAAAAGGATGGAAAGAAGACAGAAGTAACTTTTATTGAATTAACTTGTATTAGGACAAAAAATAGACAAGTTTTGGGAATACATGCTCTTAAAAAGGTCATTTCAGAAGGAAGGACTAGTACTTGAAAGTGTTCCCAATCTTTCAACTACATAAGTTGGTCCAATAATGAAGGCACTACAGTTTCCATAGATTGCTTCAGATTTCACTAAAGGAGATGGATGAGTACTTTTGCACCACCTTCTGACACAAGATCTGAACTTGCTGTGTTTGTAAAAGACAGCATTTAGTCACTTACCTGTTCCATCTTCCACATTCTCTACCTCCATGACTTCTGTATTTATTCGGCCCCTGAAGATATAGAGGGACCCGTTGATTGACTTTGTCCTTTTAGATGCTTTTTTCCCAGTAACTCTGCAATTAGGATGAAGACTGTTAGCAACACATAAGCAAATGGTCTAACAGATACATGAATAAATCAATGGCTATTAAAGGAGGATTGCAATATAGTGACTGGTGGTATTTGACCACCCCTCTGACATGAAATAATTGGAACACTCATTCAGATTTCCAAGATAGGTGTGTACCAGTGTTAAACAGAAATAACGAGCTTGTTTTGCCAGATGCTGTGAAGAGATGGGTGGCTTCAAGGTTTACATTCTCCATGACTGGCTGAAATACATGTCCATGAACAGCACATGGCCTCGGGGTGACAGCTGCAGCATCCCCTGACAACATTACCTTGACTCCTCTACTCCCTAAAGCTGTGATCAATGTGTAGTGCTCACCAAGCTCCACGTGTGAAATGAATGAAGAGGCCAGTGGCACACAGCCTGCCACGTGTGTTACACATTGTTGTAGGGGAAATCCTGCTAAGGCAATCTGGCACCCAAGTTTACATCCTTCTCCATAAGCTTTACAGAACCTCTGCTGAATCCAGGAAAGCACTGCACTTTTCATTACTACTTTCTAATTTTTATGGTTAAAATAGTTTAAAACTATCCAAGTGACACCTGTTGTGCTTTACTCTCCAAGAATAACCCTGCTATGCAAGCCAAAACACAACTGGACAAATGGTCATTAACAGGTGTCAGGTATCCAAACTCCAGTCAGTGAAGGTTCTGCTGTGGCAATTTTCCAGTACCTCATAAGATTCAAAAAATATTGCAGTAAAAATCAGCTAGGGAAAAAATGTCTTGTCAGAGTGAAGTGCCTATAATAAACTGAGGTGAGATAAGAATCACCAAAAAAAAAATATTATGCTTTTTAGTGGAAATCAGATCCTCGACATCCCATCAGTTCAAGTTACGTTGTCAGACAAAGGTAAACAATCCCAATCCCTTGAGAAATCCAAGTGCGACAGCAGCCTCCTCCAAAATCAGGCCAAACTACAGAATTTGGAGAGGAGCTTGGTACTGTCTCCTGTAAAAAAGGAAGTTCTGCTTAAAGGGCACTAGCGCATTTTGTTTTCTAAATCTTAGTGTTCCAGGAAAACTGCCTGGACAGCACTGGAGTTAGGCTAACCTCAACTACAAACAGGCTAGAAAAAGTTTCTAAGAGCTCTGAAGAAGTAAAATATTAGTATCAAATTAACTGGGCGTTTTTAAAGGAACAGTTTCTGTTAAAAAACACTCAAATTTCTGAACTCTGTTTCACACAGAATTTTGAACTTTGATAAACCTGGTAAAGGGTCCAAGTTAAGTGTTTCCTTTCCTTTGTGTCATTTCAGAGTCAGAATGTTTTGGGTAGACAACATTTTAGGTCTTTTAGATGTAATGGTGCAATACTTTTTTTTTTTTATTTAAACATATATTTGAATTTTAAATGTAGATATCACCTAGTAATTTGTATTTAGGTTGTACAGGTTCGGCATTATACATACAAAAAAGTCTGAACATTACTGAAATTAGTTTTCACAGCTTAATGGTTCCAAAATTTTCATTGTTTCCCTGGGGAAATAAAAGAAACGAAAAAAAAAAAAAAAAAAGACAAAATTACTCAAATTTTGAGAAATGTGAAAATTCTTTGGAGAGAACACTGGTTTTACAGAATTTCTAATTGGGTTGGCTGTTCTATTTGGCCACCACCAGTCAGGAAGTATAACTTGAAGCAGGGGGATTGGATTACAGGAAAGGGAGGATGAGGAGAAGTGAGTGCAGAGAATTAAATACTGTATAATTGCTGCAGAAGAAAGTTGTCTTCCACTCTGCCAGTGCTTTTAATTACAAGCAGCAGGTGTTAATAATACTTAAGGTTTATTAGGTGGTATGATGCAAAAAAAAAAACAAAACCCAAAAAAAACCACATCAGGATAAGAAAGGAAGAAAACAAACGGAGCACATGGGCTGTAAATGCTGACAGCAACAGCCAAATCTTCATCTTTTTCTCACTCCCCTGGGCCCTGCATCAATTTTACATTTGCTTAGTCTTCCACTTTCCCCTATCTTTTTATCATTTTCACATCATCCTCTTATGCTTAGCATAACTTCACAATGTAAGTTGGCACCTTCACATAATTCCTGGAGATGCAGCTGCCCTTGGAAGCTTTTTGTCTGTAAGAATTCATCCTGAGCTTTTGCTGCACTGTTTTAACTCCTCTTTGGACTGCACACTTCTCAGAAGGGCACTCCAATTCTGCCTGGAATATTTATCCTACCACATAGTGATTTCTCTCTCCTATTGCCTAAGTGATAGAAATAGTCAAGAACAGAGGGAAGTTCCACCTGTGACTCAGCCCTACAGAGCAACAGAGAATACAGTGAATGATCAGTAGTTGATCACAGCTTCCACTTACAAATCTTCTGAATGGTAAAACTGAAAAAACACAGAGACTCACCTGGATTTCCTCTTGCAATAGACCAGGAGATTATCAAATAGAAAGAACATTCTCTCCTGGATGTTTCCTGCTGAGATTTTTAACAAAGTCCCTTGCAGCAAGAGCTGTGTGCAAATATCTGTCAGATTTGACCCCTAAAACATAAAACAGAGAGATTAACTTTCCTTTATGAGTGCACAATGAAGGTCTTTTACTAACACGCTCTTATTTATCTGCCATTAAACTGTAAAAAAACTGATGCACTCATAAGAATTTCACCCAGATCTATTTGCCTTTCAAGTGAGATCTGCCCATTAGAAATGTCAGCTCCATTCTAGCTCTAACACCTTCCTTTCTTTCATAAGTCACTTGTTCTGCTACAATTTAGCACTGACCTGCACACACAAAATAAACACTAAACTTTAAACTCCTCAGAGTGATGCTGCCCACACCTTCAAGAGTGTTTACATGTCATGAAAGAAACCGAAATAAATCCCTGAACATGTCATTAAACTGACATTAAATGCTTGCTGGTCCTGCATCCTACCTCCCATCCTTCAATGTGGGACTGCAACTGTTCAAGGGCTTCCAGTTTCTCCATCTGTCTCTTGGTCTCATTGATATTTGTACAGACTGTCTTCATTGCCTGGAGTGCGTTCTGGACAGCTGGGTGATCAGGGTGCTTAGAGGGAGTCCTCTTAGCTAATTCCTTCAACAAAAAGACAAAACATGGAAACTGAGAAGTGGTTCATGGAAAGGTATGAGCATTAGCAAGCAACCCTGAAGGAAAATGCCAGAACCATTGTGAAATTAAAGAGGATTTCAGAGTATTTTACTGCAGATGCTGTTCTCTATTCTTTCTATTCTTCATCTGTACAAGTTTAATAGGAATGCTGTTAAATAAAGGAGGCAATTGCTCCTGGTAAATATGCTACATTAAGAGAGCTCAAGACAGGTATGTTTTGCTGGGTCAGACGTGTTTCTTTTCTGTGTTTAGAAGGGGCATGTGTCCTGACATAGAGAAAAAAAACACCTCTGCTCTCAAGGAGTCTGCAAGAGTCTCTGCTTCACTTGTGTCAAAGCACAACCCAGTTAAGCCTCGTCTACTGAAAAATAGCAGAGGCAAAACTCAGAACCTGACAATATTAATGATTTTGGCAAAGGGGCAACCACTGTCAACCCACAATTAATAATTTTTTTAGACCAGTACTATTTCATGGTCAGTCACAACTGAATAAGAATACATTAAAGAAATCTAAAATATGGTAATTTTACCTTGATGCATAATATGGTGTTGAAGACTGAAATACGTAACTTTCTCACTACCTTTGCCTCAATATGTTATTTGGTTGTTTAAAAGTCCTGTGCTGCTGAAGAGACACAAGAATGAGTTTGGATACAGCCAGAGCCTGCCCAGCACCATGACTGGATGGAGCTCAATTGCTCCCATCCATCTGTGATTTACAGAGTAACAGATGCACAGGAAAAGGAGGCTCGCTGCTGCAAATGTCAGGTGATATCAAAATGAAATTCCCCATGGAAGTCTTTACTCCACTTTGCTGAAAGTGAGGCCAAGAAAAGTAAACGCTCAAAAAGAAGACAGGTGTTACACTTTGGTGACACTAGCCTCTGCTCCATGACTGCATCACAAATGACTCTCACTAAAAATCAGTGAAGTTCTGTAGTTCCAGTGTCACCCATACTGCATTGGAAACAAGAACTTACACACTAGCACTGTCTGAACATCCCACTCAGAAATATCCCCAGAATGCAGAGAAACACCTCTTCATCCACAGCAGTGAGCAGCATGCTGCCCATGCAGCCACAGCCCAGAGCAGGGGAGGAGGCTGCCAGGGCAGAGAGCTGCAGCCTGGGCTGCCACTCGCCCCTCAGCCCTGCCTGAAGCCAGCCAGGGCACGGCTGTGTCCCTGACACTGCCATTCCCAAAAGAGCAGAGCTGGGCACTTCTGAGACATGGCGAGAGAGCTCTGGGAACTCACTTCTTCAGTGACACATCCAGGATGTGTCAACTCGAGGAGCATTTGACAGCACTTTCAAAGGCAGCTGAAAGACTGCCCAGATGGCAGCACCTGGGCAAGCCTTGTCCTCCACAAAGCCCACAGCCACTGATGCTGGAACTGCTATTTCTGCACTGCACCTTGTGTGCTCAGAGAGCCAGGAAATGAGGCTGCTGCCACTTGCAGAAAACTACTTCTTGCCAAGAGTTTCTTAAAATAATTAATAAAATACATTTTTCTCTTTTTTTTTTTTTTTAAGAAGTCTCTGACATCCTTCCCCATATATGCCCTTGTCACAAATGAAAAAAAAGCTCCTTACAGCTCTTTAGAGAACAGAAAATTTTTAATATTATGCTACATAAAGTTGGATTTCAACCACACAATGTCATGAATCAAAGAGCAAGACAACTTTTCTTGGAGGAGGGAAAGGGGTAGAAGAAGCCAACCCCCCAAAGATAAATCTATTCAATGATGGCCAAATAGGAGGTTCTGTTTCTTGAACAGCTACGAGAGGAATGGAGAGACAAGGGAGACAACGAGGTGAGTGTCCTTCATCCTGCCCTGTGCACACAGCAGTGGCGCCCGTGCCTCCCGTCCCAGCGCAGGCGACCCATGAGCGTCGTGTGCGCCCCTGCTGCCCGGCCTGGCCTGGCCTAGCCTTGCCTGGCCTAGCCTTGCCTTGCCTTGCTTGGCCTTCCCTTCCCTTGCCTTGCCTGGCCTAACCTTGCCTGGCCTTCCCTTCCCTTCCCTTGCCTTCCCTGGCCTTCCCTTCCCCTTGCCTTGCCTGGCCTTGCCTTCCCCTTGCCTTGCCTTCCCCTTGCCTTGCCTGGCCTTGCCTTCCCCTTGCCTTGCCTTCCCCTTGCCTTGCCTGGCCTTGCCAGGTCATTGTGCCTGCTCACTGCTCACAACTTCTGCCCCACCCAGGGCCTGTGACTCTGCCCCACACAAAGCAATACACAATTACTGCCCTCATCACCCACGGAGCTGTGTGCCCTCCGACTGTTTAAAGGATCAGAGGTGCAATGTGCATTTCTGGCTGGAGTCGGAGTAAATCCTTAGCAGAGCAGAGCTCAGGCCAGGCCCGAGCCCTGAGAGCTGCTGTCATGTGCTGCACATTCCTCGTGTGCCAGGGAGGGAACACAAGGGGCTGTGCCCAATCCCCACACCACGGTGTGATCAACTCATGATCACTGCTGCCCCAGGCTTTGCTTCCTGCTGACATAAATGCTCTTTATTAAGGGGAAAAGACTATTTTTGTTCAGGGACTGCTTTACACAACAGCTGCTTCTACTCTCAAGCAGTAGGGTTGAGCTTAGTTCACAGAGTCCCACAGTCAGCACGAGCAGACCGAGCTGCCTTCACGCAGAGCCCTGTGCTGTTCCACATCTGCTCAGGAGCTTCAGAGCCTCTCCAGCCGCCCACCCGTGCTGGCTCCAGGGGCTCCCATGGCTGTTCTGCCCTCGACTGTCCCTTTACCTCTGCTGCCTCCCTTCTCAAAAGCCAATGTCCATCACAGCCAACAGTTTCGTTTTGCTTGAGTCTAGTCCAAACGCCTTTCTCAGTTATAAAGAACTAATTTACTGACTGACAAATACTACACTGATTTTCTTGTATGCTGTCTGAAAGAGACAAGAACTGCATTGGAGCAAAAATATTAATGTATTGTTACTTTTCGATTTGTGCAGAGATTATGAAATGCCATAGATAGGTTTGAGTCCCATCCTTCAAACCACACAAAAGGCTTGCAAATTAGACAGAGAAAAAGCAACAAAAGTTAAAATATATACCACTCCCTAGAGCCAATAACAAAAAGCACCACACAACAAGCCCCACCCACAAAAAACCACCCCACCCTTCCCCATCACCCCACCCCCCAAAGAACATCCCCAAACGAAAAAATCCAACCAAAAACCTGTCTGGCACTTCAAAACTGCAATGCTTTTGTCATAAAGTCTGGGAAACCATAAATAGAATTGAATTTTATTGATCACCATCATCTGAATCATTGCTCTGTCTCCATCATTTGTTATTTTAAAAAAACCCAAACAGCTTCATCAGAGGGTATAACAAAGTCATCTGTTGCAGGATGCCATATTTCATTGAAAATTATTGCAATGTTTAAAGTGGATCAACACTTGGAGATATTCTAGTGCAATATTCCTAATTAAGTAACTCAACTCCATGCCAGATGCTATTGTTCGGAAGAAGAACACACACACATACATACATACATGTTATTAATAAAAAGTATTTTAAATATGTGCCTTATCCTACTTCTTCAGTTTACTTTCAAACAAGTCTGAATCACTTTGTGCATGCTAGCTTTATCAAACCCACCTACTCAGCTACACTAAATACTTACATTAGACAAGGTCATATCAAAGTTACCAGACAATCTGGATGTTCACAAAATAAAAACAAAGAGGAAAGTAGGCTAGCTTTGGTCTAAGACTTTTCTCAGCAGCTGGAATACAACAGTATTTGTTTGCCCTGGGAATTTGATAAAGAAAGATCCAACCTCCACGAATACAAAAGAGCTATTTCAGGAGCCATAAACGAAGTTCAGTAGCAAAGGGAGAGCAAACACTTAATTTGAGGGTTGTGCTATTTTTAAATCTATCTCTTTTTTTCCCTTGCTTGGAGAGCTCCATTTTCCTGGTCAGCACAAACAGAATCCGCCTGTGCTTTCCCTTAACTGTTCTCATGTCTGAGACGTTTGTGTCTGCTCTGGTAATTTTATGCTAGCCACTATCAAGTAAGTCTTGAATGGGGCACAACTTACTTGCTATGAATACACTATCTTTGAGAATCAGAATCAACCACACTTTATAATGGTCACTGATATTTTCTGAGCAGAACAACTCCTAGTTATGGCATTATCTCACTGACTGAAGCAGATTTGTTGCCTAATGGAAACCAAACTCCTCTTTGCTTTCTTTTAAAACTTTTATTTTCTGTCCAGGAAGCTTCAGCTAGTGAACAGTGTGTGATCTCTCAGCCTGTACATAAGAAGAAATCTACAGCAAAATGGAATGCAGTCCCACAAGGTGCCCAGTGACGGCCCCTCCCTACAAAGCTGTTTGTTCAACAGGAACACCGGGGTGTGGGTCAGCTGCCCCAGAGCCAAGGGCAGGCACAGCGAGGGCAAATTCATCTCTAGCCCACTGTGGCTCAAAGCAAGAAACTGTTTCAGTCTTCATCTTGGTGGAATTGACTTTGGCTTTCAAAGAAAGGATGTTTGGTCCCCAGGAGTTTTGACATACGTTCATCACAGAATTCCTACTTTCTTCCAGAACTCATAAAGGGACCTTTCTTTCAAAATGAGGGAAAGCTCTTGCATTTTTTAAATTACTTTTGTTTTAGTAAACACAGTGTGACTCTGCTGAGGAAGAGAAGATTGATGGCTGTCAGCCACAGAGCATCTATGAGGCCACTGCGGGATATTCCAGCTCTCCCAGAAACTTCCTCCTTTTGCCTCTCCTTGTCCCAAGCAGGCAGGTGACACAGGTCTGACCAAAAAGGATGAGAGGCAAGTCAGCTCTCTGTAGATCTTTTATGCTTTATGTTCTAGGGTAAGAATAGTAGCAAGGGGGCCAGTTAGGGCCACATAGCACAGTCATTTCTGGGCTGACACCCGCCCATGGGGAACTCACCTGAGACAAACACAGAATTTTCAAACAAGCTGCCAAACAGCTGGCAGAAGATAGAGAATTTTGATCGCTACTGACCTGATCACCAGCAAATTAGACACCTTGTAATGAAAAACACATCCTGTTAAGAGTCCACAGAGCCATGCAGCCTCTCAGAACACTGGCACAATGCTAGCTGAACACAGCTTTACAGGCAGTGCCTGCACAGGCCTTAACAAACATCTGAAGAGCACTGAAGTCAAAAGGCTTTGGTTAGTCACCAAGTCACCCTGTCTGCTCTAGCCACACCGTAACAGGATTTAGCAGTCTGCCAGCATCACGCAGCTTCCTGCCTGTACCCATAAAAAGCCATTTTCTTCAGAGAAGATCCAACTTTCAGAAATATACAACAGGAAAGCAATAGAGGCAACAAAAGTCAGGGTTAAAAAAATTCAGAATCATTCCAAGAATAAAACAACCATACGGAGAAATATTTTCTCTGGTTTACCTTGAGCAGAAGAGGGTATTTGCAAATTCTCTGAATTGGAGTCAGCAGATAACCCTCTAATGGAATGTCTGTTGTCTTTCTGCCTCCCAAAAGCATGCAACCCTATGATCAAAAAAGAAACAAATGTTACCTCAGACACAGCTTTCAGATGATTTTTGACACGACTTTGTGTTTCTAAAACATGTGTTTTAGAAAGTGAGAAAGCACTTTACCACATCTAGGGTACAGGAAACGGCACTTCATTCACCACTGACATATAGCCATCAAGTCTGCAAAGTTCTGCAGGCATCACCAGAGGAAAATGTGCTGTGGATTAACAATGGCTGTGCAGAAAGGTATCTTCTCAGAGAAATATTATACAGCTGGTGACTCAAAAATCATCCTAACAATACAATGGCAAACAGCAAAACTAGATGGACCATTACCTAAAATAATCCCATTTACCCCCACAACAGATATGACCCGTTGTCTTTATTCACTATGTAAAGTTGTATACTGTTAGTCCAGAAAATTCTTGAAGGCTAAAATAAAGCCTACTAACGAGAATCATGCAATTAACTTTAGTCCGATTCTTATGTCTGAATTGAACTGGAATTGAAACAAATGAGTCATCTGCATAAATCCACCAATTCTCTGACAAAACATTATTCCTGAGCACAGCTGGACAAACAGCATGGGCACACTGGCTGGCTAATAAGCACACATGGAACTTCTCAGCAGATTATGGAAATTAATTTCTCAGGATTCATACAGAAATAGAGTTTAAGAACAGGGTAGGGCACTGGGAAAGAAAAAAAGCCTTACAGTCCTTGATCTGACCTTAATTTGTAACAGCAATCTGTAATCTTTGTAACAAATCAATACTGCCCCACTGTAAGCTTTTTACACGCTTTCCTGATGGTTCCACTATTGCCTGCTGCCAGAGACAGGTAGTAGATTCAGGTGGACTTCAAGTCTATTTCAGATAAACTAGTCCACATTCCTATGCTCAACCATGAATATGGACTTTGCTCCAAAAGTCACTCCAGTTGCAAACCTGTCCTGTCCACACAGAAGCTGAACTTTAAATGCAGTTCAGCCAGGAAGTGCCTGCTTTGGGGCACCACCAGGAACGTTCTCCCCTGTGAAATACATGCTGTGGCTCAGACACACTCTGAAATTTAGTGAGTTTTTTGGCTGTAGCTCTACAATTCTCCTCTGCAAGGAACGTTCACAGACATCATACATAAAATCTCATTAGTCCAAACTGGTATTTTTACAGACAATTGTCTGTAAAATAACCTGTCCCCAGGCTATTCTAGATCTGTGGCATTGGCTACCCAGCTCACAATGTTCCCTGTCCAATTTCTAAGTCTCAAGTGACTCAGTCCTTCCCATCTCTTCTTTCAGCCCTCTCTCTAGCTCTGGGCTCCAACCTGCCCTTTAACACTTGCTGACTTTTCAAACACATTCCCATATTCTATGTTTCAGCAGCTGTGAGGGGGCAATTGGGCCAAATCTATCCTCACAAGTAAAGCTTTGTACTTCAGCTCTGCCTCCTCTGCATAGCAGCACTGTAGCACTGGTTTCAGAGGCAGATAAGAAGAGAAGGGAGGCCTGGAAGAAACTACAGCACCACAGCTAAGCAGGCACATCAGTGCAGCCCTTGTTCCCAGATTTACTGCCATTTTAATAGTCCCTTGGATTCAGGTGCTCCCCAAGCCACAGCAGACAGTGTGACATCTTTGATGTCCCCCATAACCAGCTTGCCAGCTGCTGTCTCTTACACAAACAAAACACTTTGTCAATCCAGTGGAAGTGGAGAGTGCTCTGAAGGTTGGGAAGAGTGGTGTTTACATGCACCTTCTCTCCTCTTTCTCATTGATTTCCCCCACCAGAAGCATCCAAAAAAATCTCATGAACAAGGTAAGGGTCATTTAGTAATTCAAAGTAATGGTTTGATAAGGTTCATTAAAACTCAGACATGACAAAGAGACTGCCTTTGCAACAGCACGAGGGTAGGCTCCCTCTGAGGCCTGTATCTTGAGGCTAAAGGAATGCTCTGGCCCTGCTTGTGACTGATGTTTATGTGGAAGTTTTCTTTTGCTGTACTACATTGGGAAAGAACAGACCTTTCACAGCAAGCAAAAAAAAAGCCAGAAAGAAAAGCAGGTCCTTTGCAAAAAAGACAGCCTTTATTTCACTTCACAGAATTTACTAGGAAAAAAGCTGATGTGATGAATTATTCCCTCACCTATGTGCCAACCCCATTACAAAGGACACACATCCATGGCCAAGAAAACAAGACATTCAAAAATCAAGCAGAATTGGGGTGAAAGTAAGGAGGAAAAACAACCAAGAAAGGAAAGAAAAGTAAGGAATGCAGAGGTGGAAGGCAGTGCCCACTGACTGCTTCTCCTCCCAGCCCAGCCTCTACAGTGTGTTTGAAGGCTGGATGGGCCACAGTCCCTCCCTCGATGGGAGTCAAGTTACTTTTGATTTAAACAGCAATGAGGCACTTAAAATAATTCATCCACACTACATTTCTTGCCCACAACTGGGCACCTGGAGGATGTCAGAAGCAGGTCACATTTTTCTGATGAGCCTACAAATGATGAGTTGGTCCGAGAACTGAGCAGGGAGCCAAATCCAGTGGGAACTAGCCTCAGTCTTGCTGCTGACTTATTGCATTACTCCTTTCATCATCTGTGCTTGCTTTATTCTGTTGGTTCTTAAAAAAAAATAAATCTTCCTTGCTTCCAGTGCAATTGCTCATGCTGGTAGTGCTCATTTGTGTGCCTCAGCTCATGAGTGATTCCAGTACCCCTGCACCTGAGCGCTCCACAGCTGCCAGGTAATACCTGCAGCATGCCCGGCATTCCTGTGACACCAAGGAGCTCTTATGAGCACGGGGCAAAGTCAGATCCTCCACTCAAGAGTGCTAGAGAAGGTGCTTACCAGCAGGAATGTTCTCACTGTCGGGATCTTGTTCAATTCCATCAGCAGTCTGAGTGCTTTCTCGTGGTTGCTACAGTACTCCTCATACACAAAGAATCTGTCTTTCTGAAAGGAAAAACAAAGTCACTTATTGATTCAGACACCACTAGAGAGATTATTTTGCCATAGTCTGTTACCAAATTCTTTACAAAGAGAGGTGGACTCCAAGTGGCATTAGCACTGGAGTTCTCATTAAGTGTGTGACACTTGTGTAATGTGAACAACGCATACAGCCAGGAACAATATAATTCCTGACTTACTCTGTTGTAAGTTAACAGAGACTTTTCTGAGCATTGGGACTTTCAGCACTTTTCCTCTTAATGCTTCACTGAGATCATAGGTACTCTTTCTTGAAAGGGATTTTGCAATCTTGGGAATACTTGCATGCGTGTCAGGATATTCCATGGAAGTAGCCAGGAGAAAACAAAGCAAGGGGGCTGACCATTCCTGCAGGAGGAAGAAAGCCAGGTGGCTGGGAAAAACCAAGGCCTGAAAGAAGCTCTGAGATCGGGAGGGGAACAGCACTCAGCTGGAAATCCCCTGCCTTTCAAGGGGTGAGAGCCAGGCCCCAGTACAAGCTACTGGTTTACTTTGTGTTCTGAAACAAGCAGCAGACAAAACAGCTAGATGTAATCCTTTCTGTAACTGGATGAATTTCACCAAATACACACCAAATAACCAACCCATTACAGATACTAAAGGAAAGGAAGGGTAGCTTCACAACTAGATTGAGCTACTAACACTGAGACTGTCACACCCACCAGTACATGCTGGAATGAAATCCCCTATTAAGAAATGAAGGTCAGCTGGCAGGTCAGAGTCAGCAAGTTCTGCTCTACTGATCCCCAGATTCAAAGACAGTGCAAGTGCTTCTACCTAAAATGATCAGAGAGGCTGAAGCCATTGCAAACACTAGATATCTGGAAACACTGGAGTGATTCACAAAAGAAGCAGGAACAACTATTTCCATGCCCGAGCAGATAAGGCAGGAGGCAAGTTGATCCTCTCAAAGCTGATATGTTTCAGCAGCTATGTTCAGAGCTTCCAGTATTGCATTCATTAGAATAAAAGGGGGGGCCATGAGATTATATTAGGCTTTAGGCAAAATAAATGATTCAGATGCCAAAAAAAGCATCATTTTTGAGTGCTGCTCGCAATAGTAGCTTATTTCCTGGCTCAGGTTGGCTTCTGTGCCACAATGCAGGACCATGTGGAGGCACCCACACATGCTAGTTTGCATATCAAAAGTAATTTCAAAGCATTAGTGTGGCATTCTGCAGGGTAATATGTGAGGCTTTCCAGAGCTACCATCTCAGGGCACTAAGCCATGTAGCCAATGCCTTCCAGAGTTTGCTGTTGCATTCAAAGCAGGATTCTGGTCTAAAAACATTCTATCTGAACCTTTTAATCTCCCCAGAATATGGAAGTTAATTTTTTTGAGTTTTGACTGGAGTCCTAGCACTCTTAGAGCTTCCTGTGTCAGCTGAAGTTATTTGCAGCATCTAGCTGCTTTAACACAGCTCAGAGTGATCCAAGGAAAAAACTGCTGCCAGCTGAAGTTTACTAGCAGGAAACCATGGGAATGCAGCTGCAGTCACTGGGTATTTCCTTTTCTATTGTCACAAGGAAAAGATACTGCATTTAGGTTAGTTTAGGAGAATTTGACATTCTGGTCAGATGTTCAGTGGTAGATATATGTGTTCAGAGGCTGTAAAAATTATTTTGGGTTTGGTTTATCACTAACCTGATTAATTTTTCCCCTTCTTGCACTTCAAAAGAAAGAACTGAGAATAAATAGATATATGTCCAAACACAAGAACAATGGTACAATGCAAATGAAACAACAGCGTCAAAGGGTATGGTGCAAAGAGCTGGAATGCAGATGTTCAGGAGTTTTATCCTTCACTGGCAGCTGCTCATGTTGCTATTGGGGTGCAATACTGGGAAGATGCAGGAAAGATGCAGGAAAAGGCAGGCCTGGGTCACAGCATGATAGAAAAGACAGCAATAGGATTGTTGTCAGCCATAAAAACAGGAGAATTAGAGAGTAAAACAGATACAGAAGTTTTTCCCACATCTCCTCTCACCTCTCCTCAGCTCCCTGGATGCACACAAGCACCATGCTTGAAACTAAAACCAGCATCATTGATACAAGATCATCTGTTCCAGCAGTGACACAAAATGTCACTGCTCAGACTTCCAACTGCAGCTCCGAGTGCCTGCAGCTTGAGAGCCTATATTTAGATGATGACAAAATCCTTTTGCTAAAGCTCAAGACAGTACAACAATTATACACACACCAGAGTGCTTTCCTCCAGTCTTTTCCAGCTGTACCCCATGCCAGTGACCCACAAATATGAGAACTATGCTTAAAATTACTCTGCGTCTGAAGTGTTTCATTTCCTCTCTGGGTGATACTCAGTCCTGGGCTCTCCCATAGCCTGGAGAGGAAATTATCAGTTACATAATTACAGATGTTAGCCCAGGAATTCTGAACCTGCAGTTGCTCTAGGTTAAAGTGCAATTATGGTCAGAGACGTGACCAGATAAAAACAGCACTGTCTTACTCAGCAAATCTAATAGATCCACAGCTAGGCCTTCTGTTTTGGTGACAGAACTAAGTCTGTACTGTTCTCAGTTTGGTTAAAATAAGTCTTTAAACCAATAGCTTATTCTCCAAATATGTCATTTTGGATCCATTAGTCCTGCCCACAAATTGGTGCCAATTTGAAAACAGTTTTGACTAGAAAAAAGCAAATAAGACCTTTGAAAAACTGTAACATTTTATTTGGACGTATTTTTAACAAGATATAGCATTTTCTTGTTTCAAAGCAGGCTGAAGCCAACCTTGTCAACATCAAAATCCTAAACAGAAGACATAACTCTCAACAAAACAATATCCCTGGTGACTTAGACAGTAAAACTGATCACTCATGCAATATTGCTCCAAAAAAATGAGCACAACACAAGTTTCCCTAGAACAAATTTCTAGCTGCTTTTTTGAAACTTTTGGAACAAAAGAAGACTAATACTCAGCAATAAAATGTGATCAGATGGGTGAGAAAAAAAAAAGGAAAAAAAATCAACAGGAAAGGGAAGAGTTTCTAAAAATACATCATTGTTTAGCTCAGTTTGATGTGGTATCCATTGTTCTAACCACATTCACAAGTTTTTTCCCACCCTACTTACAACTTTCATACAAGACACACATTGTCATAGCATTGCTAGAAGCCTTAGAGACTAGGGCTTGGTAAGGGGCCGGACAGCTTATGACAGGAAACTGTACTTTCAGACAGCATTAAGTCATTGTACTTACAAATTTTAAGAAAACATTTCCCAGTTCATGCTGAGACTGGGGTTCTGGTTGCAAACAAAATTCCAGAGCAGCCAGGAACTCCTTGTGAACACCAAGAATGTCTTCAATGTTAGAAAATAAGATCTGAAATATAAGGAGAAAAACATTACTAGTTTTTAATATGTCAGAGTGTTTTGCTAAGTAGTAACACCAAAATACTGTGGAGCTCTAGAGTTAACCATGATAGGATTCAAAGCTCAGACAGGGACTTGTAAAGAATGAATCTCACTGTATTTGCCCCTTTTCTAGCCCCCTATAAAAATCCTTATTGCTTCTGAAGTAGCTGCTATAAATTAAGATCTTTGCAGACCCCTAAGCATGATAAATTCAAGCAACCTCTTTTAAGTCTTGAGAATATATCAATTCCTGGTTTAAAACCAGTTTCTATGTGGTTTAGCAAGGGCAGACAAAATCATTCAAACCTTCCTGTGTGCAGGTAGCCAGGTCCAACACTGTACTTCTGTTACTCACAGGGATGGGCAGAGTATTTCTCTCAAACTCATCCTTCATGCTGACTGCATGTCCAGAGCAGAGTCTGTTGCATCTTCCTTGTCTCTGCTTCCCAGAATTCTCTCCCCTTCAGGAATTCTAAGATCTGGTGCTGTGCACCATCATCAATGCCCACTTGTGCCTCAGAGCTCCTTTCCAGCTCTCAAGAAGCTGAAATATCCCAACACGCTGAACTTGCACTGAACTGGCTCTGAATCCAAAAAAAGGCCAGGGAGCTAGGATCCTTCTTTGCTCCCTGAAAAATTCCCGTGCTAATTCAAGTGGAGCCTGCAAGTGTTCTGTCACGTGGCTGAAAGTGATGTGCTGATGCAGGAGCCCTTGCCTTTATTGCTTTGCCAGAAGCTGTGCCAGAAGGGGATTAACAAGCAAGAGGAAAACATCTGTCAGGGATGATTTCATCCTTCAGGACTAGTCTTCAGGGGTGGTTTTTGACCCAAGGAATATCTGTGCAAGCTAATAAATTCTGAGGGGATCAGTAAAGCTCTGCTTGCAGCAAAATCTGCAGGTAAGAGTCACTTGAAAACCAAGGCAGCAGACAGACCCTGACTGCACATGCTTCTGTACCAAACCCAGTTGGCAGCCTTGGGCACAGCCCCAAGTTGCACTGCCTTCAAACGGCTCCATCAGGGAAGGGACAGCCTAGCACAAGAGAAACTCAAGGGGAGAGTTACTCCCACAGGAGGCAGTGAAGAAATTCTAACCATTTTTTACAATGTTGCTGCAGCTGTTAGTCTCTGGTGCTTAGCACTAGCTATAAGAGAAATCTACAAAATAACTGGGGAAAATAACCCAAATTATTTTAAAAAGCACTTTCTCCTTTTGCTCAGAGGTGAGTGACTGCCTGAATGCCCTGTATTTTCCTCTAGGTGTTTCTGGCATGTGAAGAAGAGAGTAAAGGCAGGCTTCTGCTTACATAAGCTGCCAAACCACTTTTATAGTCTCTTCTACTGCTGGCCATCTCACAGCTCTCTGGTGACTCAAGACACATAATATCAGCATGCAGATTATCAGATGTCCCAAAACCACCTTGCTTTTCCTGGCTCTACCAGCGAGATGGGAGAAAGGAGCAGGAAACACAAAACAAGTGTATTTCACCTGCAGGAAACACACATTATTGGGCATAGCAGGAGATGGAGGGTGGAAGAAGGAGACAGTATTGACTCTGGAAACTATGGACACATGAAAACTGTGCCTTGTGATTCTGTTTCACCAGAAATAGGCATAAGCCTTTTATTACTGAAGGGAAGCTCTCTTACTGAAAGCTGGGTATTGTGAGAACAGCAATAAATGAGGTCTCACAGTGGCCTCTAAAAGATCCCCCAGGCATTTCAAGAATGACACAAAAATAAAGTGGTACTTCCCCAGAGGAGTATTAGGAAATTTTAAATACAAATTCTGCTGTACAGGATTTGTAGGCACTGCCTCTGATTATGTGGACGTCATAATTAATATCCATTTTGATGATAGGAATAATGATAGAATAATAATTTTCATCAACATCGCATTGACAAATAGTTGTGTAAGTTTATTTTCATGCACAGCTCAGTTTTTGCACACTTCTATGTACACAAGATCTACTGTCACTAATCACTTGCCTACTTTTTCTTCAGCCAGCCCTGACCTTACTCCAGATGCTAGATGATGAGCCTTTAGAGAGTGGGGATTTCCAGATTTGAAGACAGCAAGAGGCTGAGCTCTACAAAGCTGCCAGCAGTCTTGTTCCCAGCCCTTTCCAATGCCAGCCAGTCAACAGCACACCTTGCTGGCCTGCAGAACCGGCAGCCAAGGTGAGGCCGGAGCCCTGCTCATCTGGCTCATGCAGGAAATGCAGGAGGCAGCAGGGGAACTGCAGCTCAGCAGCACTGTGGATGTGACACTCCTCCTGTGGCTGCCTGTTCCCACAGGGCTACAGGGCAAGGCTGCTGCTGGAGGAGCTCCAGGACCAAACAAGGGCACAAAAACACTATCCAGTGGCAAACTGCCTGTCTCACTCACTAGGGCTTTCACTTGTGTTCCTGTGCCCAGAGGGGTCTGGTGTCATGTGCCTATGTGTACAAGGTGAGTTTTAAAGCCAAATAACTACAAGTGTTTTGTGTATTTATGACATTAATGAGCAACATGCACCCCTGTGACCACAGGAACTTGAGAAGCCTGTACCTCACAGTTCTCTACGTCCCTTAACTCTTCCAGTGCAAAATTCATTCAGGAACCTCCTCACACAAGGGTCTCACAATATGTAGACCTCCCACAAGAACCAAATTCCTTTCCACAAGAACATAAAGGAAAATTCCTGCCTCCTTCTCATAAGCCCTATCAAACTTCTACTAGTAAAAAACAGCAGATGCAAATTGGCTAACTGAATATTGTCAAACAAAACAGACAAGGGCTGTTGATTGCCAGCCTTCCCTCTCAAAGACATTGAAATGGCCCCTCTGTACTCCACTCAGCTTTTCACAAATCTTGCCAAGAGTTAGTATCTCTGACAACACTACACTGTTGTCAGATTTTACTAAAATTAGACGATGAGATGAAAAATTACTGGAAGATGACAGCTATAAGAATGGGCCAGCAGATTGACAGATAAACTGTCAACATGAGCTCCTTTCCTTAGGGAACCCACTTAATAACAAACATCAATATGACAAGAGGATATTTGATATTCATATCCCTGAATCTAGCCTTCCATTGCATATCACTTTCCCTACCAAGAAAACAAGGAAGACAGAAGAAATACCTTAACATTCTCCTCTGTTATGTACTTCTCAGCTTTGTCCACTGCATTCTGTCGGATCCGGTGAAGAAATGCCTGCAGAGATGAAAGATGTTTAAATAGTTTAATAGTTTAATAACACTTTAACTCTTTTATTTCCTCTAGGCTCTCATCAACACAGTGTGGCTGATTCCCGTTAAGACTGAAAGAATGTAAATATTTAGGAACTGCCCACCACAGATGTGCAGGCGGCATGCAGGCACTACCAAAGACATCTCCTGCAACACTGCTGGGCTTTGCCTGACAGTGAATCTCTTCCCTTTGCTGAAGCTTTTAGCTTTGATTATCTCTTCCTAGCAGTGGACTTCAGCAGGGTCCATCGGCTTTCCTGGAGCTTTCCTGTGTCTCCAGGATGCAGCTGCTCCACCCCAGGGGCAGCGAGCTCAGCCCACAGCGAGATGTGGGACAGACAGACACTGCTGGAGCTGAGGCACAAGGGACTTGTCTTGTGCCTTAACTCTTTTGGTCTTACAAATTTAATAGTCTACTTTCCAAAATGGAATTCCCCTCAAATTATAAAAACTTAATTGATGCAGAAGTTTGATCCCCATTTTTCAATACCTACTGAGGTGCAAGTAGAATCCTTTGCAACAATCATTCAAATAAAAAGTATGAAAAACACAAGCTATTAAACAGCAGCTCACGGAGATAATGCTACATGCCCCGTTCACATGGCAACACCACTTTCTTCCAAACCACTTCCTGCTTGGAAAAGCAACCCTTTTCCCAAAGACATTATTCTGACATTTAGGTCAGCATTTCCCAAACTTCTCCAGTGATTGTTTTGTGCTACTCGTTTCATTAGGGTCTCAGCTCATCTGTACCAGCACTAGTTCTCCAATCACCTGGTGACACAGACTCCAAGCTCTATTACACGAGTAGCGTGCAACTCTTTTGGGGGAAGGGAATGCTATGATCTTTCACTAGACCTATTGATTTAGCTGGAAAATCAGAGTCATTTGGAACAGGACATGACAAAAGTGATGCCAAAAGAGAGAAGGTGGTGGTGGATGAATATTAAAAAATTTGCGGTGCCTATATCTTAATTTATATTCCAACAAATTTTGTTATAAAAGAAGAAGTAAGTAGCTGAAAGAGTAAAGGCTTGTCTGGCCACCTACAAAGTTACTGGGACAAATTCTCTCTGGCTGCTCCAACCTCTTCACACTCCACACAGGGGTCTGGTCTTCGACATTTTTCACAAGGAGCTTTCAGGGACCCCGCAGTATAACCCTTTTCATCTGCAACACCTTCAGTCTCTGTAGAAACTAGCCTCCAAGGATTTGTGGAAGCATGGGGTCCGCTTTCTCAGGAGATCTTGGAAGTACAACCTGGGCACTGAAAATCATTCTGAAAGATGATCACAATCACCCCTCCACTGCAAAGAAGAGCAGAAATCTCTACTGTGGCACACTGCTGGTTTCCTCCTCTCTGAAACTATTAGGGATTACTGAAACAACAACCAACTGCAGATCACAGACTGCTGAAGAGCTGAAGCTGATGAACTGGCAACAAAAGCAGGCTCTGCTTCCTTCTGTCTCCTGCTCTTGGCCAGTCAGGACTCACAAGGATAACAATTCCACAAAAAGCAGAGATAAGATGGCTGAGAGCACAGTCCCTCACTGCATTGCTCCACTGTGCTGACACTGGGCCAGCTCTGAGCAACCCAAGCTGTTTCCTTAGGCAGCAGAGGAAGACAGAAGCACTGAAGAGCCCGTGGACCCAGAACAAGTACAGGTCATGGCACAAGGCAGGGGAAAAACAGGAAACCAGGCTGACCAATTTCCATTTCCCTGATAAAGATTGTAAAGGTGCCATCTTCCATTTTAATGTGCTCAGTATCAGGAAAACGGTCCAGAGAGGACTTGTTTTAGTTGAAAATTCTGCTGTGATAACGTGATGTTTATTTGTGCACTGAGACTTGTTGTCCTAGAGGTCTGCTATTCCCAAACTCAGCAGGCCACAGCTGATGCTCCTCATGCCATGCATAAGCACAATTTATAGTTTGTCTTACAGTACAAAGCCTTACAAGATCCAAGCAAATCTAGGACAAATTAGAATGAGCACAGTGAAATGTTTTCTTTCTGTCTCACATCATGCTGGACAAGTTCCTTCCAATACAGACTAATAGAAACATGTTATAAATCTAAAACAAAATTTATGTATAAAAGTTCATTTCATTAAGTAAGTGCTTTTTAATGGCCCCTTTTGTATGAAAGTCTTCTACTGTTCTTCTATTCATGTTCCTCACAATCCACTGTTTCAATGAAATCTCATTGTTTTGAGTGTCTTTGCAGCACCTCTAAACCACAAAAGCAGAGTATATTTTAAGGAAATAACCTGCTAATTGTTAGCTGCTGTCACATGAAACAGCCGCACACATGAAACACAGGAAGCAACAGGGATTTCTCTCAAATGCTTTGCATATGGGCTTTGTTGAACACAGTTTGTAGCCTTAACTAGGGAAAATTAGTATTTTCCATCTTCTATGTAGCAGAAGTAACCCAAGGGAAACACTAGGGACGACGCAGTGACAGTTTGCTCATGCCCCTTCTCAAAATTCATGTCTAAGGCAGATACTTCCTCCAACATTCAGAAATAGCAAGAGACTTCTTACTACACAGCAAGGCAGGCAAAGTGCGCCTGGCCCTGAGGGAAACAAAAAGGAGAACAGAAACAGACAGTGATGCAACAGGTCCCCTTGTCCTGGAGAAGCAACAACTTAAAGCACAATCCTGTAAAACCTGTTTCCTGAGCAGCTGACTGGAATGCCACATTGCACTTCAGAGACAAGGGAGACAATTCTGTTAAACTAATCAGTGATCACAACTGATCAGAACATGGGTCCAGGGATCTAAATGAGTCCAGAATTTTCAGGGTTAAGATTAATAAATTGCTTTACACTTGTGCCATCAATTGTTTAAAGATTCTTGCAAGTGCAGATATCTTGTTTCCAAGAAAATGTGCTCACAATAACAAATTAAGAGGTAACATGAACAATAAATTCCAACATTTGACCGTCACTAGCATCTTCACCTTGCACACACCACAGGAGCCATACATATGAACCAGAACTTGCAATTGTAATATTAATTTCTCCTTTTTTATCACTTGAATTAGTGTTGTCACTAAATTTGTCTGTTAGAAGCCTCTGCCTCCATACCAAAAACCCTATTGTCTTTAGCAAAGCAGCTTGAAGATCCTGTGGGAACACAGCTTTACTGAAATAATCTGACAAATTAAAATGAGTGTTTAGTGTAGTTCATGTTTTAAGAGCAGATGCATTCTTGCTCCTGTTACTCAGTTGTTAGATTTGAACCTTGTCATTCTGATCATGTTCTTTTGCTTCTATCAGATGTGCAGCTCACAAGCTAAAGCTCTGCACAAATGACAGGAAACAAATACCCTGCATCCCCATCCCATGCGTCAACAGAGTTTTCACCTGCACTGAGGCCTGAAAGACAAGGCAATAAATCATCTCCAAGTAACATAACAATGGCTGCACAGGGCTCCTGAAGCCTTCCAGCCTTTCCCCTCAAGCTGGCTCTCAGTGCCTGAGTGCAGGACTGCACCCAGCTGAGAAGGCAGACAGCTCAGCTGGGTCACCCTGCTCAGTGCTGCTGTGCCCTGGCCTCAGCGCTGGGCACTGGCACCGCGCGCTGCCCGTGCCCATCCCACAGAGAGCTGCCTTGGAACGACACAGGAGTGACACTGAGCAAGCACAGGTGACTGCCTTCCCACATCCCTGCCGTGCTGGGCAAACACCAGCACACCATGAGAACACTGCGCCTGACTCAGCCTTTTCAGTTATCAAATTAAGTTATAATACTGGAAATCAGAAGCAACTCCTTTGGCATTACTAGCACTGCACATGTAAAATGGAGCAATACTGAAGCGACTGTACACTTTTAAAGAGCCTGTTATGGTACCTCTTACTGGCAGTCCAGTACTCCCTCACTGCTCAATTACTGGCTGCCATATTAATATTTCTATAAAAACACACTTTAAATTATCAGTGTCTGGAGAAAGAAGGAAGAACTTAGGCATCGGATGAGTGCATTTTACTAAAATTCTCCTAAACAACAGAGCCACAGCTGTGAGAGAGAGCAACTACAAAAACATTGTAGCCATAGCTGAGATCTCCAGGCAAATTAATTCATCAGTGAACACCTGAACAGGGACTTGCCTGATAGACAGAGGTGTTTAGTAAGAGGAAGCAGCACCAGAAATATCTTTTACTGTCCTAATTTCAGGCTTCCTGTGTATCAAACTGGTTTTAAAGCCTCAAAGCTTTAGGTTCTTTTTTTAAAATCTCTTCCCTGAAGAGGAACTAAATTATTAGCTAACCAAGATGATTAAGAAAAAAAAGAGAAAAAAAAAGTCACGCACATTATGGAGTATCAAACTTTCTCTGCAAACAGCTCAGGCAGTCTGAGCTATAGAAGCTGCACAATCATTTCACACAAAAGCACAGGAGTTACAGAAGGCACCATCTCTTCCCACAGCAGACTGCATGACCATCTGCAAAAAAAACAGATTCCATTTCAGGTTGTCCTGGTTTAGGGAGACCAGGAAACCAGGAAAAGACCCTCAGAAAAAAAATGCAGTTGCAGTTGCAAAATACAGGTATGTCACAAGGGAGATGTCCTTTGACCTGAAACATACTTTTGGTGGGTATTTTTTGTAATTGTATAGATACATAAGCAATAAACACATGTACCCATGCTACAAAACCACCACTCATATTGGAAATTTAATAAACATTAACTAAGCACTGATCATGGCAATTTGAAACTTCTTCCCATTCTTAGTCTGACATAGGGTAAATGCTGATAAATACTAAATGAAATATAGAGGAGGATTCTGAAATTCTTCTATTTAAAATTATCTAAATGCATGTATGAATAAAATGTTTGAATAAATAGATTTGATTATTTCTTTAAATACTAGATAAGAGAAACAGCTACTGCTAATATGACATACACGCCTGAAATAATTCCAAAAATCTGATTTGTTCTTAGCCAATCCTGAATTTTAAGGTTCACGCAGTTATGACCACACTTGGCTGATTCATTTTACATCTATCTTGTCATTGTTACACTGTCTATAACATCAAATCAATCAGAAAATACTGCCATTGCACAGCACTGGGACTTTCAACTGTGTTTAAGGACTCAGACTGCTTCCTTCTCACTTTGAAGTTCTTAACAGAGGTCCGGCACAAAATGGCTTCTGTGAACAAACCTCCGGGGCTTCAGTGAGGACTCACCTGACGCACTGCAGCCGAAAGCCGGAGCCAGAGCCGGCAGAGCACGGGCAGGACGGCGGCGGGGCGAGGGCGTCTTGCAGAGCTGAATTACCATCCAGAACGGCTTTCTCTCTCCATCAACAGTGAGCCTGGCTGGCAGACTGAGCTCAGCCCACACTCCTCAGCTGTGCCCCTCTCAGAGCATCGGCAGATACAGATCCCAGGGCAGCGAGTGCTACTGAACCGGCTCCAGAAGTGAACAGGGACTGCCTCAGTCACTCCCGGATGCTTAAGGACACGGGGGCACCTGACACACGCAAAATTCACATGCACGACACTCTCAGCACGGTGTATTTCGGGTCTAATCACAACTGAGCTGACCTAGCAGCACTTCCCACAAAAAGTCTTTTACTACGAGAGCGCCAAAAAGGTCTTGGACCATTATCTGCACTTCCAGCCTATTGCTATTTACACCGGAATTCTGCAACAACAAAAAAAGCCAGTCAAATCAAATTCATACTTTGACTGATGGAGGGAGGTGGAGCTGAAGGGAAGTCACAGAGGAATATGTTGCAGTGTTTCTCTCTCTGAAGAGAGATCTCTTTCTTAAGGAGGAGCTGCTTTAATTTGAATTACAAAAAACCTCTTGTGAACTGAAAGACAGGCTGGTGCTGCAGAAGGGCCATTGTTCTTCTCTACCATTGCCCTGACCTCTGCTAGCCCATCCTTCTCCCAGTCACTAATATTTGCATTCTCAGACAGGTCAGAAGATCCCAATTTACTTCAGGGCCCCAAAAGCTACATTTCTCACCTCTAAAATCCTTCAGGACTCACTGCTACTAATTTCTGCATATCTCCCATATCCTGACTCCTCTTGACTCCTCTTCATGCTCTCCCTCCTGTACAATGTTACCTCTATATCACTTTGAATAATCTCATTATTGTAGACTTTAAAAACCCTCCTCCCTCCTCTTCTTTGCTTAAGCATGTCCTTTTATGAATATCTATCCCTGGAAGATTCCAGCCCATTCTAATATCAATAGTAAATGTATTCTGTCTGGATTTTCAAAAGAACTTAGGGAAGCTATGTGTGTAATTCCCTCAAGCCTTTGGAATATTCTTCCTTTTACTGGCCTCTTCATGTCATTTTCCCTGTTCTACAATCATGAGATGATTTTAAACATTTTAATGTATCATGGCACTCTTGAAAATGCTTTTAGGACAAAGTTTGCTTGAACAGTGTGGTTTACTTCATTCCACTTTTATGCAGAGAAATAAATCTGGATAAGTCTGTGTCTGCTTAGTCTTTATGGTACTTTAACCAAAGTTTGTTTCAGAAGTAAGGATTCAACTCACATTATTCACACTGTATTCATGGAGGAGAGATGCCTGCAGATAAAAGTTCTACATTGGAGGTGGCTCCAGCTACTGAGATCCTATCAGCACCAGAGGATGTTTACTCAGGTTCAGGGCTCTGCACAATTACTCTTTTTTCAGGGGGGAGGTAGAAGCACCAGAGAGACTAGAAACATCAAGTGGTATCCAAAAAATGTAAAATCGAGATGATGAATGAAACTGCAGTAAAAATTACAATTTCTTCAAATAATATTTCAAGATAACAATCTAAGCTGAAGAACTTTGCTCTCAGAAAGACTATTCTCTTCCTTTTCTACTCTTTCTCTTTTTGGTGACGGCATCTTAATACAGTAAATATTAAACAGACAACACAGAGGAAAATTCTAAATCTAGTCCCCTGAAGTCCACGGAATATTCATTAGCTGCACCACAGCCTAGGACTTGAGGTAAGTGAAGCAGAGCAGTCCAGCTGACTGCCATCAGTTGACTGGCTCTTGCTCTAAATGACCTGCGAATCTACACTGGGCCCACACAGCATTATCTCCGGAGACCCACAAACCTCATCTACATTGCAAACAGGTAACAGAATCCCAGCACCTTATTTCCCTAGGAACACTGTCTGTGCCCTGATGACACATACTGAAGATTGTCCATCATAAACCAGTTTAGCATCAGACTTCGGATCTAAATATTGAGATTGCTTCCAGAGGTTTCTTCTCAAGGGCAGTGTGGCTGGCTGGGCAGAGGCAGCCGGGCTCCCAGGAGGGGAGGGGGCTCGGGGTCCCCGGGCTACCCCAGCAGAGTGAAGTGCCGTTTTCAGTGAGGCAGGGTGTTGATGAGGTCCCAGAGCCAGCCCCACAAGCAGAGCCCCGCTCTCGGCAGGGGAAGGCAGCAGGAGACGGAGTTCAGGCGAGGCGAGGTCAGAGCCTGTCTGCCCTCCCGGACCAAGAGAGAGCCCAAAGCTGCGCAGCCCCTTCCCTTCCCCGAGCCCAAAGCTGCCCGCACCTCCGGAGAAAACCCAAGAGAAACCCCTCAGCTAAGAGAGCAGCCAGCCCCACCTGCCCCTGAGCCTCGGCCACTGCTTTTGTCTCTCTTTAAGGCCGTTATCGTCTCTCAGCAATAGATGGGAAGAAGGAAACAAAAAAACAAAAGCAGCAAGCCTGCCCTTGCCACAGTGCATGCACACCTCTCGCACAGGACAGAAAGGACACGGCGCCTGAGCCGCAAATCCTCTGCGTGAGCTTCGCCCTCAGCCGGTGAGCGAGCCCGCACACACAGACGGGCTGCACGCACAGCTGCACCTGCAAAATCTGCGTCCATGTGTTTACAATTATTTACACACAAAAAAAGAGACCAAAAAAAAAGGAAGAGCATCTTTTGCACGTTGTTTTAAAAAAAATATAGGCAAAAGAACCTCACAAGTAAATTTTTATTACTATGCCCGAGCAGGAACAGAGGGTTTGGCTGAAGGTCCAGCAGCTGATCTGAGCTGGTTTTTCTAACCAGCCTGCACTACTTGAAGTGTGCACCACCTACCTGAGTGTTCATGACAATGGCTCAGTTTTCCCACAGACTGCCTATACTGCAATACCGTGGAAAGTACAGACTGTTTGGGAAAAAACAGGCAGGAGAAAATCCTTAATTAATTATGAAATATAATGCCAAAATTTTATCAAAATCTGAAATCTCCCTGATGGCAATGTCATTCATGGGCCTTGTTTTTTTTCTCCTCTTTCAGAAACAGCACTACAGACCTGAAAGCCACTGCAGAGTGGTCTAGAGCCAAGTTCTGACCCCAGAGCACCTCAGAAACATCCTCAGAAGACTTACTCATGTCAGGGCTCCTGCCCCGCTCTACACACCTAGAACATTTAGCCTATTCAAAAACGCACCTGCCCGGGGCACCCAGACAGACCTAAACTCTTCACTCAATACTGCACCCAATGGCAACCAGACACATTTCCTCTTGGACAAGTGGAAAATTATGCCATTTTGTCACACCTAAGAGCTAGACAAGTCTAAAAATACTGCCTGCCCCAAACCAGCCCAGAGCTAGGTTTCACAGCTCCCCTTCAAATACATTTGTTTTCTCATGAAATCCCAAAGAAAACCTCTCTCATGGAAGCATGCCTTCTCTGCTCACACGTTCTTGCAGAACACAATCATATCACACAGTCCTGAACTCCAGCTTCCTGAGAAGCAGCATGAAGAATGAGACCATTATATTTGAACCACAGCAGGGAAGCTGAGCTAGCAAAGCTTGCTGCAGGCCCTGAACTGAAGAGCTCCAGCAGGCAGCCTGTCCCCCCCAGCCTGTCCCAGCCCCAGACTGGCCAGTCCCAGGCTCTGCCTTGTGGCAGCCCAATCCATGCACAGGCTAGAGCAAAGCTAAAAACGTACTTTTGGTAGTACACTTGCTCTTTCTTTATACAGGTGCTAATTGATGGGAAGCCTTAAAAGGAACTACTAAAATTTTAATTTTAGAGGGGGCTTTATGATCAAAACAGATTTTTTTCAAGTATTATGATGTTTTCAAATGAAAGCCACATAAAATTTTACCTTCCTTCATCTGAAGCCAACTGCATTACATTGCTAGGAAACATAAAGCACGTATCACCTCAATCTGTTTCTGCAACCTGCCCTTTTCTCAGTACTGCCACAGCTTTCTCCCCTGCATTACAAAAAGAATTATTAAAGCAGCTTGGGGCTCTATCACCAGGACAGTCCTCTGGAAACTGAACAACTATTTTCAGTGAGATATCTCGTACCTTCAGAGCTGCCATTAGAATTAGTTACAACTTTTTTCACCACTCCATCCAGCCACAGCAATTGTCCCTGCTGACCAAAGGGCATCAGCCACCCTGCCTGCATGCCAATGTACTGGCTGGGGAGTTCAGCAAACCATTCATTCAGGCTGCCATCTCCTCTTCTGCAGTGCTTTCCCTTCAGCTGCCTCTTCATTAGAGGCTGACTAGTAGCACTCACTATCCAGCAAAGAAATTCCCACAGGGAGTTCCTTTAGAGCCATGCTCTCATCGTGTGTGCCACGCAGCAGCTCACAGCCCCAGGGCACTGCCAGGCACCTCAGACACTGCTGGCACTGCTTCCCCGGGGATCCAGCTCTATCAGTCCATAGAACAAATCTCAAAATATGCTGCCAAAGCTCAGGTGCATGCTGGGCCAAAGCAAATAGCTGCTTTAAACCTCATCTACCACATTTACACACTGGATTGAATTTAGCCTTTGCAAGAGTCCCAACTGCATCTGTGAACGCAGCTGATTGCCAGTTACTGAGTGCTCACACAGAGCAGGGCTTTTATTTGTAATAAAATATTTAGAGTGGAAAAACACCACAGAATTTAATAAAAGAAACACTCTCAGACTGCCAGTGCCTTGTGGTGCATCTATGCAGATGCTTGGAATTCCCTACATAAATAAAGCTGGAATTTAAAGTTCTGCCAATTAAATAAATGTCTGTTTTAACTCAGTTTTGTATTAAAACAGTAACTAATTTTATTTATACAAAATAAAGTGAGAAGTCTTGGATTATAAATAGGCTCCATTTGTGGATCTCTTTTCACAGTTACTCTGCCTAAATAGCTGACTGTTCAGAGAAAAAAAACACACCCAATTTGCATACCTAAGCACAATTGCATTAGCCAACTGAAGAGGCAAAACACACACAAAGTCGAATTTAGACATCAGACATTTTAAATATGTGTTGGTCATTCCCACAGAAAATGCAACAGACTTAAAAGCTTTTTAAGAATAAGTGTTTAGGAGCTTATAGAGGCAACATCTTTTTTAGTGGACTGTTTCAGTCTTTGAACAGTCAAGGTACCAGGAAATTCTGGATGCTTCATCAACCACCACATCAATACAGGATCCTTTATCAAAACCCCTTTTATGTGAGCCATGTACCAAATTAAGGAACTGTATTTAAATGCAGAACAGATGGTGGACAAAGCAAGAACAGGAGGAAACTGGAACTGCAACCCTTCCTTCTCTGCTAACAGCCTAAGCAGAGTGTCCTGCTCTCTGGGAATCGCTCCTCTGAACTAGGAAGCGCCCACGTTCCTTTTTTCCATCTACTGACACTGAAAGTTGTCCTGTGGTTTTCTTGGGAGGAAAGCTTAGAATACTCTCTGCTAGTCTTCCAGCAGGAAGCAGAAGAGAAGCAAAAGAAGAAATTACCAAAAAAATCTCCAGAGCACATGACTGAACTTTGAAAAACCAACACAAAGCTCTGACAGCAACAACACAAAAACAGCCATGGGCCTTGGAAAAAGCACAGGACCTTGTTCTTGCTGTCAGCCACTTGGGACTGAAAGCAGGTAATACAAAATGCCCATGAGAAACACTGAGAAACCACAGCAGGAAGTAATAAGCACAGGATGTCACAAGAAGTATTTATATTTATTTTACTTATTCTTTAATTCAGATCCAAAAAATCTAAAACTTCTTGAGGGCAATACTCCACTGAAAGCACCTCATAGCTGGTACCACATTACCACTACAGCTAGGTGGCTGTGCATGCTTTGATTCTGATGCTTACCAACTTTCCAATGGAAAACGTGGTTTGTCATGCTACTAGTGCCTCCAGATTTGAGTGGAACCTATAGGCATTACAATCCCTCTATAGGTATTCTGGAGTTGATGTTTTAACTAATGTATTTCTCCCCTAGTAGGATGGTCCTCAAGGCACTGCAAGATCCCTGAATGGGAAAGGGCTGCTGTCTGCTCAAAGCCCTTTTCAGAGACTCCCAGCTCTCTCCAGCTAGCACTGCAAATGTTTGTTGGCGTCACTTACTGCTCTAAACAACAACATAAGGCAGGATGGGATTACCCACAAGTCTCTACGTTACTCCTCGTTTTATTACTTCTAGCAAATGGAGTAGAAAACAGCAAAACAAAAGCATTTGATTACTCCTTGCTAAGTACAGAACCTGTGCAGAGCCTGTAATTTTTGAATCCCACAGTAAAGCTATGCGTGAGCATTTGGTTTGAAGGAGACCACACAAATTCCTCTCTGCTCACTGGATTGACTCTCAGCTGGCTGTTCTTCCACCTCTGGCACCATACAATAAAGCATCAATCTGCTTCAAATGCACATGCTGATTGAATGGGCATAATTCTTCAGAATGAGGAAGTTCTGACCTCAGTCTCAGAAGTGGCAGATCCCTTGGTACCGATGGGATTTCTGGCTCGTTATCACAGTGCTAATTTACATGGCTTTTATCCCATCACTCCCCATGCCTTGTCAATCACTGATTGCAAAGGCAGGCTGGTACCTCATCTTCACCTCACCCCTGGCCCTGGGGCTGCCAGTTCTAATTACACAACTGTCACAAACCAAACCCCATCTTTAGGGCAGAACCCTGATGAGAGCGAACCACCCATGAAGTGATGCCAGAAATCTTCTGAGATGTAACCCATGGCCCTGGAAGCAAGGCCCTCCTGTACATTATAGTGCTGCTGGCACTTCATACAGGAGGCAGGAAGCTAACAGCAATGACTGCTGAGAATCTAGATGATTAATTACGGTGGTTATTACTTACAAAACCATCTCGTTATTCTAGCATTCCCTTCAAAATCCACTGTTTCTAATTAAATATTACTACTATAACAATATTAGGCCTTATTACCCAAATTCATTAATTTCTAGGAAATGGCTTTCTTTCATTACAGATGATGTTGACATTTTTTATTTTCTAAGTATTTAATTTTTCATGTCTCAATGCTGAAGCAACAAGATAACCACAGGGTTATTTCAGGAAAATCTGCTTTGAGTGTTCCTTGGATTTGTTCTCTTTCCTACAAAAGCTTAATAAAAACCCACTAATTTGTAAGGGAGAGATGGCATGGTTCAAGCAAACTCTGCAAAACACCAGAACATTTCAAACACCTCCGTAAAACAAAGAGAACATTGACCATATTAACATAGATTTAAACTAAGTATTTTCAGGTAATTATGAAAGGAACTTTGATCAGAAACTCGGTAACCAAGTAAAAAAAAAAATCCTAGGACAGTTGGTCATGAACAAAGACATGCTATAGATACTGAAGCCTACTGTTCTCATCAGAATAATTTCATGACACCTATATGCACGTTTCAGAATTATCCAAAAGGGTCGGGTAAAAGGAGGTACAGCACAAGTGACAACTTCCTTCCCAGAATTCAAACTTCTTTCCTTCAGCTTTTTCCAGAAACAGCAGATGGAACAATAGAGAATACGGGGAAGGAGACAGGCAGATATGTGAAGAAGTGAGATGTAAGAACAGAAGGCAAATTTTTCCTTACAAGTTTTCACATGGTGCCCTGGCATAAGATAGCACTGGAGTGCTAATGAGCCTGCACCTCAGGGGAGTGACTGCAGAGGTTCCTTGCTTAAAATTCAGAATATGCCTAAATGCCGTCTCTGAAATAACTGATTAATTTTGACTTAACACAGAATTAGCCATTGTCTCTGACAATGATGAAGTAAGTGACGGTAACAATATAAACACTGCCCAGGATGTGCACTTTGGTGCATCTTGCCAAGATTTCTGCACTTCACTGCTTCTTTTTCGCTCTTTGATAAACCCAGTTACAACATCCTTGCTTTTAGGTCTGTAACACATGATAGGGTGTTTTGTTCTAGTTCAGTGGCAAAAGGAAAGTCAATACATTGCTTGTGTATCAGAAGGTGTTTTTTCCTAGGCCTCCCAAGGACAGGGGCACAGCCCGCCCAGCTCCGCAGTGCCAGCGCACACAGGTCTCTCTAAGGACAGCAGCACCCTGGCTGAGCTGTCTTTTGGTACACATTGCTCCAAGAATGCACCAGGATCTGGCAGGATCTGCTCCTCTTAGTCCTGGTGCCTTTGCATTCGGATCTCCAAACTTCATGCTAAGCACTCACCACCTACTCCTTCCTTAGAAAGACATTTAATATGGGAACTCCTGGTCAGTAGGACCCTGTGGGACATGACTTGCATGTCGACCACCAATGCAACTTACAGCTGCTTAAAAGGGATTCCAATTTTATAGAAACATTCTGTGGCTTTTACCAAGGTTTAATTTTTTATATTAAAAAGTACACAAATGTGTATACATCTTCAGTTCTGTAACCCTCGCTACACTTTCCCGAGGTCCAAGAAAGTGTGAATTGACAGAGAAAGGTAACCAAGGTGACCACAAACCACACCCCAAATGCAAGGAGCAGATTTATTTCATTACATTGCCAACAACGCTGGGCGGCACAGACACACGGGCTCTGTTAGGCTCAGCTCATCCTGGGGCACAGACACACACGGGCTCTGTTAGGCTCAGCTCATCCTGGGGCACAGACACACACAGACACACACGGGCTCTGTCAGGCTCAGCTCATCCTGGGGCACAGACACACACAGGCACACGGGCTCTGTTAGGCTCAGCTCATCCTGGGGCACAGACACACACAGACACACACGGGCTCTGTCAGGCTCAGCTCATCCTGGGGCACAGACACACACAGAGCACACACGGGCTCTGTTAGGCTCAGCTCATCCTGGGGCACAGACACACACAGGCACACGGGCTCTGTCAGGCTCAGCTCATCCTGGGGCACAGACACACACAGGCACACGGGCTCTGTTAGGCTCAGCTCATCCTGGGGCACAGACACACACGGGCTCTGTCAGGCTCAGCTCATCCTGGGGCACAGACACACACAGGCACACGGGCTCTGTTAGGCTCAGCTCATCCTGGGGCACAGACACACACAGACACACACGGGCTCTGTCAGGCTCAGCTCATCCTGGGGGCACAGACACACACGGGCTCTGTCAGGCTCAGCTCATCCTGGGGCACAGACACACAGGCACACGGGCTCTGTCAGGCTCAGCTCATCCTGGGGCACAGACACACACAGACACACACGGGCTCTGTTAGGCTCAGCTCATCCTGGGGCACAGACACACACGGGCTCTGTCAGGCTCAGCTCATCCTGGGGCACAGACACACACAGGCACACGGGCTCTGTTAGGCTCAGCTCATCCTGGGGCACAGACACACACAGACACACACGGGCTCTGTTAGGCTCAGCTCATCCTGGGGCACAGACACACACAGGCACACGGGCTCTGTTAGGCTCAGCTCATCCTGGGGCACAGACACACACAGGCACACACGGGCTCTGTCAGGCTCAGCTCATCCTGGGGCACAGACACACCACGGGCTCTGTTAGGCTCAGCTCATCCTGGGGCACAGACACACACGGGCTCTGTTAGGCTCAGCTCATCCTGGGGCACAGACACACACAGACACACGGGCTCTGTTAGGCTCAGCTCATCCTGGGGCACAGACACACACAGACACACACAGGCTCTGTTAGGCTCAGCTCATCCTGGGGCACAGACACACACAGACACACACGGGCTCTGTTAGGCTCAGCTCATCCTGGGGGCACAGACACACACAGGCACACGGGCTCTGTCAGGCTCAGCTCATCCTGGGGGCACAGACACACACAGACACACACACGGGCTCTGTTAGGCTCAGCTCATCCTGGGGCACAGACACACACAGACACACACGGGCTCTGTCAGGCTCAGCTCATCCTGGGGCACAGACACACACACGGGCTCTGTTAGGCTCAGCTCATCCTGGGGCACAGACACACACAGACACACACGGGCTCTGTTAGGCTCAGCTCATCCTGGGGCACAGACACACACAGACACACACGGGCTCTGTTAGGCTCAGCTCATCCTGGGGCACAGACACACACAGGCACACGGGCTCTGTCAGGCTCAGCTCGTCCCAGTGAACAGGGGCGGGGGGAGGCCCTGCCCTGCCCTGCCCTGCCCCGCCCCGATATAAAGGATTTCACACATGCAGGGTTTATCACGGGGCTGTGTTTTTATGGTCTCGATCCCTCTCGAAGCAGGAGGCTCAAGCATGTCCGTGAGAGTGTTATCTCTACAAAGGAATTCTACTTCTCAAAGCAGGCAGAGGATGAACAACATTAAGCATAATAAATGGAGTTTCCCCACACTGATACTCAGCATTCTCAGCAGAAAGGTCACTTTAAGCAAAACTACTCCTTCCTTGCCAAATCTTCTGGGTTTAACTCTTTCCTCCCAACACAAGTCTTGTTTGGGCTAAGAATTTCACAGGATGTATAAACATTTTCCTTATTTGTTTCTCTCATGAGAGTCCAGCTTATTTACTCTTTGTGTTTCTTGTGCATTGCTTCTAGAGATTTCATCTTTATTAAATTAACATGACTAGCCCAAGAGAAGGGAATTACTTAATCCCCTGCCAGAATACATGGGATTATTTAGAGAAAAATGTTTTTACGTTGATGAAAAGTAATTGTCTTTCACTGTGGGGGTTAATTTTTATTGTTCTCTAGTCTCAATTTATTCCCTGTTGTTAAGTTTCAACACAGAATGACAAACTAGTAATTCCTGAATTTAAATCCTGCCAATAAAATGGTGCCATTTATAACCTGGAGTAATCCACCTACAGGCCCACAGTAAATCCCTCTGGATTCTTCACTGGCATTTTTTCATTTGCAAAACATAAACAGCATCATTTATCTTCATCCTTGCCATAACAACATAAATAATGTACAGATGTAGACAAAGCTATCTATCCTACCTCTAAAGAGTTGCAAAGAATAGTTCTTAAAAATAAAAGAGAGTAGCAGGTCCACCTCCTTCCTATGCTGGGGGTCCCAGAGGTAGCAAAGCACTCTAGATGGGTCTCAGGAGAGCAGAATAGAGAACTCGCATCCTAGCCATGCATAAAACACCAGATTTTACTTAAGGGTGTTAACAAATGTTTCCAGGGTAACATAATGGAAGCAAATGACAAGCAATACAGAGCTACTCTTACCTTCCCAAATGGACAAAGCAATGTGCATCTCCTGCTAATGGGGCTCTCTTGCACATGAGCACCTTCTACTCATGGCAGCCACCACCGGTTGTGCAGCTTAAGCATGCCTTAAGAAAGCAGGCACCAGACAGCTTCTCGAGCACAATGTTGAAGTTGAACTCTTCAAAACCATTCAGCAAATAGTTAAATTAATCAGCATATACTTTATAGCACTGACACATATACCACAGAAACATCCAAATATGCTGGCAAATATTAATCCTTTCTCTTTACCACTCCACTCACCAAGAGCAATTAAGTCTCAGTTGCATCATTGTTTTTCTATTGCAATATACTCAGACTGGAAAGCAAAGCTTTCAGAGATAAAAATGATATGACTGAACTACATAGAGATAGAAACTGATACAGCTGAACTGCAAGGTAATAGAAGCTCTCTGCCTAAAATGTCCAGGAAATTACTGCCTCGCCTGTGGGGGTGTCTTCTTTGCTGACTCTCACCTGCCAATCAAGAACTAAGAGCAGAGTTTATAAGGAAAGTCTCTCCTATGTCCTTCTTCCTCCTGAGTCATCACAGCACTCACTGATATCCTTCAATTTCAGCAAAAAACAGTAATAGAGAAACAACACTTTCCAACTGTTTTCCTCCAAACAAACTTTCACATTACCAGATTTTAAAAGATTTATTCACATACACTAGCATAAACTAGCCTCTACCACATAAAGCACATGCAGAACAAATGTTTAAAGGTTTATTCCAGGCAACACCAGTGAGCCATGCAAGGATGCTTTAAATGCTCAAACTCACCAGATATAACTTCAGTCATTGTAAGAACATCTTGTCCTACTGAAGCGTGTTCCAGAGACAATTCTGCACTGGCTGAATATCTCACAAGCTATTGTTTCTAATCCCTGTATTCCATGATGTTATATTTTTGATAGTTTTTATAGGACATACAAAGAGAGCAGCTTAGCAACAACATCTGCCAGCTCCCTCTGCACCCATGGGTGCATCCCATCGGGGCTCAGGGATTTATGGGAATTTAGTCTGCCTGGCTGAGATCTAACACAACCCTCTACAACTAAGGATAAGTCTTCCTTTCTCCAGCCTTCCTCTCTTACCTCCATGCCTGGGACTCCTCCAAGCTGACCACTTGTATCAAGACTTAACGTGAAAATGAAGAGCTATTGGATTTTTCAAATGTAGACAAAAGACAGTATTTTGATCTTGTTAATGTAAAGGGATTTAGTTAAGCAGGTTCAAGCCTCAATGCCGACACTTTGATTTCTATGGAAGTATCTTAGATCAGGTTAGTTTGAAACTGCTCTCCATAGATCTAAGACGGACTGCAAACAACCACTGCTAAAAGGTTTGCACATCAGTAGCACTTTGGTTTAAAATCCTTTCTCAGGTCCCATAACCACAGCTGTTTGTGTAAACAAGGCCTACTGTGACACTGTGCACATAAAGGAGAAAGAGTGGCAGTTGAGGTTGGGAGGAAACAATTCAAGGAAGAAACGAGTACTTTTTCATGCAGGGCTATAACACAATAATAAAAGAAGTCATAGCCCAGCTCTGTCTATCCTTTCAATATCTGCTTCAAGTCACAATGAGAACACAAGAACTATAAGCCTTTGTCAGGCTGATATTTGCATGACATTGCCAAGAGTTCCTTTGTGTCAAGCTCATGCTCAAGGCACAGTTTCATGCCTATTGCCTATGCTGATTGCAATGATGCTGGCTGCCAAGAAACTCCAATTCTAAAAGGTCCCATGAATGTTCTATCTGTGGGTTGAAATCTGAAAGGACATTTTCAATAGGATAAGTGATTTTACTGCTCAGGTATCAGTGTGATACTGATGTCACACAGCAACACAAGGATGGATTCCAGCCCTTGCTCTCGGATAGCAACCCTCACAACCGACAAGCTCTTCTGTTATTCACTAAGGATCACATACTACGATGGCGAAAAAAGCATGTTCCATTTCTAAAATCTGAAGATTCATGAAGTTCATGAAACTCTCACTCACAAATCTCTAGTATTCTCAGGACTTGGGGCATTTAACTAACAAAATCAATAATCAGACGTGCCTGATTAACTCTGGACATTTACCTAGAACCTGAATGTACCAAAGGCAAGGTCTCATCAGCGTGCCTGGTGGTTCAGCAACCCTCTCTTCTGCAATCTAGAGCCCTGGTGGCATGATTAGGATAACTCCAGGATGCCCAGGAGCCTTCTAAGCTGTCCTATTAACTGAAGATGCTCTCCTCAGTATCACCCACTAAGATGAAATATGAGGAGCTGAAAGCCTTCCTCACAAAGAGAAATAGGCTCAGTTACAAAGTGTCACAACATAAGCTGTCAGTGACCCAGAAGCATCAATTTTACATCACACCAAGTACAATGAGGCAGTCACTGTGGCTGAGGTAAGTCTCCCATCACAAACAATATTCCTAGCAATATTTCTGCAGACCTTCCTCGACGGCTTGCATTTCTCTGGAATTCTGAAGCCAACAAAAACGCTCTTATAGCTTCAGTATCCATAAAGAAGCCACAGGAAATCTGACTACCAAATGCAAGCAAAACTACCAGTGCTGGGAGCACTTAAAAGAAGAAGTGTGCATTCTATTTAAAGTTTGTTATAAATAAAATGAGCAACTGATCAGCACAGCTGTCTCTAGAAAAATCAAGTGTTAAAAACCATTGTGATAATCAAACCAAGACATGCAAATCAGTGCAGGGATTTTTAATGGTAACGTAGGTCAGATGCTCACAAATCTCTTAATTATTGCAGCACAGTGAATGCAAAAGAATATTTAAATCAAGATAAAATGTTACAGGCAAACAGTACAAGAATGCAGAACAGGAATGATTACAGTCTTTGTGTTCCTAAGGAACCCATCTACCTCTCCCACCCTGCAGCCCCTGGTCCCTGCACAGCTCCCACCCTGCAGCCCCGGTCCCTGCACAGCTCCCACCCTGCAGCCCCTGCCCTGCACAGCTCCCACCCTGCAGCCCCGGTCCCTGCACAGCTCCCACCCTGCAGCCCCTGCCCTGCACAGCTCCCACCCTGCAGCCCCGGTCCCTGCACAGCTCCCACCCTGCAGCCCCGGTCCCTGCACAGCTCCCACCCTGCAGCTCTGGACCCTGCACAGCTCCCACCCTGCAGCTCTGGACCCTGCACAGCTCCCACCCTGCAGCCCCGGTCCCTGCACAGCTCCCACCCTGCAGCTCTGGACCCCTGCACAGCTCCCACCCTGCAGCCCCCGGTCCCTGCACAGCTCCCACCCTGCAGCTCTGGACCCTGCACAGCTCCCACCCTGCAGCCCCCGGTCCCTGCACAGCTCCCACCCTGCAGCTCTGGACCCTGCACAGCTCCCACCCTGCAGCTCTGGACCCTGCACAGCTCCCACCCTGCAGCCCCCGGTCCCTGCACAGCTCCCACCCTGCAGCTCTGGTCCCTGCACAGCTCCCACCCTGCAGCTCTGGTCCCTGCACAGCTCCCACCCTGCAGCCCCTGCCCTGCACAGCTCCCACCCTGCAGCTCTGGACCCTGCACAGCTCCCACCCTGCAGCCCCGGTCCCTGCACAGCTCCCACCCTGCAGCCCCAGTCCCTGCACAGCTCCCACCCTGCAGCCCCGGTCCCTGCACAGCAGAGTGCTTCTGTGCAGAGAGTATCTGCAGCGCTGACTCTGCAAAACACAAACACCAGGATTTAAAAACCATTACGGACTGAACAGACACCAAATCACACTGCAAAAGCCTGAAGAGCTGTAATTCCAGCACAGTCTTGACCTGTAATCCATTTCCACAATGAGCAAAAGGAACACTGGTTAATCCTTCATGCTAGAATCCACTCCTCCCACAATTGGAGCTTGCCAGTTAGTCCTGATCTGGGATGAGAGGACTTTCTGAAGTATCTGAAGTTACTATATAAGAGGATCAATCTGAATTTCAACCAGCTCTGCATGTGAGATACTCAGACAGCTTCCCAGCAATGCATTGGAATAGGTCTGACAGCAGCTCAGAGAGACACAGATTTCCACAGATGTAGGATTCTCAGTTTTATCCATTCATCTTGAAAATAAATGAGATGTGACTTAGGCACAACTCATTCTTCTACCTACTAGAGAGGACAATTTTGGGGGAAAATCAATTAAATAAATAAATAAATAAATAAATATAAAAATAAAAGCAGTAGCCCTTAGGGAAAATGCATCCAAAGCTATATATTGTAACTGCACTTAAAAACAAATTGGAATTGATTTATAGTTATAATACAGGATTAAGAGCTTTGCTTTGTATTGATGTGACTAATGACCAAGGTTCTTGTAATAAGCAAATGCAGCTGCCCTTGACAATGGAGCAGTCTCTGGGGAGGAGATGAGGATTGCATAATAAAGTTAACAAGCAGTGGAGGACACAATGTTTCGTAAAGGATCTGAATGAAAGCACATACATCTCTCATCTCTCAGTAAATGCTATAGAAAGCTTTCGTAATGAAAAACATTTTCAGACCATGTGTTTCACAAGAAGATCAATTTTTTAGTGGGTATGTAACTAGTGCAAACTTTTCTATTACATAGTTTTCTACTCTGGAAAGGCCTTTACTTGACAATAATAAGATTGCTTAGTGTATGTAGGTGTTCATTATGCACTTATTTCCAAGATGTAAACCTTGCTTCCATGATAACAAAAATACTGAAAGTCAGTATTAATGACGATCTGTAAATGTTATTCTTTAATTCTCGACCTGTACTAATAAAGAACCAAATATTAACAGAGAAACAAGGGTTTACACCAACAGTTTCCAAAACAGAAAACTTTCAGTTGCTCCAACCAGCTTCAGAAATCTATCTAATTTTCCAATATCCCATGTATGCTTTTTCTCAGTGACATCAGTGATGCCTGCTGGACACCGAATTACTCAAGCTCAGGTAGTGCTACTTGGATACATCTTGGGTGTTTTTTCTTTCTAATATAGAACACCTTGCAGGACTTTGCTCTCACTGAGCTGGGTTACATGATTTGCTGGAGGGTGAGAAAACCAGCACGAGACATCAGCTATCTTCAGCTCGCCCTGTCTTGGGAGTAGAAATGCTTCTGTCTCTTAAAAGATGACACTGGAATACACCACCCAAACAACAGGACCAGACTTTGCTAATAAAGAAAGAGTGAGAACACCATATATGATTGTCGGATGGTATAAAGGAGATGCTGTTCACAGTAAATTCTGCAGGTAAGTCCTTCCCTTTTCTCACATTTCAGGAAAAATGTTTACACAGTTGCTATCATCAACAGAACTGCATAACCTGATTTCATCCTTTTAAAAATATGATACTTCATTTAGTCAGGAATTAAAAAATTAAGCATGGTTATCTAGAAAAAGGCAAGATAATGCTATAAATTGTCTCAGTGAGAATTAGATCTCCATGAGGAGCATGGCCAAAATACTTCCAAGATTTTCACATAAAACTGATGACTGTCATGTTCTGGTAGCCAACACAAGCAACTTTGTACCAGAGCCATCAGCTGATCTAACTGGCACTATCCAAGTACAGCAAACCTCGACGGCTATTTTGTAGCATCATTTGTGCAACACTCTACTTGAATCTCCCTACTCCTGGAATAGGGACTCCTTACTTTGGTTACTGAGCCTCCCAGCAGCAAGGCAGCTGTAATTTTCCTCTGGGGTGATACAAGCTGGTACAGCCTGTGCTCTACAGCGGGAACCAATTACAGTATTGGGAAGAGAAGGCAGGGTATAAGGGCTTGGAGCTGGTAAATATTTAACATCTATCCACCTAAGTATTTTTCATATGATTATATAAAAATTTGGTCAAGTTGAATTTAGCACTCTCTAGTAATGCCCTAACACTTTTCTCAATTGGCTACTATGTCAAAAAATTTCTGTGGGTCACAAATTAGTTCTTCTAAAACCACCATTTTGCTGTAGGCACCCGTCTGCCTTCTTGGTGCTGGTCTAAGAGGAGAGAAAGGTAACTTTCCTCTCAAACACAGGTTAGTGTACTCCACTAAACATTAAAAAGTTCCCTGCTGCAACACAAAGCCTCAGTCTCAGACAGTGTCAAGCCCACCAGCCTCACCAAGACTGCACAGAAGCAAAGAGAGATACCAACAACAACGTCTGATAGGGAACTTATCTGCAGATACATATAAAACATTGCTGTGAAAGGCAGTGAGGAAGAGTTATTATGTGCCTATTATGCTTTGTACAATTCCTAATCGTACCACAATTAATGTTGTTTTTGCAGTGCTGTGTTCCAGCGTTAAGAAAACAGCCACGGGAAGCTTCATGATGCTCTAGAGGTTAACTTCTGGGCTTGGCTAGAACGACAGTATTCTGGGAAATTTAACACTTCAGGAGAAGATGACACTGTAGTGATGCCTGTAAAAACCAAGCCAGATGTTCAGCCTGTAACGCATCGCATCCTAAATGAATTAGCAGTGAACAGTGAGCCTGCAAAACAAGGCCTCCAAAAATGAGTAACATCCAGGCACTTACTGCAAGACACTCCAACATTTTTCACTGCAGCCACAATCATTCTACTGAACCAAACGAGGCAGAGAATATTTCAATTTTCACATAATATGCAGAAAATCACTAGGTTTGATTTTCTGTATGTCACTCCATTCTGCCCATGGGATCTTCAGGGATCCCAGGAGAGCTATACAGGAAAAAAGTACAGCCTATTGTGCAACTGTGTGTGCACTTTTTACAGCACCTACAGACACAAGCAAGTGACCACCATGTCGGCTTCTCTTTTGCCAAAATACATAACGGAATAATAACCTTGATTTGTCCGAGAGAGAAAAGATTGAATCTCTCTAAGCAAACCATTCTGAACTAACATCTGCACTTGACTTCCTTGAAGAGAATTTCTGCCCACACAGTATAACTACTCTGGATTCTTCCATAGCACACTGGAGGAACTGATCTGGCCTCTGTAAAGTTTAGACTCTTGCAAAAGGATATGACATCTGTGGAGCAGCAGGAAAGGAGGCCGAGCTGGAGCTCTGAAGGGCAGTTCTGCCCCCAGCACAGCACAGCACAGCACAACCTCCTCCACCCCCTGGGGAGGGATGGAGGAGTCTCAGCAGGAAATCTGCAATGCCAATGGAGTGATGAGTATCTAAAAGGACATCTGGGCCATTGAGCCAAGGTGACATCAGCCAGAGATCTAGACTGCTAGACACTAACTCAGAGATAGCTCCTTCCCTGCATGCAGAGTTTGGCCAACCTGTGAATAATTTCAAACACAGAGCTCTGTGGGGGATCGTAACACTTACCTGATAGGTGTGGGGCCCTGGATTTCAGGCCTGTTTTTCATTTGAATTGAGTTCCTAGTGTAGGAAATCACAGACAGACTCCCTCAACCAGAGAGAAACAAGTAGTTCTTGAGAAATAATTTTTAACCCTTCAGGATGAGAGGACTGAGATCTACTGCAGTAATTAGTCACACAAAACAGGAGGGGAAGGAAAACAACTCTAAATGTGTTCTAGCAAGAGAGTCTCCAGCTGGGCTAACTGGGCAGCACCTGAGGGGATTGCCTACAAAAGCCATGCACTTTCTGATGCTCTAATTCAGACATATTCCGCCTCATGGATAGGTAGGCCATCTTCTTTCTGTGTCTGGATTTCCTTTCCAAAGCCAAGGAGTAGCATGCAAGAATCCACCACTTTCCAGGAAACACTGCATGTGTACCAAAAACCCAGTGTTTCTGGATGGCCACATTTCTTGGCTTGCACACTAAGAAAGGCTAGATCAGAAGAAAAGGGAAAAATAGGTAGGCCACGAGCAAAAGCTACAGCTCTGTGTGTATCTCCTTCAGCCTATTTCTTCTCTGTCACCTCCACTACTCCTAATGCTGTGTATGAAAAAGTGAGAGTGTTGCCAGCCCAATCCTCACTGGTTCCATTCTCTATTGCTGCTTCCTCCTAATTCCTCAGGGCAGCTACACTGTTCTTCCAGCCATTGGCAAGCATGCATCTACTCTGCACAGGGAAATACTCAAGGTCAGTACTGCAATACAGTCCATTTGGTTGCACACCAAACTTTGCCTCAAAACTGCCACATCTAGCTCCTTCCAAAGGAGCTTTTATTCAGAAGTGAATTTAGCTTTTATTCAGAAGTGAAGAAGCCCCAATAGGTGAAAAAATATTTTTTCTGCAGAGAAAAATGATCCACATTACAGTGTAATTCTCTTCAAGAAAAACAGAACACATCAAGTTGGGCTCTTTTGTTACAGTAACCACAAGACCAGATCCCTTTTCCAGCGACTCACAGCTCTCTGCTAAAGATCACAGACGAGAAGGGTCTGCCTTGTCTCTCTCCTGGCTACCAGGCTGCAAAGAACATGTTTTAGTAATCTCTAACAACAACATACAGCAATCAAAACAAGTGCAGAACAGCAACACCCAGGAAATCAAAGCTATCTACAAAAGCAGCCTGTGAGCCACAACATGATGCAGAATTCAAAACACCTTTTCTAATTCTGCCCCAGAAACATGCCTGATGCAGAAATTGTTCTAATAAGATACATGAGCACATGAGAAAGGAGTAAGGGAGGTGTAAGAAAGCTCCAGAATTAGTGTGGGCAGCATCTAGTTTGTTAAGACACGTCATTTGACCCAGTGACATTCACTGAAATGAATTCAACTGCAAACAGTAAAACATTTTAAATATAGGGGACACACCAACGACCTGGGCTAGTCTATTTGCATAGGCCAATGCTTTCACTACAGTAAATATTTAGCAGCCACACTGTCTTGCATGCAGAAGGTGGCTGTGGAGAGGAAGCCCAAGTGACTACAAGAGAAAGCAGCACACCTGAGAAAGCCAGTGAAAAGTCAGAGCCAGTCTATTTAAAAAAACAGTCCCTTCAGTATTCATGGCTGTTAGATAAGATCTTTTGATCCCTGACTGAACTCAGATGTCATATTCCATTCACAGAAAGGACTAGGATGAAATAATTTTAATTCAATAGCTGACAAAGCTTCTCCAGGAAAGAAACGACCTTTATTTCCCACTAAAACAGTTGCTGTTGAGACCACAGTACCTCACGTATTACTATAAATATTAGTAAAAACAATACATTAAAAATACTGAAATAATGAAATAACGCCACATAAAAGAGACACAATCCATCTGGGATGTCTTTAGACTGGGATATAATATACGTATCACCTTCAGATTTCCTATAGCTGCCCTAACAGTCAGTGCCAAAACATCCTGGTGTTCTCAGGCTGTAATCAGGGCTACTTCTTTAGACTTTAGGCAGATAAATCCTGTCAGCAGTGGTGTTTCACTTCCAAACTCTGGGGTCTTGCAAAGCATTTTTATTATTTATCCCTATCTTTGCAGCCAGAGGTTTAAGCCTTGTAAATGCTGCACTGAACAACTACAAAAGGTCTTTAAGATGCATGGAAAATAGCAGGATTTCAAAGCACCTCAGCATTATTCCTGAGCTCTCTTTGACTGGTGTCCATAACAAGGAACTGGTGAGAAGGAAATGCATCTCCGCGCAGAGCCGCCCTGCAGAGGTCTCATCTGGGAGAATGTCCCAGGCAGAACCATCTCCTGGAGATCTGCCCTCATTTTCTTCCTGTGAACTTGTATAAAATTGTCTCCACTCGACTGCTCCTGAATAATGCACAACAGATGAGCAGCCGTGATTGCCAAGGGAGCTGCAGCCAAGGGCAGCTCAGCAAGCCCATTGCTGTGCCCCAGCTTCCACAGGCACTCTGAGGGAACCACAACAACACGTGCTCAGGCAAGAAAGAGTCACGCTGTTAAAAATGCATGTGCCACAAGAACAAAGAACACCTGACAGCTCACTTAGGGCTGAAACAAAATTCCCAGATCACCTTACGCTCACAATTTTCCCAACTAAAACCCAGGCAACTCCAAAACCTATACCAGACATTACAAAGTAAATAAATAGTTTTTTCCTGACTCTTATAACACGCTCTACTACCCTTGGTTATTTCATCCTTAGAGAAAACTCTGTTTGGTGCCAAACTTACTTCAAACTTATTGAAATATTTACCTTTTTTTTAAAAGTAGGATTCAAGTGTTAATAGGAAAGAGGGGTTTACACTTTAGAAAATTAAATGCATCAAAAAGGGAACATAAGATTCATTACATTTACATTTGAGCTGTCAAGACTGCCCAGCCGATCCACAGCAGCCTCGCATTCTTCAGGCAGAGGGACAGGTGTACGTATCTATCTCACAATAGCCTGAACTTGTACCAATATTCAAAGTACTGCTAGTCAGAGGAATCACTGAAGGGGTTTCCTTTCTAGACAAAACCAGTCTGAGGTGTTTCAATTTGAATCGTTTACTCCCACACCCCAGCACCCCCCATCAGTGAGGCTGGTCAGGTGCAGGTATGTAAAAGGACAAAACCTAAAGGAGAAAATGCAGAAGTCCCAGCAGCCATGAAACACACAGAGCAGAACATGCACCACAAGCTGCATCACTGAGCTCCACACAAGCCCAGCACGTCGCTCCTTCCACCTCAGATGGGTGAGTGAGGAGGCAGCTGTGCTCCTGTCAGTGCTCCACAGACAGACAGCATTTCCTCTCCAACACTGCCCCTCGTTCTCAGCCACAATGACTTGCAGTGCTGGCTCTCTCCCTGGGTACCAAGACTGTGCTTCAGCCTCAGAGAAATGATTCCTTCCTGAAAAGCACAGACCAACATCACCTGTCTGCACTGAATCCAAGAGACAGGTCAACCAGTTTACAGCAGAGACAATCTCTTTCCATTACATCCCTGCACACAAATCAACTCTGAGAGCTTGTCCCAGCCCCTACCAAGATGTTGGCTGTCATTACTCAGCTTTCCTTGCCCTCTTCTCTTAATTCTCCATGCACACATGCTTAATAAGAAAATGTTTTAAAATTATGTTTAAAATGCTGGTCCTGCTACCAAGGGTATTGTAGGTGCTGCATCTGTTTGTAATCTGTGTTACATGACTCAAGAGTCTTGCTAACATACAGTGTAAATTGGCACTGTGATACTGTATCTTTACATTGAGTTCTTATTACAGAGAAAATAAGAAATATTACCCAAAGCAAGAAAATAATTTCTGTCTCCTTATTTTGAAATTACAGTGAAACCTGAATAAGAGTGGGAAGGGGCATCTGTTTACACTGAGGCAAGAGTTCATGTGAAGCTAGGGACAGATGGAGTTTTTCTAATGTGTAAGTCCTTTGCAGTGCATCATTATGGCTGTGGGCGCAACACACAAGAGATCTTTGACAGATGTCAATTCCAGCCACTAACAGACAATCAATCTTGCTAAGAACAGAAAGGCTTATTTCCTCTACCTGACTTTGATTCTCACTTGGGGAGGAACCTAGTCTTGTCTTTTTCCCGTTATTCATCCTGTCCTCCCATGAATCTGTTGTCCATTCCCACCCACCTCTGCTCAAGCAAAGAATCACAGGTTATGTGCTGGCCAGCTGGTAACAGTGACAGGATTAGAAATGCCACTGGAAGCTGAGTGTTTTCAGAAACAGGCAAATACATGCCTGCCACAGGGCAATGGTCCTTACAGGGGTTTGGGTTTGGCAGCAAAGAGCACTCATGCAGCAGTGTGAAAGGCCTCATGAGACCGAACGTTCACGCCAGGAAAGCAAAATGCAGCCCCAGAGGTTTTGATTAAATCCTGTAGATGACAATGCAGAATAAATTTAATCTGCATTGCTTAGTTCACAGTTTTTCCATATGCTAGAAAACAGAGAGGAAAGAAATAAAAAATATAAACAGGCACCTCTTCCCTTAGACAGGAATCTTTGCATGAAGGTCAAATTACCAAATTACCAAGTACTGAAAGCTGGAAATGATGGTAGAGAGGAACTACTGTGAGTAAAACTCACAGCAATGCTTTCCCTAACCACAAACAAGACTTTGGGAGAGATAAGCAATCTCAGTTTGGGGAGATGCTTTACTTCACATTCCATCCAAGTCTGACAATGTTGACTACAAGCAGCAGGCATATACTGATAGCATGTATTTAGGACAGATCCTATTCTGTGATTGCTAATCCAGTTCTTCTGCAAACTTGGAAACTTCCATGAAACGTTTAGGGGGTTGCTCCAATCCAAGAAAATGTGGTAACATACTTAAGGTTGCATGTCAATCCCTGACTTCCAATCATGTCATAGTTTGTGATCAAAGCATTTGCTTATATTGGTATCACCAAAGGTGACATTTTCAATGGATCTCCCAGTCACGTCTGGCCATACCTTGTAGTGTGAGGGAGTGTAGTATGTAGAGAGCAAGGTGTGCCGGGCACAGAACCCCAAATCTACACAAAGCTGGTCCCACCATACACCTGTACAAACCTGTCTGACAGTGGGTAGTGCAGCACGGTATCTGGTGCCAGCATACTTGACTGTAAGAAGCCATAAATGCAGCAACTACACCTTCATTGTAGAGACAGTTTGCAGACAACTGGCATGAGGCAGCCAAATCCTCCTTCACAACAACGTCTAATCCACACAGCACTGCGGCAACAAGAAACTACAAGCTTCACATCAGTGTTCTGTATCTCTGCTCCACCAAATTCTAACAGGAAAACCTGCTTGTTGTCCCTTCCACAGAAACACCAACACGGGGCAGCATCTCAAATACAACCCTGTACATGTGAAAGAAATAAAATTACCTTCGAAGCCATCAAACAGATACAACCTTGGAAAGAAGTTAAAAGGAACTAGCAGAATGTTACGATAGTATCAGTCAGAGAAGCTATCAAAATAACCACCCCATTCAATGGCTTCCATCAGCCTGATTTCATATGCTGAGGCAAACTGCTATTGGAGTTGAAATGCTACAAAGCACTCAGAATGACCTACTTTCATCCTCTGTGGACTAAGACACGCTGTAGTCCCTACTAATAATATACACCCTTCAGATTAAATCATGAACAATCTGAACATTGCTTCAGTCCTCAGAGCAATAAAACCCCCAAAAAACTAGTTTACAGAACCATCTTTAATATATGAGTATTTCAGATGCTTGCCACAGACTCGTGAGATGAGGCTTGATCCTAAAGAATGTGTTCCTTTTCTGTAGACTGAAGTTAAATCGCCTTTACTTTAGTGAGTTTGGCAGATTACAGTACAAGAATCCCCATTCTGTTCTCACAGGTTATGAATTTTGTAGATCTGATATTGCTAAATTCAACAAAGCATCCTTTGTGTTCCACTAAGGTCTTTCCTAAACATTAAGAAAATCTATTTCCATTCCATTACTCAAAAGACATATGGCAAGGGAATAAATGTGACAGCTTTATCCTAACTTGTCAAATCGAAGTTTGCTCCTGGTTCCCAAGAACTTCACAGCCCCACCCCCCATCTTCCACACAAAAGAATTCCAAAATGCTTTCAAAGCTCTAGATAATGTTTCAATTATACTAGTTCATCTTCTGACCAGAAGCAAGAAGCACATGGACTCACAGGAATAACTGGGGATTATCTCCCACCCTAGAAATGTGGTTGCTAGAAATGTGTCTGAACTGCCATTAGGAGAGTGGGAAAGCTTTTACTTTGTCTTATCCCTCTCCACCCCCCAAAAAATAATATAAAAACACCAAAAAACTTAATCAGGCTAGTCCACGAGGTAACAGTCCTGACTCCTTCTGGGTGTCTCCATACTGTGACTTAATCCAGGAAAAACTGATCAGGTATTCTCCAGAGCAAAACAGTTGAGGTTATCTAGGCAAAAGATCAAGAAACATTCAAGCAGCAGACAATGTACTTCCAAGCCAAACAATAATCAAGGTTCACAGAGCCTCTCTGAGAGCTTGGCCTGGGGAATAAACCCCTTGCTTAGTAGAAAGAGGCCTGTCGACTCAGCAGCACGAAATGGAATAAAACCTCTCTTTGTGGCAGCAACCAGGGGAGCAGCACAAAGGCTCTCTGCCACGGCAGTGCTTGTGAATGACAGAGGCCTCCAGCACCTCCAGCACGCCTCCCACCCTCAGCAGAATCCCAGGAAACTGAGTGCTTATTCATGACTTGGGCTCTGTCCATTTTCTGAGTCTCCCTTTGCATCCTCCAATGCCGACTATTTAACAATATCTTCTTTTAGCTCGTCTTTTGTCTGCCACTTCCGCATTTAATTGAAGTTCATGGGTATAAAGTGGCCTGAACAGCTGAACTCAGTCATCCTGATTTGAAGGTTCCCTTTCCTCACAAAAGGAGAAACAGTTCTTTCTCTGTCTTTCTGTCTGTCTTAATTTCCCTTTCCTTGGCCACTTCTCCCCTTCCCCCTCCAACCCGGCAATTTTTCTCTTTCCTGCTCCCTTTCCAATCCTGTATTTGTTTCTGTCTCCCTCTAAATCAAACTGCTACTTCTCAGAGATGTTGATGTGTGCAGGGAAGGGAAAGCAAAGCTCTCAAAGGCTGGCACCTGTCCCTAAAACAGCTCCCAGGCTCCTGCAGCCATTCCCAGTGCGTCACGGAGCAGCCCCCGCCGCCCCTTGTGCTGAAAGCACAGGCAGACAGCTCGTGGGATCCCATTGATAACAAAACTTCTGCCAGGGCAGCAGATCTGTCTCGTACAGCAAGCTTCAGGGGAAAATCTGTACACTCAAGCTGTAACTTCTGCATCAGTTAAACGGGAGGATGCAGCAGCACAGATAAACAATGCACTTGAGCTCCCCACTGCAACATGAATTCTGACTGCACTGATGTCACCTGTTCTCACTCACTGGGCAAAAGAAGTTTATTAACATTGTAGTGTGCAAAAAATAAAAAAAAAACAAACAGGAAACAAACATAGCAACAGACGTCAGCTTGAAAGTACCAGCAGTCCATGCTGGCCTGGTTTTTGACAATTACCATGCTGAAAAGGGGGAAATCTGGTGCTAAAATCAAGAGCCATAGTAAAACCACTACTGTCATGTGAAACCTGAGACACAAACCCACAGAGTTAATTATTTAATTGGGCCATACGATAAGCAAAATTTCACCTCTTTCTGCACTCTTGCCTCTTTCCACTCTCCCCAGTCACACACAATACCATGATTTTATGCAAAAATGAAAACTAGTGGGAAACAGAAGTGCAGAAATTAACTATCAGTTCCCTGCTAATAAGAACAAAAAATTATTAAAGCTATCTTTTTGTTTCATTTTATTCCAATTAGTTAAAAAGCAGTGCAGAAGGGAGGAGGCCTTCTCAACAAGGGTTAGTGCAATAGTGAGTGTTCTGCTGTGAGTTTTGAATATGGCTGTTTGAGGCAATACTGACATGGAATTTAAAACCTCTCCCTGATTTCAAGAATCTATGTGATTCAAAGCAAACCTCATCACAGTTTGCTCATAAGCAGCTCAGGCTCTGCTGACCTGAAGACCTTGCTAACCTTCTAGCAAGATTTCTACCCAGAAGAAAAAGAAGCTGAGTGTGTTAAAATTGTTGATTATGGAACAACAAATGAATCTACATGGCAAAGGATATCGAGCAGAAGCCGATGAACCGTGAGAGTTTAGCTGCCTTTAAAATCAGAAGGGTGTCTGTGGGAGTGGGGGCTGGGACAGAGGTATTTTAATTATTTGCCTTTTGAATTCTGAAACTTTCAGTGCTCATACACTGATTCCACAAGCTGGTCTCAACTCGATTGAAGTACAGACTTTAGCATACTCCATCACACACCTCTGCTGTACAACTGCAGAGCTCTTTCTTCAGAGATACAACTTCATAAAACTGAAGCCATCAGAGATCTCCTTATGGCATTTAGTGACAATTTACATGCTTAAGAAAAAATGCTAAGGCACCCTAAATGCCAAAGAATTTTTGTTTGCTGGTTTTAAGAAACAAGGAATGCAAGCACATAAAGAGATAACAGATGAGAGAAAAGAAAAAGTGGCAACACAAATTGCATGAGACTAAGTCCCAAGAGAAACCCAGAAGGAACTGTGTGCAAGCTGCAAGTGGGTAGCTGAGACCCAGCCAGGCAGTACAGGCACTGAGAAACCCATACCCCTAGTACAGCTAGAACTACTGCAAATGTCTCTTAATACAAAGCTAGTAATTACTACTAATTGGATCATTAACTGTCATTTACTACAGATCGTAAAATAGTATTTTTTATTAAGCTCAAAGAGCACTAAGTCTTTTGGAAACAATTATGGCAAAATAGCATGTAAGTCTAAGCAGATTTTAGACATTACCTGTGCTGCTGTGGCAAACAAAAGGACTCAGTTCCACTGACTCATGGCATTTAATGAAGCACAACTTTGATACAGCAAAAATAACCCAGGAATCCTGAAAGGAGATCTCCCAAAAACAGATGATCAGACATATGCTCAGGCAGATCACATCTTGCAAACAGATTTCAGAAGCAGACTTTGAAAAACAGCACCATCTGGATCAAATTTGCAATTCTATCCATAAATAAGAAGGGACAGTGTATGGCACCACTGCCAGCATATTTATAGTGTGGGAATACCCGGCTGTGAGGCAAGAGCGCTAGGGGAAATACTGTCTACAGGAGCGAAAAATGCAGCTGAACCACTAAGGAAGTGGAGTGAGGAAGCCACTTCTCAGCAAAAGAAAACTATCCAGGACAAAGACGAGTGGAAATGAGGCAGTTGGATGCCAAGAATTTAGAAAAAGGTGAAGCCAGCAAGGTTCTGGAACTAAACTGTGACTTACGAACAACAATTCTTCTGACTGCATAGCAAACTTCCTTTCTACCCCGGTGCTCCTAGCAGCAGAGCAGAGCCAGGCCTGGAGGGAAAGCTGACAGTGACTGGTTTCCCCAGGAGAACCCAGAGAGAGAATTTCAATGTACAAGTGAAAATGGTCCAGTGATTTATACCTTTGAGAATCCAGGCAGACAAAGCACGCACATTCTTCTGGCCCAAGAGACTAGCCAGAAATGTGGGGGAATTTCTTGCTGTCCCAATTAAAAGGAGAAAATTCTCAAACAAGTTAGGTCATTTTGCTTCAAAGAACTGAGGATATTAGTATGCTGACAGTCACATCACAAATTTATATTGTCATCTATTGCCACAGAATCTTCAAGTCACTGTATTTTCAGGACATATTTGGAACCAGAAATAAAACAAATTACCTGGTAAAAAAGGATGGCTTAGGCAGTAGTTTTACTTTAATAACCTCTCCCAAATGTGAAACACCCACCCACTATCACAGTACGTCCCCCATGGTTTCTTTCCTACCACTGGTAACAGCCTCATAAAACTGGATTTCACATTTTTACTCTAGAGAAATGCTTAGTTCCAAAATTACTTTTGTTTCACTTTTTTTTTTTTTTAAGAAAGAGTCCACATTTTTTATGTGTGTTTAGGGATTTGTTCTATTTTTAAATATGCTTGGCTTTTGGAGAAGTCAGGGTAAATAGTTTGGACTTACAAAAGTAAGTCACAATTACTTTGCTAAGAACTGGAATGATCTGGGAACTTCAACACCTGTTTTCCTGGTTACCCCTCTGCTGCTGGAAGCTACAGTCCCTGCTCTCAGCCACTTCACGTGAGCTATTCTTCTGCCTCAGCATCACGTCAGCCTGCTCAGTTCGAGATACCAAAGACACACCTCAAACTAAACCTCCTAACTTTCCACTCAGGTATTTTAAAGAGCCCTCACAAATTTCAATGAGAGCAAAAGGATAAGGGCTGTGAATACATCAGATCGGATAACAGGAAAGAATCAGCCAGAGGAGCTGCCTAAAAGCTCTGGGGCTGCTGCGATGCGCAGGCGCGCTGCTGAGGGAGCACAGCCAGGGCTGCCCATGCTGACCAGCCCAGCACCCACACGGGACATCCTTGGTGGCAAACCCAGACAGGCAAATATGGACTGGCTCCTTGCTTCTGGACACAACACTCAGGGCACAAACAGGACAGGATATGAAGTAGCAAGTCAGACAAACGGCCTTTCAGCTGCTTTTGAAGGGAACAGTAAGCCTCAGTTCCTGAAGTCTACTCATTGGAATTTTTTGCGGGATACTGGTGAAAGCCAGGGAAAGAAGCAGCTTGGATTTCTCAGGCTGCTCAAGGAAAACATAAGAGAAAGAATTACAACATGATTAAACACCTGCTGGATGTGTGAGCTACGTGATGTTTTCGTGAAAGTGTGTTTACCAGGGGTGTCATCTTTCTTGCACCAATGAAATCACTTCTATCCCTACTACCACGATCTACTCTATGTAAGTGTAGTTTGATTCTTTAATAAAAGGCTTTCTACTTCTCTTCTGCATGAAAGAAGTTTGTTGCTACATTCTTTTCACTGTTCACCAAGCCCAACAGCAACAATTTTTAGCCTTTTTCTTCTCTTTTCAAAAATCTTCTCTTGTAATTTGCTTCCAGGGGCTTGCCTATACCTTACTGTGCCTAATCTTGGCTCTGCTGTGAGCACAACTGTTCTCCAACACAGCAGCAAGCTATCACTCAGAAATCAAGAGAAATGCTTTCTTGTTGCTCCCTCATACCTGGCCCTTGGAACAATCATAATATGCTGCTTGAATTATTTCTCTAAAGAATTGGTGGCCACATATTCCTCCACTCATTTACATTCTTTCCTCTTAGAATTTAAAGCAGCAGGGACTGAGCTGGTTTTCCCACCACTGAAGCAAATCTATACCTCTCTATTTTATTTAATGAAAGACTTGCATGTTATGAAAAAATACCAGATTGTTCTCGTTTCATTTTGATGTTTTGCTGAAGAAACAGCCATTGCAACTGTAGAATTCGAAACCTGGAAAGCAGATATGAGCTGCTAAGGAGGAGCAGCTTCATCTAATATTTAGCATCACACTCTATGCAAGAATACCCTACATAACTCACTTTAGATTCTGCCAAGACTTCCGCTCATGCATGCTTTAATAGTTGTACCACACATCAATAGCTTATGCATTTGGAGTTATCACTGCTATGTAAACTCATTGAGACTCCACTCAAATGAGTAATAGACAAGAATCCACCACAAAAGAAAAAGAACCTCATAATTCTGCAATAGCCTACAAGGTACCTCCCATTAATCAAACAGGCAAAATATACATACATGTACATATATCTAGACATGTGTGTGCATGTATGTGTGTCTCTGGGTGTGGGATGGGAGGTACTATTCTGGCATAAGTTTTACAAACTAAAAACTGAAACACATGAAAGCAGGAAACTGCTCCAAATTAGCAGCAATTTACTGTCAAACAAGATTTTTAGGTAGGACTGTGCAAGTATTCTAGCCAGGCCTCATTGCTTCTGTTCCTGGGCACATGCAGGGTGCAGACCCTTCTGCCCAGAGCATGCAGCCCCAGGCCCGGGACAGGTGGGGACTTGCACGCAGCTCCTCTCATTGCACAGGTACAAACCTAACAGAACCTCATTCCTCCATTAGGGCACAGGAACAAATTTCAGAGATGTTGTAGAAGTATTAGCACTCCTGCATTTGTAATACTGCCTGCAAAATGAAGTTTTTACATCTACACATAGACTATAAAATCAACTGAATCTGAAACACACGAGATATTGTTTTTCTAATCTGTTCTTTTGCCATCCTCTTTATGTCTTTGGGTATATAATTCTCTCATAAGCCAAATGAGTGGTAAACTTTACGTGAGGGGAAAAGAAAACACACTTTATTTCTCAGCAAGTCATAACCTTCTGTTTATCACCTTGAAAGTCAAAGTAAGTACTAGAGTCACCTTGAAAACAGCTACTTTATACTAAAATCTCTATAAAAGCAGCTCCAATTAAAGATGGCAAATAAAGAGTAAGGGCAGATGAATCCTCAAAAAAGTGGGTCTGCGCAAGTAACACCAAAAATAACAAAAAAACTTGCTGCATAGATCTGAAGATCAAACTAACAACTTCTCAGCATTCTCCTTTAATCCTTAATCATGAGAGCTTTGTACAATTACTTTTGTCAAGTTCAGGACCCATGGAAACTTTCCCAGTTGACTGTATACCTAAACCCTGGGATCTCTCTTCTTACACTAACATTCCCCTGTCCATACCCATATCGTCTTCAAGGAGAGACAGAACGTGGAAAAATGGCATTTCATGGTTCCTCTCCATCTCTCTCCTGAAATACATTTTTCCTGAAAACAACAAGAACTTCTTCAATGGGTATAAAATATTGTATGTGCAACATACACACCTCACACACATCTCAGTGCTGATTAGAGAAAGACGTGGAAAGAGAACTTCCTATAGCATTTCACCACATCTGAACACCACACTCGAAACAACCTGAAATTGATACACATCTTCTCTCTTCCTTCTGCCTGACTTCTGCAAACATAATTACTGCACCAACACGGACAAGGTGTGATAGAAAAATTGCCTCATCAGTGCCCTTTTCAGACATGCTCTCAAGGACATAATGAAGCACCAAACCTTTTTCTTCCAGGTACTCCAAAGCAGATCACCTTTTTGGAGAGGCATCCCAAAATTCTGACAGCACCACAGAGCCTCACATGAAGTATGTGCAGGAAATCATGCTGAGTGTCTGGCATTGTGTTTCCTACCCAAAAACTTCTAAAGGCAGGAGAGTTGCCTCAGAAAAACTGACAAGTTTGGCAACTGAACATCATAGTACCCAGACAGGGTACTCAAGAGACAGGGAGATTTCTATCTAGCTCCTGTCACTGCCTCATGTTTAGATTGCTGGGAGAGACTTTTTCTTTAAGAAAAGATTTGTATAATGATGAGTGAAGACAGAAGTTATTAATTTAGTCAGATTCCTCCTAAACGCACATTACAGCAGACACGTAATATGCCTCTAAATGAGAAGCTTTGCAATGAAAAAATTGTGAGATTTCTGTCACCGGTGCCACAGCTGGTGTAACATTAAACAAAAAAGGACACTAGAACCTAAATTACTCCTCATACACAAAAACCCACATAGGAAATTTGCTTTCACTTCGTTCCAGCCTCAACCCTTCTGACCAATTCCAGCAGCTCAGCTGAAACTTGCTTACACAGCAAATACAACAAAATAATATACGCCTAGAAAACAGAAGCAAACTAAGATGGTAGGTTTCTCTTCCTCCCTTGAAATTGTCACTCAAGTATAATCTGTATTTAACATTTCTTGATACTAAAAATCAAGGTAAGTGCCTAATATCCTCAGCCACTCCAGCTGCATCTCCCAGTCAAACTGTTAATGTGCATTCGGGCTAAGGACTGTGACTTATTTGCAAACTTATTTTAAAAAGACAATTATTGTCCTCTATTCTGCTCCTTCCTCTCCTGAAGGTTAGATCTCTGTTTCTGACAAGACTGCACAGAATGTGTATCTGCTGCTAAAACACAGTGCCCTCTACAATTCAACATTTAAGCATTGAAACAAACGACTGTAGCCTTTAACCCGCATTCATACAAAAAGCTGTAGTAACTGAGGAACCAAACCCAGACACCCATTCACACTGTGGGACTTCACCTCCAAGCAGTGGGGCCAGGCAAACAGGCATGGCAATAACTGGAGTGGTCACCTCACTTTAACACACCAGCAAACATATATCAAGGCTCTAAGCACTGAGTAAGAGTGAAATTGCTGGGAATATCTTCTGGTTTGGTCTACTGCATTCTAAAATAATTAAGTAAAATATGGATTCCAGGATAATGGCATATCACATACACCAGCATTTCCAATTGTTTGCAATGGCTAATACTGAAATTATGATCTCAAATTATGCACAATACTAACACTGTGTTGTGTTCTGCATCAACCAGTCCTGGTGGACCTTCACCTGTCCATCTCCTTTGACCCATGCAACAGCAGCAACGCCACTCCAGCACGAAACTGAAAACACTGAGCTCTCTCTCTTCTTTCCCCTTGTACAAAGGTAATTGCACCCCACCTCATGAGCTGCTGGAGTGAAAGAGAACAGAAACAGATTGTGGGGACAGTGGAGAATTTGTGATGTGGGACACAAGACACAACAGGATGCTGCAGTGACGCAGGGATGCAGAACTGAGCACCCACCAGACCAGGTGTCTCAGTGGAAGTCTTGGTTTTCCAGACAGATCACATCAGCTGGCACAAGAGAAAAGGCAAGCAGTGCTCCCGTGAGGGCAGTACTGCACCTCTCCACACACCACTCTTGCTCAAAATGTCAACAATCTCTTACACAAATAGTTCAACAGGCCCACAGTCTGCAGAGATGTATCATGCTACTTTTTTATTTTGGTACTGGGTTAGTTTGAATAAAGTAGTCATGGCCTCTCAGAGTCAGAACTGGTGAGCAAAGATCTTTTTAATATAAAAAAAAGGAGAATTTTTAAGGACAACACCCAACAAGCATGGACTGAAGAGCTATCTTTAAAATGAATGAAAAGGAAGTAGGTGAAGCCTTAGAAGATCAGAATTGTGCAGAGGGGTACAAAATCTACCAAAAATAAACAGTCTAGTCCCAGAGGACAGGTTTCCATAGTGAATTTTAGGATTAAAATACTTCTTTAATTTGCCTTCAAATTTCCAGTTCTGGAGCTAGAAAATTACAGAGGAAGAAACTTCCTTTCTGTGGCATCTCTGAAGTTCCAGCACCTCATAAAAAAAAAAAAAAAACAAGTGCAGAGAAGCCACATAAGTGAAATGTTCTAGATACTGACTTTTGTAGTAACTTTTTCAAAATTTCACCTTGGCTTCAGCTTGGCCTTAGACAGTTTTACTTTGCTTGACCAGACTGGCTTTTTCTAGCGAATGTAGGGGCATTCAAACCCCTTTACAGCAGTACATTCAAATCACTGACACTTTCACTTAATTTCTGTCTTTTACACCCTCTGTGCTCAATATGTGCCTGACTGCAGAACTCAGGCTTGCACTTACTGCTTTAAAAATTACTTCTGCATACTGTTGAGAAGGATTTGTTTCAGCAGCTAGCACACAAACAGACTAGGCAAGCATGAAACCAGATGTCCAAGACTTGTCGAGATTTTAGCATGAGCACAACTGTTCAGACAACTGTCACTGAGTAATACTGAGACCTAACATCACTTCTTTGTTTACATTTTTACTGCTCCCTGAGAGTATTGGGAAAGAGCTGACTGGCAGTTCCTGAAGGGCCAAGACTTACATTCTACACCTTATGTTCACACAGGAATACTTTGGCAGGAGGAAAACTCCCCCAGCAGAGTCTCTTGCAGTGGTACTCCCAGAAGGGAAAACAGTTAATGCCTCCTGTCCCCATGGATTCTTTGTCTGTGCACAGAGACTGCCTCTGGTTATGCCTAACAGACCCCCTGGAACTGAGCTAAGAGCACCAATTCATCAAGTGCTGACTGCCAAGGATGTGTCAGCTGGTTGTCAGAAGATCGAACTGAAGAATTAACATTTTTGTTGCGCTTTTCCACAAAAAAAGTCACATAGCTTATGTGACATCGTTTGCTCAGCTTTTTCTCCTAAAGGAGGTAAGAAATGGAGACAAGGCTCTGTTAGTGACTTCACTTGCACCCTCTGGACAACTCATTTTGCCTTTCTGCACCTCAGTTTCTCCAACTGCTAAATACTGGTTCTCTATTTTGAGATGATCCAGTCAAAAAAGCGCTGCATAAACCAGTATCTTTATTCTTAATGCACATCACAACAAAATCTTCTTCTTCTCTAAGTGAAATAGTCTGAAAAATTTCTTTGCACCAGATTAAGCTGGTTTTTGACACCATGTTGCCCCAGCAGCTCACCCAGAGCCACACTAAAAGAGAACTGATGTCATGCAGCCTTGCCTCCACACACCACCTGGACATGGTAACTGCTGCCACTGCAACTTCATTCTTGCTTGCTGTTTGCAAATTTCAGTTCCTCTGGTTGTGTGCTGTAAAAATTTTGATTCATACTTTACTTTCCAAATATTGTGGCTTTTCTTGTGCAACTGCTTAAGAAAGATGGTCCATATTGTGCAAAAGATCTCTTATGACACAGTGCATGCACAGTATAACAGACAAAGCCCATTAGGAGCCTGGCTGTTCTTTCGGGCTTTATTTCACACCAAGATGTGTATTAGCTGTTTTCCAATGGGGAATAAAACAGAAGTCCCAGTGGAAATCCCAGATGTATCTTGCTGTTTGGGGTGCTCACATTCTAGAAGCAGAAGGTGCTGATACTGCAAGGTGGCAGGCACTGCTAGAACAAGCGGGGCTCCCCCAGCTCCTCCTGGCTTCTGCACCCCTCAGGATGAAGTCTGTAGAGGCAGCAGAATCCCCAAAAGGCACTCTACCACATATCATGCAAAACCGAGTGCCATCCTACATATTCCTTCTTGTATGATTTTCCTCTGCTACTCAGTATAACTGAAGAAAACTTCCAGCACCCTTTACCAGCAGATCAATCCACAAAGCAAGTTTCATCAGCTTGATCTGTTCACTATGCCAAAAATCAAGATGAAGTTGAGCACACTTAGTGAAAGAAAGGCTTGCTTAACAGTCAAAAAGAGGAAAACACACATTTCTTCAGGGACTGTTTTGCCCACTGAATAATTGCTGCATTTGGCAAATGGACAAAAAACCTAACCCAAACCAATAATAAAAATCAAAGCAAAGTAATAAAAACTGTGCATAAGTGTTAATTTATAACAACAGGAACTGTCTACAGCTGATTTTTTTAGAGAACCACCATGGCTAGTGAATAGTGAAAGATTGCGTAAGGATGTTACACATCTTTGTGACCCGTTCTAACCATGAAAGTCTTTACTTCAATACAGAAGTATTGATCTGTGCTTCCTTTTGACTCCTTCCATTCTTCTAAAGCCAATACTCTTTCCAATTGTGTTTAGTTCAAAAGCCTGGATTATACTTTCAAATCAGTGGTCCAATTTTGTTTCTAAATGCTTTTTACTCTTGTTCTCTAACTTCTAAGTGCAGTTGTTTTGGTGTCTTCTAAATGTTGAAGGATGAATGCACAGGAGTGAAAAAAAAGCCATCTACAGTAAGATTATCTGTCCTTGCACAAGGGCTTTGCCATCACTGGAAAGGAAGGCAGTAGCAAGCAAGAACATGGAGGCAATGTCACAGCCTGCTTTAGCACTGAGTGCCAGAGCCTGGGCTGGGACCTAGGGCCACGCCTCCACCAGCGAGCCCACAGGGCCAAGACGTGAGCCTGAGCCTTGCAGCTCTGGGAGAAAGTTGGGAGAATGTTTCTGGCATGCTCTGGCCTGGGCCTGCCAGCATTCCCCCAAACAATTGTCAGGCATGGTGCCAGCTAGGATAGGCCAAGGACCATTCCCAGCAGGCAGTCTGAATGCAGTCATCCTGCTTCGAGACAGAGCTCAGTGGGACAAGACATGACCAGATCATGCCAGTTGGCCACAGGGCCAAAGAGTAAAGCCTGGCACTGTTTTGTTTCTGACATTTGTATTGCTTAACAATACAGGGCATTAACCACCGATCACGTCTAACAGCAGAGATAAACTTTTGCAGTCCATGCCTTCTCCTCTGTGACCTACATATCAAATAGCACACAGCCTGTAATGTATACCTACATCAAGCTTGTCCACGTTTCCCACAACAACATAGATGCTATTTAAGAATCAGGTTTGAGAGTCCAAACCACTTTTACAGCCATCCATTTGCCCCTTCATACAGAATGAAAGGGGCTTCTTTAGCCACGTAGTGATGCCTGGGAGGCCATGCATTCAAAGCTGTTGCCAGACTAGACGAAGTGCCATGGGACCAGAGACTGCACTGTGTAGCTGAAACCCACCCACCTACCTGAGATAAGAATTTGCATTTTAGCGAGTTCTTATCAGGAGTCTGCCGCCAAAGCAAGGCTTCCACCAGTGACACACACTTGGAATATCAGGGAACTCCTCTCATTATCAGCTTCCTCAGCATCCAAAATAATCCCTGAAAACAATCTTTTATGTTTTCCCCTATTTCCTGACAAGTATTTCCCTCATGTATCCCATGACAGGTTGTTCCAAATTACCCAAACCATGCTAGGATGCCAAAAGCATGAGCAGGCAAAACTTCCAAGACAAAAGTGGTATCACTAATGTGATTTACTGTAGATAAAAGGTGTAAGAGAATATGGATGATGTTGTTAGCCTTTTTTAAAATCTAAGCCCATTCTGTCATGTACAAAGGTAGCAAACATCTGGCAGACAATTCAGTAAAAAAGAGAATCATGGGTTTAAAGCTGTTTCTTAGTAAATTGCTCAGATCCCAAATATAAGCATCACTACTTGGTGGCAAGCTCAGCAGTCAGGGCACTGGTGCAAGGGACGGTAGCAAGCTCTCTGTAAAAGAGGTGTTCTCAGGGAAGGGCCAAGCAGTGTGCCTCTCAGGGATCAGTATTTGCTCATTCTGACACCCTGAGCCAAAACATGTCAGCAGAAGGATGTGGGTTTGGTGTCACCGGCAGCAGCTCTGGTTCACCCTAAACTAGCAGCCTGATTTGTGCAAGCCAGACTTCTGTCCCAATCACATCAAGATTCACACCCAAAACATACAGCCAAACAGTTTCTAACATATGCTCGAGGCAGGAGCCCTGGAAATGTTGGTCCTATCACTTAGCTAGTGGTAACTTAACAACTGACAAATCTACAGGGAATATATAAATAGCACTCTGCCTATCAGATGTTTGCTCCGTCTTTTTTTTTTTTAACTGAAAGTGTATTACTGAGCCAAATAAATTAGGATTAGTCTACAAAGATTTTTAAGGACTAAAGAACTGCACTTGTTAAAAAAAATATAAGCAAAGATAAGCAAAGATAAAAGATAAGCAAAGTGGTTTGGGAACCAACAAATTAATGTGTCGGCACAAGAACTGACCACAGCAAAACCAGAAGTACAAAATGAAAGGTTAAGAATGGTCACAAAATTTACTCTATGAGTCATGAGACATCAGATTAACTGCAACAAGGTATTATTTGTATGGCTGATATGCTTCCACAAAAATAATTTCAGCAATGGGAATAGCAGTGAGAATGACCCAGTATCCTCACATGAACCTAAATGTTCCTGTAATTCAGTCCCACAGTCCCATCACTTCATACCAACCTTTAAATAATCAGCACTTAGAAATCTATGGCCCTCTGTGCAGCTCAGAGATACATGACATAAAATTGTCATTGTTTCCAGAACTGTAGGAAGTGGCATTGCCAGCTGGTTTGTAACAAGTTCTTGTGCCGATAGCACTGGGTGAAAGGGCAGACAGGCCAAAGATGAGCCTCACAATGCCAGAACAGCCAATTCTGCCTCTCTGTCCCTAAGTTTGAAGCAGCCTGTCAGAGCAACATTCAGCTTTGGGCACTCAGCATCTCATGGCCTGACATATGGCACTCAGCTGTGTAAGCAAGGAGGAAGACTCATTAGGAAGAGTGAAGGGACAGCTTCCCCATCACAGAGCTGTTTTCTCTTACTCTGCTCTTGAGATCTGCAGTTCAAAGGCAACCACTGTCCCTCCAGATGAATGGCATCTACAGAAGGGTGAAAGTGTCATGCAGAAGTCAGGTGTTTTAACCAGACAGTCACCCTGAGGTTCTGTCCCAGAACAGATCTACTGCAGCTCTCTACATCTGCTACAGTTTGACTCAATCACACCTGCAGAGGCAATGTGAAAGCTTTGATCACGCCTGACTGGGTAATTAAGCAGGACTCATCTGCAGCAATATTTAAATCCAACACTTTGGTCAGATCTCAAGCATGCTGCTGGTGCAATCCCTGGTCCAAGACTCAATTTGTGATCCAGAAGGGAAAAGCAGTAAAAGGTAGCCTGGCTGAGATGGCTTTGCATGAACTGGATTGCTCCACAAGAAGTCTCTGTGATTAAGAAATGACATGGCTGCTTATTTCAAGTCTTTCCTTGTCTCTGGCTGTACTCACTCCTGGTAACCAGGACAGACTGCCATTCGCACCAGAATTTCGAGCATCATCAAAATCAAAAGATACATCACCATTGACATCCGAAACCACACTAAAACTGTGCAAGGCCTTTACCATTGCAGGCTGGAAATCCATTTGGGGAGACAAAAACAGAAAAGGGATTCTACAGCTGGAGAGAAGTCAGAAATTCACACAGTCCCTTTATATTTTCTTGTAAGTGCCAGAAGCAAACAATAGGCAGGCAACAGAAATAAGTAATTTCTTGAAAGCTTAATCTGTCCCAGACTCCTGTGGGTGCCTGAAGGCAGACACTGCCTGGGAGATGCTGCTTTCTCAAGCCTCTGAAACCCTCAATGTCAGGCGGCTCTGGGAGCGCCAGGATGTGCACACAAGAAAGCTGGCCTGCAAAGACATCACTCTCTTCCCCTCAGGAGGGCTCAGTGCTCCATTTCCAGGGCACTCTCAGCAGTGTGAATACCTGACTGCTCCCATAAATCACTGTCACAATCACTGGTATGAACAATGAGTTGTCCCCAAATGCAGGTACAAGCTTAGACAAATCTTTCTCTCCTGCGACAATAATACTCCGTATACTGTACAAAACCTGTTCAGTAACCCACTGCCTCACTTGGTACTGCTAAAGCCTTGGGAGTGCCCTGCACCTAGTGGGGCACTAGAGTTCAGAACACAGATTAGAGAATCCAGATAACAGCACAGAAATTATCAGAAGTAAAATTAAATCATTTTTGAGAAAGAAAATTAAGCAATTTGACTATTTAGCATAATCTGAAGCAAAATGCGAAAATATGCTTGAAATATTTAAGGGATTGGCACAAAGGAGAAAAGAGCACTAAAAAGATTAGACATTACGTTAGGCATTAATAAGACATTTCTAATACTAACAACACCTAAACACCAGGATAAACCATCAGAAATTAAGATCTTTCCATATCAGAACATGATGGGATAGTTTGTCAAGATTCTCTCCAAGGCTAGTTTTCATGATTCTATGATACAATGTAAAATTGAACAATTTCATTTCCCACCCCTGCAAACCAGTACTCCTGCCTGTGGCAGAAATACTGTGTGACCTGGGGAGTAGAAAATTATCAATGCTTTTAAACTTTTTTGCTTCCTATATTTAGGGACAAGCAAGTTCCCATAATGGGTATCAGTCTGCTTCCTGCAAGCATCAGCCGAAAATGCTGTAAAATCAACTATGCATCCAGCTATGTACCCAGCAACGCTAACATTCTGCTCTCTGCGATGCTTGATTCACTTTCTGACCCCCATCCCCTTCCTACCAGAGCCCAGGGTCTCTGTCCCCCCCTTCCCTCAGCTCCCGTGGAGAGTTTTGCTGCAGAGGCACCAGCACGGCTCTGGGAAATCCCAGGGCAGCCAAGCAGTCCCTCCTCCCTCAGAGATCATGGCACATGTTCAAACAACAACTGGCACGCCTGAAATGAGAGGGAGGGACAAACGGCCAAAGGGCTGATTGATCACAGCATAGCAACCAAGAGGACAGAGATGCAGAGCCAGAGTGAGGTCAGGCACCTCATTCCGAAGGATGGAACAAGACCAAAGCAGGTCGGAGATAAAGGCTGGCAAGGGTCAGATGCACACGGAGCTGGAATGAGTTCAGGGAAGCAAAGAGAAATTCCTCTTAGTTCTCACCTGTATGGCAGTAAACTCGTGAAACAACACAGGGGATTTATTGATATTTTCTCACTATGGGAATTCTGTGAGAGTGCAAAAAGAATAAACGCCTTTCACGTAAAAGGCCTCCTGTGCTCCTAGCTAACTGATTTGTAAAGCCTCACTGCAAAGGCATGGGCTCTGCACACTATTTTCAAAGCTACACACTAAGCTCATACAGCTCAGAGCAGGAGAGAACCTGGGTATTCTGGATCCTCCACCCCTGATCCCTGATCTTAGGCCTGTGGCTGTAAGCTGGGCTCTTTAGACCACAGGCTCAGATGAATAAATATTTTCAAAGCTTTCTCTTTGCTTTGTTTTGCTTTTTAGTTTCTCATTTTTACTTCATCTTGCTACATCCAGACTGCTTTCTTCACTTTCTTACTTTGTATCTGGGGCAAAAGAACCTTTTAATCTATTTGCATTTCAGCCTTTAACCGCTGATTTTGCACTACACTTGCTCTAAACAGAAAACTCTACTAGTGGAATTGCCAACCCCGAATTCAAGAGTCCTAACAAAAGCCCCTAAAAACTCAGGAGTATTTTTGTTTTGCTAATGTTCTATCTCCAATTCGTGCTTTACAACCAGAAGGGCTACAAACACGTCATTTAAAATGAAAGCTGTGATCTTCCTCAATTTACATACATCAGGAACAAGGCTTTTAAAAAAAAAAAAAAAAAGCCCTGCGACTTTAAAACTAAACAGAAGAACATCTTGATCATTTGCAATTTTAACAACTTGCTGTAGGTGACCAACTGACCCAAAATAACAAATCAGCAAAGCTAATTTAAATAACTTCCAAACAATTTCCTTTCCCATCTCCTTTCTGTTCCCCAAATGCTCTTTTAGCTGTCTCGTAATAAAGGAGCAACATTGCCCAAACTATATGGTTCACCTTTCAGAAGTGAAATCAGAATCAGTGTTTATCTGTGTCTGCTAAGGGTGAACAGGCAGAGAACAGGGTAGGACAGTAAACTTCAGCTCACAGTTGAGACAAATGGTCTGTTTGCTACTCTCTTAGAGCACCAGAGCTCATCTTGGGTGCAAACAAGATTGTGAAATAGAAAGGGGAGGTGGGAGGGAAGGAAGGCCAAACAAAGCCTGTGATGCTTATCATGTTTCAAGATGGGTGGAGTGCAAAACCTAGAGACAGATCAATTACACCTACAAAGCAGGCAAGAAAGGGGAGCAAAACATAAATATTTTGAGTCTGTAGGACATGGGCTAATTTCTCATGTCCTAACATAAAATTTATACAATTGATAGGATTGAAATGGACTTCTAGTTTTCATACAAAAATAAAGGAATGCGCGACACTAAAACCTAAAAATAGTACTGGTACAATTACTTATCCAACTTGATACCTATCTGGTAAGAACAATTCACCTTTCCTACTGTTTTCATGCCTGCACAGAACAAACAGCAATTGCTCACGCTAAAAGTACATCCTGTCATTCTGACATTAAAATTCACAAGTTGGTGGTTTGTCTCTGGAAAGACAAAAGAGACATATTCATATACCATGTAGAGAACTATTTGACTTTATATATTTGCAATTATCTAAGTTGTGGGAGCTGCATGTGCGGGTTTGAGCTGAATGTTCAGTGAAATAAATGAATGTGGGGGGAAAAAAGTGATGCAACAAAATACCTACCACTGCAATCCAGTGTATTGGATAACTGCTGCTCCAACACTTCCACATGTAATTCATTATTATATCTACAAAATGGTAAAAAAAAACTTTGAAAAACCTGACAGCTAACTGCTGTGTATTCACTATTTCATCTACAGAATGATGGTCAATGAGTATGTCTGAAGTTGCTCACGGCTCCTGTGTTTCCTTACTAGAGAGCTGGTCTTTAATTACTGAAATATTAGTGTCAGATTTGTCTGGGTTTCCATGGAATGAAACAGTGAAACACACCACAGCCTTTCTTTCCCCAACAAACTGTGCATGACTTCTCCATGCCAAGCGACACTCCAAGCAAGAGCAGTTCCCAGAGCCTGGGCAGGGCTAAGGGCTGCACTGCAGACACTGCACCTCCAGCAGGGCTGGCAGCCCCCACCCCTGCACAGGACTGCATGCCACCAGCCACGTGCTGCCACTTATTCAGCTGCCCACCCCAACTAAATTATCACCTGCTCTGATTCCATCACACGAAAAACAAGTATTTACAAACTTATGTAGGACAATATAAATATTTCGTGTATACAGTACAGAGTTAAAAGAGGCAAAAGGATTCATTGAATCCTAAAGTCTGAAGACTGAAAATCCTTATGGTTTATGATCACATCAGAGACTTCCAAGAGAATTCTCTGTTTTTACATCTTTGAAGTTTATCTTACTCCTGAAACTTTCACTGAAGCTCCATTAGGTTCTGACAATTTTCCATTTTGCTGCTTCTGTGATCAGCAGTTCTTTAATGACGTTAGCAGCAGTACATTTCTATCTACTCCATGCAGCTCTCCCTGCTGCTTAAAAAGTTTGGCTGTGTAATGAGCCTTTACTAGTACAGTTAGTAACACAGCTGCATAACTGCAGTATTGTCTATCAATACTCCTGAATTACACAGCATTTCCTCAAGGATGCTTCCATAATTAGCAATAGTACCATCCCTGCCTAACAAAATGGCAAATAAGACAGAATACAATATTGTATGTGTATATTCGTAATTAAATCAGCAACTTCAGGTCATCAGCTGTGAGCTGGTAGAGAAGAGTTTTCCCCTCTCCTTCCTTATTGTGAGGAAATATCTAGGACAGCTCAGACTATTGAAATAATGGTATACATATAGTATCATAACTGTATTATATTACAATTTAATGTAAAATCCAGACTCTGTTTTAAAAAACAGCTATAACCCTTGGAATTGATCACCTCACCTTGTAAGATGTAGAACAAGTTTCATTCTCTCCATAGTTATGATACCTTGAAAATATATATGAAATACTACACTATAATAGATAATACACATTAATATATATTATATATATATATACACACACACATAATACAGTACCAGAAACTAAACAGGAGCTAAGCTGACTAGGAACATCTTCTCATGTCCAAAATTAAATGCAACAAAATTACTACAAATCACATACAAAATGAAAAAATGATAGGACATCTAAGTTAAATTTGCAGATACAACTCCATTTGTCAAAATTACTTTAGGTATAAAACGTTACAGATTCTAGAGACTATTTTATTTAAATAAACACATGTAGCATTTTCATTAAATCCACAATAAAATACTCTTAACAGTGATTAATAATTTTTATTGTTAGAAAATAAAACTCCATGTTCTATAACTTTAATTATTTAATTATAACTTTAATTATACTTTGTATTAAACTTTATATACTCACTTTATTAATTTATGAAAGCAAATTATGCACCACAATCTTTTAGGCAAAGCAAATAAGGACTGAGTCTTTATGCTAATAACGAACCTATTTTCCCCTGCAGCTTAGTGGGGAAACGTTTCTAAGCATAGAAAAAGAAAAGAATAAGGAAACTTTTCCTTAAACATGCTCACATCTTCATCTCCTAAAACAGATTAAAATACTGCAAGTAAATTGAAGTTACCTTGATTTCTTTGCAAACACGTAGTATCATATACTTACAAGATTCTAAATACTTAAGAGATTCTGGAGCATTAGCAGGGAACACAGGAAGCTGCTGCTAGCAAGCAACTTCAGTGCTGTGAATAAAGCCATAGAATTTAGCTGTTTGCTTTTTAAAACATTGTTTATTGAGAACACTCAATGAGGACTAGGGCTTCAATGGCAAATATTTAACCAAGAGCACAGATTCCCTCACATAAGCACAACTGTCCCAGCCTACTTGGGGGAAACTCGTTATGATGATAAAAGATATGAGATTTAGCCTTCCTTTACTTAACCCAAGCTGTTGAAGTTTTCTGAGCAAAGGAACCCATACTCCACATCTGTCTCATCTCCTTTTTGACAGGAGTAAGTTTCCAGAATATCTGGGTACTGCAGTACTCCTGCACAGAACTGCAGTCTTTCAGTGCAGCCAAAATCACATCTGGATTATATGGAGAACAAAGCATTTCAGTGCAACTCACACTATGGAGAAAACAACCAGCCTTGCCCAGTCACAGTGGAGTGCTAACCCAGTGTGTTATCCCAGGAAGCAGAACAGTGCACGCTTATTTCACACTGGGTAACTGCTGCCCACCCAGAAACGAGCTGGGGAAACACAGATCCATGGGGCACAAGGAGTGGAACAGAAACACAGATCCATGGGGCATGAGGGGTGGAACAGGAACAGATCCATGGGGCACGAGGGGTGGAACAGGAACAGATCCATGGGGCACGAGGGGTGGAACAAGAACACAGATCCATGGGGCACGAGGGGTGGAACAGGAACAGATCCATGGGGCACGAGGGGTGGAACAAGAACACAGATCCATGGGGCATAAGGAGTGGAACAGGAACGCAGATCCATGGGGCATAAGGAGTGGAACAGAAACACAGATCCATGGGGCACAAGGGGTGGAACAAGAACACAGATCCATGGGGCACAAGGAGTGGCTCCAGTGCAACAATGCCAGCACGCCCAGGGAAGCCAACAAACCAGAGTTATGTGGTCTGCATTTGTGAGGCCAAGCAGAGCTGAGAATGCAGCAAAGTACAGCAGTACTTTCATCAGTGTCATAGATCAAAACTTTTATAACTGCATCTAATCCCAGTGATTATATAGATGATATTATTCTTGCACGTTGCTGTCCAGTGTGGGAGGTGGGGCAGAATCCTTTCTTGGGGGGCTGTCTTGTTAGAAGGATTAAGTTATGACCATCCACATAATTTATGCAGAAAATATTTCACAGTCCAAATTTCACTTTTAAAAATTTAATCCCACTACTGCTCCTTTTACCCTGACACACTGCTGTAGATCCTCGCTCTCCTCTCCTTGGGGCTAACACCATTCAGCTATCCAAAAGCAGTTGCACAGAGATTCAGGCCCTAAGATGTAGGTCAATGACTGAAGAAACTGACATTACTTAGGACAGCACATTAATATTTGACGTGTGCACCAAGTTAAGCCTGTGCATGAATGCTCTTTAAACTAAGGCCCAGAGATGAGAAAGATTCTATCCCTCAGTGCTTTACTCAAACATAATGACCAAAACACAAATTCCGCAGGGCTGAAGCTGCACTTCCAGAACCAAGACCACATGACAATACTGTGACAAAGTGCCTCAGAAGGGCTCTGACTGCCAGCAGTGCCAGCCAAGACCAGGATCTTCTCCTGCCATTACCTAGGGCATATTGCTCACTACTGCTCTAAGAAAAACTGCTAAGTTAATGAATACAAATAAATAAAAGACCTGTTTTGGTTTTTTCAATATATGAAAATCCCATTTAGCTAACACTGTGAATACATTTAGCTATAAGAACCGGAATTAAAAATATATGTAGCTTGAATCTACATTCTAGCCTGCAGCTAAAAAAATCTCAAATTCAGTACTTAGGACAGAGGAGTTTTCTGAGGGATTTTGGTTTTGTTTTGTCTGTAGGGTGGGGCTTTTCTACATCTTACAGCTTTTAGAATAAAACCTCCCTGCACTGAGACCTAACCACAGTTCTAAATGAAGCTAACTGGCACACAACTGGCACATCAATTGGAAAACTCAAATTAAAGGCTCTGAGTTCAACTACTGGAGAGAGTAGGGTTCAAGTAGAGACTAGTGCATAAAGCAACCACATCCTTGTCATTTATATTTTATGCTACACAGTTTGCCACTTTGGTGAATCTGAAAAACACTGAAGACAAACTGATCTTAAAAAGCAAAGAAACAAAAATCTTGCCAGAAGGACAAGTCAAAAGGGGCTCAGGGTCTAAGCCCTTTTAGATGAAACCAGAGTTTAGTCTTTATCTAAGAAAACACCAGAAAGAATTCCTGCCCTGACCAATTTTTAAGAAGTCTCTGCAGAGACTTCCTTTGCTTTGATTCTTGATCTCTGTGTGATCACTAGTTTATTCTTCTTTTTTTTTAATGATGTATCTGTTATCTAGTAACTTTTACTGCAAACTGTCCTAGCTATTTGCAGGAGTCTGGTGGTACCCAGATGAATTCCACATTTAGAACCTATATAGGAAAATTGAAATATCCAGATGTATTTTTTTTCTTCTGAACTAGCCCGTGAATAATTTCAGAGGCAGGTATAATTGTTTCCACATGCACAGACATACCCGGCACAATCACAAAATTCTGTTTACCATTAAACAAAGATAGATGTAAAATATTTATTTGTAAATAACTGTCAGTAAGGTTAGATTTAACAAGTGGGTGTAAAAGCAACTTCTAAACAACAGCAACCAAAGGGACGAGGCGCTGAGAGGGCGGATCGGCTCCGGGGCCACTGCGGGCACCCCGCGGGGCCGGAGCGCTGCGGGGCCGACGCTGCCCGCGCTCCGCGCCGGGGCCGAGGGACCCGCGGCTGCGCCGGCCCCGCGCTCGCCCCCGCCCCGGGCCCCTCCAACAGAACCTCCCTCTCAGAGGCGCGGACCCGGCACAACTTGTGCCCCGCCGCCCGCGGCGCCCCCGGCCCGCCCGCCCCGCCGCGCCCCGAGGGCGCTCCCGGCCCCGCGGTGCCGCTCACCGACTGCAGGAAGCGGAGGGTCCCCACGTAGTCGCGCTCGGTGCTGAGGATCTCGTTGAGGACGCAGAGGCGGAGGCGCAGCTGGCGGTCGGTGTCCTTGGGGCAGCCGGCGGGCTCGGCGGCGCTGGGGGCGCCGGGCGGCTGCGGCTGCGGCTCCATGGTGGCGGGCGAGCCGAGCGCTCTGCTCCCGCTCCCTCAGGAGCCCCCCATGGCCCCGCGGCCCTGCCTCGCCGCGGACGGAGCCCTCACAGGCGCTGGGCGCTGGGCGAAGCCCGCCTGCGGGACATGCCGGGATAGCGGCGCGGCACCGCCGAGCAGAGCGCCAAGGGAAGTCCCGGGGGAGAGGGGGGGAACGGGGGAGGCAGGGACGGGGCGGGCGCAGGCGGCGGAGCCCGGCCCTGCGGGCCGGCGGAGGACAGCGGGGCGGGACCAGCGACGGCAGCGCGGCTGCCTCGGCTCCTTGCTCCGCACACCCGCATAGCGCCTGGCTCCATCTCCTCGAACTGCGCACCGTCATAGCGGCCTGTCCTCCTGACACACACAACGCCTCACACACAAAACATACACACACAGACACACACACAGCGCCTCACACAGCCCCTCACACACACACAGAGCGCCTCACACACACACACACAGAGGCACACACACAGCCCCTCACGCACAGCCCCCTCACACACACACACACAGCCTCTCACACACACAGGCACACACACAGCGCCTCACACACACACACACACACACAGCCCCCTCACACACACACACACACACACACACACACACACACACACACACACGCAGCCCCTCACGCGCGCACACACACACCCCTTTACACACACACACGCTTACACACACACACACTCACACACACGCACACAGCCCCTCACACACACCCCCAACACACACACACACACACACACACACACACACACAGCCCCTCACGCACACAGCCCCCTCACGCACAGCCCCTCACACACACACACACACAGAGCCTCACACAGGCACACACACACTTACACTTACACACACACACACACTTACACACACACACACACTCACACACACACACGCACACAGCCCCTCACACACACACACACACAGAGCCCCTCACACAGCCCCCTCACGCACACAGCCCCTCACACACACACACACACACACACACACACACACACAGAGCCCCTCACGCACACACAGCTCCCTCACGCACACAGCCCCCTCACACATACACAGCCCCTCACGCACACAGCCCCTCACACACACACACACACAGCCCCTCACACATACACACGCACAGCCCCTCACGCACACAGCCCCTCACACACACACACACGCACACACAGCCCCTCACGCACACAGCCCCTCACACACACACACAGAGCCCCTCACACACACACAGCCCCTCACACACACACACACACACACACACACACAGCCCCTCACACACACACACACACACACACACACAGCCCCTCACACACACACACACACACACACACACACAGCCCCTCACGCACACAGCTCCTCACGCACACAGCCCCTCACATACACAGCCCCTCACGCACACAGCCCCTCACATCGCCTCGCAGCCGCGCTCCCCCATCCCGTCCCGCACACAGCCCGCACTCACCTCCGTGGCTGCAGAGCCGCTCCGCCGGCCCTGCGGCCGCAGCAGGAGTGCCCGCAGCACAAGGGACACTAAGGTGCAGAAATGGCCCTTCTGTCGCTGCGTGTCGGGGGTCCGAGGGGAAGCACCGAGCGGAGGGACTGGCCAGCGTGACCCCGGGCTCCGTGCCGGTCTCGGCTGCGCTGAGGAGCGCTCCGGGATGTGGGAGAGCATTGCAGAGCGGCTGTGGGACATGGACAGGGAAGCGGAATCTCCACAAGCGCAGATTAGACTCTAAATTCACTGGTTTTCTTTCAAGTTATTTGCATTTAACCTTTTCTTCTGAAAGTCACTACAACACTTTTATTTATTTACTCATTTTGTGTCCAGTTGATCTCTTTTTTAAAATCATCTTTCTTTTTATAATTATTATTATTTTTTCTGTTTGGGGCAGGAGGCAGGAGGCAAGACTTTATTTTAAAAAATCATAACTGAATAACAATGCACCCTGCTAGGACAAATCACCACCACCAAAGCTACGCCCCCATCCTGTGGCTGAGTGAGAAAGTTGATAGTTTTAAAGTTGTTATTTTACTGTCTGTTTTCCGTGTTTTCCTCAAAAATCCTATCATAATTTCATTTCTCAGCAAGTGCTGAGACAGATACCCATCACAGCTCATAGGATGTTACCGGGGTGATGCTGCCACCGCTGAAGGGTGAGTGCCTTTTTGTCACTGTGGTACACAAGCTACACTGCTTCAAAACACTCCTCCAGCTTTAGTGGTAATATTGAAAACATTACTGTGTAAGGATTTTAAAAAGGATGTCACTTGCGACTGGAAGGATTAAAACGATAAGGAAAAAGGCTTCCATTAAAATTAAAGGCAGATTTTCCACTCCTTTTTAGAAAGTGTTTTCTTTTGGCTGTAGGAAAATTCGTTTTGGCTAAGTCCAAATTATTGCAGACATGCACATAATCCTTACTCTTAAATGGATATTCTATTAGTTGCTAGCATGGACTTTTATTTTAAAGACAAATATTATGTAATTAGCCAGCAAGCTCTTTTATTATTGAAGGGCTACTATCTGATAACTGACTGAAACTCCACCTGAAAATATGTTATTTCTAGCTTGTTTTCTTTTTGCTTCATTTTAATATTTTATATTTTTTAAAAGGAAGACGTTTACAACTACTGTTCAGTTTTGAAGACAATTTTTACTGCCAATATGTGTTTTCAAGTGCGCGCTTCAAAAGCAAACAAAAAAATACTGTTACTTTGTAAAACAGTGAGGGAGTCAATTACAAGGAGTCTGACGTCAATTACCGTGAATTCAAGGTTTTTCATGAAGATGTAATTAATTTACACATGCGTGTATGTTGTTTGCAGCTGTTACATTTTTATGTTCTTTCTCCAGTAGCAACAAGGTGGTAAGGTCTCCACATGATATCACAATACCAAAGAAAAGAATCATCCACGATGTGTTTGATTGCACACTGGCAGTATTTAGCCTTGTAGAAGAGAATGTTATTCACTCTTGGCCTGCTGAAGGCTCCAGGAAAGCCCCAGAAAAGTCGTGTGAGATGACTCCAGCACCTGTTTATTGAATGGCAGCAGCTCATTTAAATTCCAACATTGCATCTGTAGATACACAGAGTAATTCTAGAAACTTCAATCAAAATAATGTAGTTAATAGAGATTTCCATGTATGTGATTAAAATCAGATTCTGGTCTGTGTGCAGCAGACAAGAGTCACCGTCCATTGCCTCTATATAATTCATTGCAGATAACTGATTTTTCTAAAGCCACTGCTGATTTATTCTAGCTAAGAACTAATCCCTTTGATTTCTACAAACTATTAATTTTCAAGCAAGATATATGGAGGTAGTTTGCAGTGAGCTTTGCAGAAATAATTTCTTAGCTTCCCACTCTTCAAGAACCTAGACTGCCAGTGGAGCATTTGCATTTCTCTTTTTAACATCTGCCTAAAAATAGACTTAAGATTAAGATGCTCAGGTAACTTGACAGCAGAGTGACTTGGAACAAATAGAGGCTTAGAACGTGTGAACAAAGAAAAAGAATTGCTAGGAAGGGTTGGATGGAATTCTCAGTGATTAGAGGATAATATAATACACACATTCGGTTAAACTCTGGAAGCACTTAATTAGACACATGGTGTGTGGTAGAAGAATGTATTACATCCATTTGAAAACAGGGGAACTGAGATGCACAGGTATGAAGTGGCTGCCCAAGAGTGCTGTGAATATGTGCAAAACAGAGCCCACTCAAAGGGCCCCACAATGTCACAACAGTTTCCAGCCAGAAGCTCCGACTGTACCCCAAGATTGCTACGATGATAGCAGTGCCCAGGGCTGGGCTTCTCCTTGGTGTCCCCACTTGTTCCATAACTCCAGTATCCTAGACAAACTGTCACTTCGTGACAGAAAGGACTTGGGATTTGAGAGGAAAGAGGGAGTTGCTGTAAACTGTGTCATGGGACCTGCACACAAGCTTTTGTAAAATGTTACTTCAGTGTCTCACTTGGCAGAGGGACACACAATGAGAATGGAGAGTTGCAGCCTTCCCAGGAGGTATGGGGAGATGGACAAAACTTGTTTAAAATATTCCTGGTATTGAACTCACTAATTAATCGGAAATACAGCTTATTTCCTTTCCATAGGTTTCAGATTTGTGTCAAATCCTAAACACATATAATGGGGAAGAAGCGTGTGTTATTTCATACAGTCTGTAGTTAAGCCAAAACATTCAGTTTTGGACCACACTCTGAGAGAAGGCAGTATTTGCTGTTACTCACTCCTCTGATACATCTTTTCTTTCCACTGCCTGATTCACTTCTTTTATCATATTTCCCCTCTTTTGCTCTTCCTCAATCATACCCACCTACTTAAAACTAATAATGTACTAAAAAATGCATAATTAGATTTCCATTATGTTCTTTCCTGACATAATTTTTGATTATGTAATTAAGGGTTCTCACTGAGCTCTTGAACTGAGAGAAGATTTTTGGTTTAATTAATCAATGGTCCTTCTCAATTCAGGGTTTTTTAAGCAGTTTTAAGTCAGGTGCAGAAAGTGTTTCTATCACTCCTGACATAATGCTGTATGATCTGATCTTTACCCTCTAGAGCCAACAATGGAGAAGCATTGCCTTGACAGCAGGCTCAGGTATATTTATCTAAAGAAAAGAAGATGCATCAGACTTCAATATAGTGGAAGGAGGACGATTTTTAAAAAAAATTTGCAAATTCTTTTTTTTTTTTTTTGAATTGGAAGTTTGTCAGATTTTGATTAAATTAAACTGGGGTTGTTCCAAGTGATTTTTTCCTCATATGAGACCATCTACAAATTTGCAACTCCTTATGTTTTTCCCTGACAAATTAACATTCTTACAGAATTTATTCTTTTGGGGAGGTACGTACTAAAAATGACTGCTGGAAGCTTTGCAGATTGTATGCACGTAGGTATTTGCCCTGAGCTAACACAATCAAGCAAAGGTTCACTCGCTGTATTTTGTTCTCTGCAAGTACATGAAGTAAAAATAACATGAAAAATAGTGCTTGTTTTTGGTTTTGTTATAAATTACCTCTTCCTGACTGCGTTTGCATTATTTCCTCTGCCAGTACATTGAACAGGAAAAGCCACCTTCCTCTGTGTCAGCACAACCAATGTAGAGAAATTGTAAGGAGAAGCTGGAGGCTGGAATTATGTAGCCAGTTCAAAACTCGTGGTGTTTTCACAACTAAAGCTGGGAAGAATCTTCTGTGGAACTGAGAGTTGAAGATCATAGAAGAAAATGTTTTATGGCACATAAATATGTGTGGCATATGTGGCATCCATCCACCTGCTCTCCCTTTCTCCATTTGCACTCTCGGCTGTTCCTGATGCGCCTCAGCAGTGGTGATGATTTTGGGGCAGGGGATTGGCACTAGCTCAGCAGTCTGTCATTGCTGCCCTCCAGTGTGCTGGAGGGCCTTGGTGAACTGTTTTCAGCTTAAAATCAGAGCGTGCCTGAGGAATGGACTGGGCTGGGCCCACGCCGTGTGCTAGGTGAGGAAAAGGAGCAAGCCTCCCAGAATGAGCTATTGCATCTCCTGCATCTCTGGCACTCGGTGTTCCAAATGCAGCTCTACAGAGATGTAAGTGTTGGCATTTGTTGTCTGCACCCGCAATTTTGGTCAGATTTTCTTTCATATACTGGAGTATATGAGTAAGCTAACATGCATTTGTGAGACAATATTTGAATTCTTCTCCACTAAATACTATGAGTGATGGAGATCTGCATTTGATAAACTAAAGATCTTTGCTAAGGATGGGCCAAGCCAGTTTGATATCACATCAGCACAAAATAGAGAGCTTGGTCATAATACGTAATTTTGCCATTTATAGGCTCCCTATGCACCTTGTATCCAGTATGAAACTCTCTCCATGGTTATTGTAGTGCACATATTTTGTAAGGTTGAATTAATGTAACTGGGAAATATTTAGTCCTGTGTGTAGCTGTGTTTTTATTGTTGAACTTGAGTTAACTGAAGTGTAAGCTACCCTTATTTCCCTTTTGACTTTGCTGCATGTTTTCACCACTTCCTTTGCGACACTGTGGTGAACAGGATCAGGAACTGATCAGCTGATCCAGCTCAAATTAACTGGAAGGCAAACAAACAAAAGGTCCTTTTTTAGTCAGATTTGGTCCCTGACAGTATCAGGGTGCAACCCCCCAGAGCTACTGGTATGAGAGGAGGTGTTCAGTCCTGTGGTAAGGGCAGGGCTGGGCAGGGCTGGGAGGATGGGATTGTCTCCTCTGGCAGTAACTCACCTGCAGATCAGTTTAAAGCCATTTGTGAAACTATAGTCTAGCACAACTGCCTGCATCAACACTGGATGCAGACCTTGGAATTATACCACTTGTAAAAGGTCAATGCATGGGCTGTGAGCTCACAGTGTAGGGGGAGAAAGATGTATTAGGAAATCATCACCAGCTCGAACAGAATACTAATCAACTACAGCAGTCTCATTAGGAAGGGGGAATCAGACTTTTTTGTACTATTGATATGTTCAAAACAGGCTTTTTTCTTTTTCTCTGGTTGATCTTGTGCAGAAACATTAAAAATGTAGCAATAAAAATACCATTAAACTGACAGTGTGACTCATGAAATCACAGAACACTTTCATTTGAATTACAATGTAAATACAAGTCTTAACAGGAAGCCATTGGTAACAGAGTTAGGAGGCGGCACATGTGCTTTGCCACAGAAGATGGAACTGTAGGCTCAATGCTATGCTGAGGTTGCTTTTCAGGGGGAAAAAAAGGATATTTTGATAATTTTGTTTAAACAAAATCGACTTACCAAAGTCAAAGGTATTTGTCTCTGGCCCACATAATGTTTGGCTTTTATAGTTCATAGGGACACCCTAGTGTGCGGTGAGTATAAAGTGTGCAGAGCTAAGCAGAATGCTCTTTCCCGTTATCAGGGTGCTCTGAACTGGATTGTGCAGTCAGTTTTACACCTTTACATCCATTGCTGACCTCCATGATGTTCTATTATATCAATAGTCCCAGGTGTTCGAATGGACCTCCACAATTCAGACTTTTCTGGGAGTACTTGGAGACTTCTGACAGCAGCCCTGAGCTCTGTCAGTCCCTGGGGAAGGTGACAAAATGTCTTTTAAGCTTCCTTTCTCCCAAGCACAAGGAGAGAGAACGACTCTAGAAATGTGCAAAGTCTTCTCTTGGAGTGGCTGATGCTCTGCTGGTGGCTTTCGCTAGACCTGTATTGTCATCGTTCCAGCACCAAAGTCCCTGCAGACTCCCCCCTTTCCTGCGTGCAGACTCCCACTTTTCCCCCTGCAGACTCCCACCTTCCCCCCTGCAGACTCCCACCTTTCCTGCGTGCAGACTCCCACTTTTCCCCCAGCAGACTCCCACCTTTCCCGTGTGCAGACTCCCACTTTTCCCCCTGCAGACTCCCACCTTTCCCCCTGCAGACTCCCACCTGAGCTGGCTGCGGTGCAGGACAGGCTGCAGTGCAGGGCTGGCTGTGGTGCAGGGCTGGCTGCAGTGCAGGACAGTCTGCAGTGCAGGACAGGCTGCAGTGCAGGGCTGGCTGTGGTGCAGGGCTGGCTGTGGTGCAGGGCTGGCTGCAGTGCAGGACAGGCTGCAGTGCAGGGCTGGTTGCACCAGCTCCTGCCTGGCCTGGCAGTGGGAATGAAAGGTAGAGCATTGTCTATAAACATCATGGTGAAATGTCTTGCTAATACCACATGAATACTTGTATAATTACTTACTTAATCATTACCTCAATTATATTGCAGTGCGAGAACGCTTTACTATGTGGATTTATTGCTTTTAAGGCATGCAGTGTTGAAGCAGAAAAATTTAGAGAGCTGAGAATCAAATGAGGACCCCCCTGGGAAATCCACTAGTAAGTACATTACTGGACAGCAGGAAAAGTGGCTGGAAGCCAGTCAGAATAAATAGAATCAGTTCTGAAGGAAATAATTAAAAATGGGCAGAAGAAGGGAGAAGAAGTTCTATGCTAATGTTGGGCTGGGATATAAGCTACTATACAGACCAGTGCTGGTTTTCCTAGAATTTCCAGGTCCATTCTGCATCTATTTTTCGAGCGTGGTTTCCTTCCTAAAGTAAACTATGTATCAATATGCCAGTGGGAAAGTGCTGCGAGGTTACTGCTGTCAGTCAGTACATAGCACCTGGCCTCTGGGCAGAAATCCAGAGCAGCTCCTTGCCAAGGAAGTAGCTTGTACAAACTGTGAACTCTGTCACCTGTTAGCCATTGTTTGCTCATGATTTATGTCTCACACTACAGACGTCTTTTCCACAATGAGCTATTTATAGCAGTTTAATAGTAATTCTTGTAATTGGCACGGAACCCACTGGCAACATGTGCATGCAGATACAAGTATTTCTTCCCCCCTGGTCTGCCTCGTCTCCCAATGGAAAGGCTGGCTGTCTTTGTTTGCCTGAGGCCAGTGACACACATCATGCAGCTATGCTCTGCAGCACAGCGCTGTGCTCACTAGCAGCGTTGGACTAGGCTGTGCTGCTTTTGAATTAGCCAAATAACTCACATTCCTCCCTCAGAAATCAGCTACCGTCATCTTAAAATACTTGGAGGAAAAGAATATTTGAAAGTAGTTGTAAGAATGATATCAAGCCCATTATTTTTTCACTGTATTTAGTCCCACAGTGATGCCAGTGTAAGGAGAGCACTGTGTGCTGAGCAGGCCTAATTGGACATTGGAACTGTCTGTGTCTGCTGATTGAGACTTCATGCGGGGCTGGGAGACACTGAGCCATTATGCCATGTGCTGGAAAGCCCAGGTGCTTTTGGTGCACTGGTGAAAGAAGCCCTTGATGAGGCCCTGTTAAAAGATAATGTAGACTAAAACTTTTGCGTTTATGATATATTGAGCAGGCAGTCTTATGAGGCAGGCGAAGGGGCTCCACTAATACGCGTCAAACCCGCAGTCAAATGCACCTTTAAGGGCAGAGCGTTAGTCCCTTCCCTGTTAGTGTGTTAACAGCTACTGTTTCTTTGACAGGCCTCCTTCATGGTCTCATTCAGGCTTTTTTTGCTTTTACTTTAGAATACTGTAAAATAGACATACTACATTCATGTGCACAGCCAGGTGTAGCTGCTGAGTCACAGGGCTGTCCATAGTAGTATGATGACTTGGTGAGTAGCTACTAGGTTTGAAGGCTCTATATTATTTAAGCCTTTTTGTGGGTTCATAAATGGTTATTTACAAAGAAGAGCAATTGATTGCTTCCCTGTTCTGCTTGTTCTGAAGTTACACAGAGTTGAACAATGGGAGTCAGAACACCGTCATACCTGTCCTGGTCATTGAAAAAATAAATTTGTTTCCTGTTTCCTCACCGAAGTGCAAAGACATTAGACAAGTGGAGGAAAAAGAGTATACAATCACTTCTTTGTGAGATCTCTTGATAGAATTATTCTAGAACAGTCTCCCTTGTCAGAGTGATTTTGAGTGCATTCTGGTTAGAAACAAGCAATTTCTAGGCTCATCTTCGCATATCAAATCACCCACAATTTGTGACAGCATATCTTTCATTTTCAACTGGATGCATAGCTTTTGAGATTGGAGAGAAAAATCTTAAAAACATGAATTCTTATGATTGGAAGGCCAAGAAAGAATATTATTAAGAATAATTTTTAAATTTTGTAAAATCTCATGCCCTTTTTAAGGCTCTGATGACTGACTGCCTGTGATGGCAGTCAGAGAGCTTACTGTAACTGAGGTCTGCTGCTGACTCTTGGCTCTTTGAAATCCAAACCACAACCTCAGTGTAGCCCTATGCCTAGGAATTCAGATACTACTCTATGATTTCAAAAACAGGGGTTTTGCCAGATGGAAAATTTTTAAAAATCTTGGTTAAACCATCTGTTAATCTATTTTCTAAAAACTAGCCTGTATCCATTTGCTTCTCTCCTGAGAAATAATCCTGTCCCACAATAAAAACCCTAAAATCAGAACTGATAATTTGGCTGACAATACGTGAAGAGCTCTGCTGCTTAATTAGTTCTGCAATGCTGCTGACAGTAATTACAGCTTCCTTTTGTGTCAATAACTAAGTCAGCAACTCTCAAAAAAGATACAGGGCCTTATTTGTCTTTTGGTTATGTCACTTCTGCATCACTGTAATTTCAGTGACAACAGTAGAATTGCCCTTAATGTGCAATAGTGTAAGTGAAAAGAGAATAACATGTCCAGACATGTACATTGGGGGTTGGGTTTGCAGTCACACTTTTGATTGGGAGCATATTTAGAAAATGTGTGTCTAAAAATACAAGCACTGGTCAATTTTCCCCGGGAAATAATACTAAACTAATGCTTTGCACAGGTGTTTGGAGCCTTTGTTAGTGGTTTTGGGGACAAAACTTGCAGTTCTTGACAAATCGACGCTAAAGGTTCGTTAATTTTAAAGAGTTAGAGTCCTGCTGTTTGAAGAAAAGGAAATAAAACCGTAATCTAGAGAATGGAATGTGGTCCTGTATTCTCCATTAGATGTGGCATTTGAATTTGAAGGAGACATTTGTGGAACTTCATGGAAGAAATGGCAGTGTGCAGTGATGGTTAATAGAGCGAGGAGGGTGTCAAGGGAGTAAATATGGATTATTGCCACAGTCCTGCTGGCTTTGGAGCCCAGAACTGGATTTCGGCTGTGAGGTGCTTTACCACATAGGCAAAAGGTAAACGGAGAAGATACAATTAGTTATAAGGTTATTAACGGAAGATTAATTTCTGTGACTGGAAGTATAACATTTAGTGAGTCCTCATTAATGTATGACTTTGACTTTTTTTACAGGTGCTCTCTCTCCATGCCTCGTTAGAGGACCGTGTGAGAGTTAGCAGGGATAATGCGAATGGCACGATACTCAGGATAGAAGCATTATAAAACCGAGTATTCCACCACAAGTATTCCACCAACGCGATTTCCCGGACAGTAACTTACAGTTTCATTCCTGAGGGGAGGGCGGCGCGATCCTCATCCCCGGCTCCCCCTCGGCCCCGGCTCCCCCTCATCCTCGGCTCATCCTCGGCTCATCCTCGGCTCCCCCTCATCCCCGGCTCCCCCTCGGCCCCGGCTCCCCCCTCAGCCCCGGCTCCCCCTCATCCTCGGCTCCCCCTCATCCTCGGCTCCCCCCTCAGCCCCGGCTCCCCCTCAGCCCCGGCTCCCCCCTCAGCTCCGCCTCCCCCCTCAGCCCCGGCTCCCCCCTCAGCCCCGGCTCCCCCTCATCCTCGGCTCCTCCTCGGCCCCGGCTCCTCCCCTCAGCTCCGCCTCCCCCTCAGCCCCGGCTACCCCCTCATCCTCGGCTCCTCCTCGGCCCCGGCTCCTCCTCGGCCCCGGCTCCCCCCTCAGCTCCGCCTCCCCCTCAGCCCCGCCTCCCCCTCATCCTCGGCTCCTCCTCGGCCCCGGCTCCCCCTCAGCCTCTGCTCCGCCTCTTGCTCCGCCCGTCGCTCAGCCCGTCGCTCAGCCCATCGCCCCGCCCATCGCTCCGCCTCTTGCTCCGCCCATCGCTCGGCCCATCGCTCCGCACATCGCCCCGCCCATCGCACCGCCTCTTGTTCCGCCCATCGCTCCGCCCATCGCACCGCCTCTTGCTCCGCTCGTCGCTCCGCCCATCACGCGCGGCCCCGCGGGCGGGGCTAGAGCCGAGACGAGTCACGTGACGGTGCCAACATGGCGGCGCCGTGGCGGCGGCGCGGCCGCTGAGGGAGGCGCGTCTGTTCCGGGCGGTGCCGCGGGCCCCGAGTGCCCGCTCGCCGCTTGCGGCCGGCCCTCGCCTCTCCCCGGCCTCGTCATGCAGCCCCCGGCTCGCGAGCAGGACGCCCGCACTAAGAGCATGTTCGTATCGCGGGCGCTGGAGAAGATCCTGGCGGAGAAGGAGGCGAAGCGGCCCCCGCACGGGCAGCTGCGGACAGCCTGCCAGGTGGCGCTGGGTGAGTCGGCCCGGCCCGGCCCGGCCTCCGGCACACGTCCCCTCCGCCCGGGACCTTGGAGCGGAGGGACAGTTCTGTCTCCAGTACAGGACGTGCAAAAACGAAGGGACAGCCCCTAAATACCTGCTTTATTAGATTCTGGTCTCGGTGTGAAACAGGAGGAACTTGGTCTTGTCACTTCGGCTTTGAGAAAATTATTTGCAGCTTTTAGAGTAGGAAACAAGAGTTTTCAAGGCCCTCGATTTACGGTGTCCCAGAGCTTCTCGGGGTGTTAAATCTGACCTCTAATCTCCAGGTCGTATTCTAACTGGTTAAGGGCTGTTAGCACTGTGGCCAAGTATGTGTAATATCTGTGATGTTTTCAGAGTTAAAAGAGCTTTTTGTGAAGCTGGTGGACTGGTCCTGAAATCTGCAAGTACAAGCTTATGTGAAGGTCTCTGTGTTAAAAGTTGAGACAACATGCACAGAGAGCGAAAAGATAAACTGGGTAGAACAGTAGAGCTCTGCAGCTGGAGTTCTCTGTGGCCCTTTCTTAATTTGCAATAGTGACGTCTCTCTTTCAGTTTTGATTGCTTCCCATCAATATTTTCCTTTGAATGGGGAACATGTAGTGATTCAAGACAGAAGAAAGGGCAGGTTGGGTAGGCTGTAAGGAGGCTGGGCAGATGGAAGTTCTGTCCCAGGCAGGGTGAGAGCAAGCTTAAAGAAATGCTGTCATTTTTATCTTTCTCCCTGCACTCTTTACTGCCAGGACATGTGTAGAAGCTACCTATAGTGGCAGTATATCAATAGAAGGGTATTTTAGTTATTATTTAAAGTTCTCAGTGTGAGCAGGAGAGTAACATATGCCCCAGCAGTTAGAGACTGCTTTTCCTAAGGAATTCCTTTTCCTGATCTCTTCCCCAGCTGCCCCCACATGCGCTGAACCCATTTACAGGACTGAGAACCTGTTTTGCTGCTATGTAAATGTATTTAGAGGTTGAGAAAGGGAACTTCCTTGTAAGATGCCTAGTGAAGGTCTGTGTTTGCTGAGGCCTGGCAGGTGAGGATTTTGGGAGGAGTGTTGTGCAGTAGCCCTCGTTGGTAGCTGCCACTTGTATTGTGGCTGTGCCGTGCCTGCGTGTTCTGAGGTGCAGTGTGATGGTGGGGAGCTAATGCATGTGATGGTGGACATTGCTTCCCTAAATTTGCTTTGAAAAAGAGTCCATGGGCTCTCCTGGACTAAAGCAGAGGTCATCATAAAGAGATAACCTTCTGTTGAGCAACTGTTAGGGGCCTGGATGACTGCATGGCACTGTCTCTTTTACATTTGGACTGATACTGACCAGTTTTGGACTACAAAATGCACATGACCTTGCAGAAATCAGAAGTACCATTGGTACAAGTAGGACAGAAATACAAGAAGTGTGGAGGAAAAGGTGCAAAACCACTTCACAGTGGTGTTTTTTGATTTTTCAGGGTTTTTTGCTTCTTTCCACCCCTCCTTTGAAATACACAGCATTAATGTTAGGTAAGCAGAGTTTGAATAGATTCCTTCATTCAGTCTCTTGCTTCATCAGTAAGTGTAACGGTTGTGTCCTGCACTTGTAGTGCCAGTAAACCCCAGGAGAGATTGGGAGAAATTGAGGGTTTTAAACTGTGAAGCTGTTTTGCTCTGCTTTAGAAAACTATCTTTTAAAGAAAATTTGTTTTCAACAGACCACTCTATGGTATAAAAATAGTTGCTTAATAAGCATTTACATGAAGCTCCAGGTACACATGATTCTTAGTAAATCTACTGAAATTATCCTGAAAAGTTTGCAGTCGAATACTGACAGTCTGTATCACAGCAGTTCATGTTAGACTAATGCTAATTGTGCACCTGGGTCACTCACATAAACTATTACTCCTGCCTTACTGGGGCTGTTTTTCATGACATCCTGTGCAGCCACCCTGGTTCTGTGCCCTTCTTCGATAGCCTGGGCAGCTCCACGTACGGATCTTCAAGCTTTGTAAACAACGGAATTTGTTTAGTTAGCTTGTTAACAAGTGAAAATTTTTTCAACTATGCCTTCGCTTAGAAATCTGGTTGTGTGTTCAGGAAGTCCCTGTGTATAGATGGCAGATGTCGCAAATAAGTTGCGTGTTCAGAGCTGGGGCAAAGAGGAGAGTCCGGCTCCGCGCCCTCGGCTGCGGGCTCCGTGCAGCCGGTGTGATCCCTGCCTGGGCTGGGCTCTGCGCGGAGTGCAGCGCGGCCGGCCTGGGGCTGGGCTGGGCTGGGCCGGGGGAGGGAGCTCCAGCTGCTCCCCGTGTTTGTGTTGGCACTGCTGCCTGCTCGGCCCGCGGCCTGTCCTTGTGCCGGGACGAGCCACCTTCTGCGCAGGGCTCGGTGCTGCCAGTGCCACAAGCCTGACTGTCGCCGCAGAGCAGCATCGGGCTGCAGCAGACAGCAAAGGTCCTCTCTTGGAGTGGGTAGCTTTCAGTACAAGTGAACTGAACCCAGCCATCTGCTGCAGAAAGGCAGCTGCTCAGTGGGAGCTTCATCCTGCTTTCATGGCCAGAAGCTCTGGAAGGGATGGCTGCAAGGCCGTTCTTGTTCCAGTTCTCATGCCTGGTAGGAATGCTGCAGGACTTCCATTAGGTGGGCAGCACAGGGACTGAGGATGTTTCACTGGAGGAGATGCTGTGGCAGAGACAGGGAGCTCTGGTACCTAAAGCAGCAAGTGAGGGGTCAGCACTGTGCTGAGGTGACCAGATGTTGGCCAAACTTGGGGCTGTTCTGTAGCTGTGGAAGGGAGTTGAGCTGTGCCCCTTACTCCTGTGACTAGAGAAAAACAGCACCAGTGGCAGGCGGTCTCTGGAAGCTGCCAGTGTCTGCTTAGGGCTTGGCAAGCTGTTCCTGGCAGCAGACTTCAATTAGGCAACTATTTCTGTTTCGCTCACTTGTGATGGTCAGACCACCAAATGAGTACTTCAGACGTAGAGGTTTTCAAACTGTTTTGATGCAATCAGTAGCATAACTGTGCCATTAGCTTCCTTTTGTCCTTTCATTTATTCTTTTCTGCCAGCATTATCTATTAAAATACTGTTTGGTGAAGATGTTTTTATATGGCTTTAGAAAAACTTTTATTATAACAAAATTGTGGGGAACTTGGTCAGGCCTTGGTTAACTTGTTGTTGTTTATATAGTACTTCTGAGAGTTAAGCTGTGGTTGTTCTAATATGGGATGTTATTCTTGCATTATTTTTCCAGTGCAAGACCTAAGACAAGTATCAGTAAAGAATGGCATGATCATGTCTCCTTAAGGCTATAATCTTCGTGAAGTTTCAATTCAACATCTCTTTTACTCTGCAAAGCAATCAGTATGGGGGAGAATGATCTCCTTGAAAGAAAGAGAAACTTAGTGGAGTTTTTGCACTGGAAAAATTGCTTCATTAAGAAAAAGCTCTGTAGACTATGGTTCTACAAGATATCTGAAATACAGCATTAATTGTGTTTTTCTAGCCCTGGCATTTTGCTGCACTTGGGATTATAGCTATAGATAAAATATGCCTTCCTCTGCCAAGACTTGGAGGCAGGAATAAGTGTTCTGAAGGTGTAGAGCTACCCAGAAGACTCTATGTTTTAAGCAGCCAGTTTTTGCATGTTCTGGGAATGCTGTGCTAAGAGCAAGGTAGAATAAAACAGGGACACAATAAATTGGTGGGTCACATGTGTTGTTCTCAGTAGCTCTTTGGATCATAATATGATGGTAAAGATAGAGAGGGTAATTAAATCAAAAAGCCTGAAATTATGCTGAACTGAATTTTTGACTAGTCACCTTGTTGGTAGGCCAGCTGGATCCTGGAATTAAAAACACAGTGGTTTAAGAAGTGGTGCTGTGCAAGATTTATGCTGTCTGTTTGGCACAGAGAACCTTGGTGATTTCTTACCAACAGCCTCCATTGTGTTGTCTCCTCCCCAGCTGAAGCCTAAAGCATCAGGGGATGGTGGTGCTGGGTTTGTGCTGCCACAGAGCATCAAAGTTCCTGCTGATCCTGAAGTGCCCCAGGGCTGAGCACTGGGCTTGGCTTCTGCAGGGCTGGCAAGTAACAGCTGTTCTTTAAAGCTGCTGGATGTGGTTCTTTGTGTGATGGACTTGAGGAGAGCTGGAACACCGTGCACCCGGGGCTCTCCCATTGTTTTGGTGTCTCTTTGGCTGGCTCTGGGATGGGTAACATCACTCCAGTTTGTGTAGTGTGACTGGTGCCATGAGAACTGAGGGATGTCAGACTGATGCTCGGTAACGAGCAGATATGGCAGAGAACAGCAATTCTGGATGGACCGTATCACCCGTAGCTTATAGTCACACAGGTTTTCACTATGTTCTGCTTCCATTTTCTCTATCCAGTGTGGGTAGTAACTTTACAAAGTCAGTGCACACTGTGAGGATTAATTCCTGTGCCTTTCACTGTCAAGCAGGCCTGTACAAAACCCTGTAATCTGTGTTTGTTGCTGTCCTTGTTCCTTAGTGTGATTTGTGTATTGATTCTTCTGAGAGAGAATAAACTCCTGAGGTTCACAGACAGCATTGAAATCATCTGAACTGTGGACATCTGGTCACAAACAATGGTGCCTCTCCATAGCTGTGGAGAACAAGTATTGAATGAATGACCATTTTCTAATACCTGCAATTGAAACAAGATTTGTAAGCAGGATAGTTTCCAGAGTCAGGGTAGTTTGCAGCATGTGCTGTAGGGTGGGATGGAAGGTCCTACTGGTGTTAGAGGTGATGTGGTTGTGCAGCTTTACTGTGGGTGCTGGTTTAGATGTGGGTTTGTCAGTGTTCACAGTGGGTGCTTTTGCTGGTCTGTATTGGGCATCATGGTGATACCTCAGAAACCCTTGGAAAGCTTTACCAGGGTCTTTGGGACCTGCTGCTGTAAACAAGAGAAATGAGAAAACAACTTTGCCCCTCTATTTAATTTTATGAAAAGCTCTTTAAGAGTGTGATTAAAAAAATAAATCTGCATGCAAAAGGACAGAGTGCATTTGGGAGCTCGCCCAGCTGATTGCTGTTGCAAGGCTCAGGACCAGCAGGCTGCTTGGCACTGCAGCTAACGGGGGGTTGAGTGCATTGAACTCATGGTTTGTGCAGTACCTTAAAGGCTTCTGCAGAGCTGAGCGCTCTGTGATGTGGACATGCACTTGAATAAAAGTTGTGTGCTATGCCTGACTGTTTTAAAGATATCTTTTGTTGAGCATGTTTGGAAAAAACAGTTTTTTAAATGTTAGATTGGAGAGATACACCTTTCAATAACTGGTGAAACTCTATCTCTGAAGCTGAAGTGTTACAGGAATGGAGTAGCAAATACTGAAGTGCAAGACTGGATTTAAACAACTTTGCTTTATTACTGTGTTATTGATAATGATAACTGAGGCTTGATTTTTTTCTCTCTTCCAGATGAAATAAAAAGTGAGCTGGAAAAGCAAAGGTAAATTATTAATTACTCTAAACAGTGTGTGAAAAGAACAAATGAAATAATTTTGTGGAAGTGTAAGAGTGTATAAACGTTACAGCAGTGACTTTGTGAATAGGCAGTTACCCACCTTTCTGCCAAGAACACGTGGCCTGGCCTGTGTGCTTCACTTACACAATGTTTGTGACCATGGGTGCTCAAGCCATAACTGCCTATGAATTTCACCAGGAGAAAATTGCAAAATTTCTAAAAGGTGCCAGTTTTTGGTTTCCTTTTACTGGACTCGATAGCCTAACAGGAAGTCATGGGGAGCAGTGCATACCCTCTGTTTGATAGCATGTGCTCTTTATTACCTAGATCAAGAACACCAATTGAAATATTGCTTAAATGAAAATGTATAAAAGTTTTCTAGCACTGTGCTATGATAGAAAATGAGCAAATGGGTCTCCAAATGTGTTTCTATCAGCTTAGTGTTCTGCTGGCGGGCTCTGTTTAATCCATTTGGAGTAACATGGATAGATGTAACAGTTGTGTAGGAGTTTTCCAATATTTAAGATAGTGGGACAGTGTTGGAGTATAGTGGGGAGGTGGAGTATAGTTGAGCTGAAGAATATACAAAAAAGATCAGATAGAGTATAAGTAAATGTAAAATGGGTTTTGTGCAATTTTTAAAAAAAATTGATCTTTGTTTGAGAAAGTATATGCAAGAAAGCTGCAGTACATTTGTATGCTGCTGTGCATTATTTAGTTTTAAATATAGAAAAAGGAGAAATTGTAGTTTGCTGTGATATACATGTTTAGAAAAATTAATGACTCTTCTTGTGTGACCTAGAGAAGGCACTGCTGCTCCACCAAAAGCAAATTTCATTGAAGCAGATAAATATTTCCTTCCATTTGAGCTGGCATGCCAGTCAAAGTCTCCACGCATCGTCAGTACTTCCCTGGATTGTTTACAGGTGAGTGTTGTGGTTGGTCTTGGTCAGAGTGGGATGGAGAGAGCTGCAGTGACCAGATGTGTGCAGCTCCCTGCTGGAGCCTTTGCTGGGGCTGGGGCATCCTCACAGCAGCCCTGAAGGGGCTTTGTGTGCTGTGCTCCACAGGGAGCCTTTCCATGGGCTTCCTGTGGTGCTGATGTGACAGAGGGGCTCGCACGCTGGAAAACACTGGTGTTAAAAAAATTTCTCTGGTTATGGTATGAAGAAATGGCCTGTGTGGAAAAAGTTTTTGTGTCATACTAAAATCATTTTTGTCCACACATGTGAGCAGTGAAAGTGTTTGGTGGCCAGACTATAGATGGTGTTAAATTTTTGGGTTAAAACTGGTTACGTGAGGTATGCTATCTAAACATGCCTTTTTCTGCTGTGCTAAACTGTGCTTTTCTTAGCAGTGTGTGGTCATCTAAGCTGCATTCTTTCCATGCAGAAACTCATTGCATACGGGCACATCACTGGCAACGCTCCGGACAGCGGCGCTCCGGGGAAGCGGCTGATCGACCGCATCGTGGACACCATCTGCAGCTGCTTCCAGGGGCCTCAGACGGATGAAGGAGTACAGCTGCAGATAATCAAGGTATTTTATGTCATTTATTTTGGTGCAACATTCATTTGCTTTCTCTCTCTTTCATTTTGTAACTGAAAAAGAAAAAAGCAAAATATTACTGAGGGCCCATTTGCTTCATTTCTTCCACTGTCCCACGTGTCAGTGCATTCAGGGAGGCTGTCACCAGGGCAGAATTGGTGAAGAAAATGTACTTCCTATTGGGAAAGCAGAATGTAAGGCAGTGTTTTATAAATGCTCGTCCTTTCTGAGATAAGCCATCTTTCAGACAGCTTGGTGCTCCTGTTAGAGGCTCGCAGTGCCCACCTCCATCAGGCCAGGGAATTGCTTTCAGCCCTGACAGCAGCCCCTGGAACTGGGGTGCAGTGTCCTGGAATGCTATTCAAGCCTGTCTGCTCTCCTGGCTGCTTTCCCAGACAGCTGCCAGTGTATGTTCTCAAGAAGGCATGGTAATGTCCAGCAGTGCTGTGGGCTCTGTCTCTGAAATCTTCTTGGGCTACTGTAGCTGAGGGTGGAAGTTGCTGAACCTTCTAATAATCCAGCTTGATGTTAGTGTAGGCCAGTTGGCTCTTGTGTGCAAATGAAGCTATGGAATATAGTAACTTTATTTTGGAGGTGGAGTATTTCCCTTGGTGGAGAATGAGTTTTGATAAGACCCTCTAAGAACAGCTCAGGAGACAACAGAGATGTGGAAGTCTTTTTAAACTTTGTTTGATTTGAAATGTGGTTGCTTGTAAAGTCTTAAAAAAAAAGATATCTGTGTTTTGTAGCAAAGCCAGTGATTATTCTGGAAGACATGTATGAAGAAGAGCATGAAGAGCATTGCTGCCTACTTGCTTAGGTTTCATTTTTACCATGTTATGGACTTTTCTAGGCTCTTCTCACTGCAGTAACATCTCCATATATAGAAATTCATGAAGGAACAATTCTTCAAACTGTTAGAACCTGCTACAACATCTATCTGGCCAGTAAAAATCTTATTAACCAGACAACTGCCAAAGCTACCCTGACACAGATGTTAAATGTCATTTTTACACGGATGGAAAATCAAGCTGTAAGTAGCTATTACTTTTTCTCATCTCAAATGTTTAGGCTTGCAAATGACCGAAAAATTTATTATTGTTATTTTTAATGGATCTGTCGTTGTAGTTGCATATCTGTTGATTTGTCATGTTAGAAAACCTGTCAAATCCTGAGGCATGCTGAGTGGTTTGAAAATAAAAGGTGACCTGCACTGCTGACAGTGAAGTTTCACACGCCGTAGCTTCTGCCAAATGGCATTGGATAAACAAAGGATGCTTTTCAAATAAACTTGAAGTGTATCTTTTTAATCTTATTGGCCAAGTAATTGTAGTTTCACTGTTTCCTGCTAAGATGCAAATTCACAAGGAAGATCAGTCATCAGAGACAGGATTTCCCTGTGTGTATTTTGTGCTTAGATGAACCTTTCTCTGTGTGTGTTTCAAGCTGCAGGAGTCCAGAGAAGCAGAGCGAGCGCAGAAGCCTCCGTCCCCACGGCCAGGACAGCGACAGCAGAGCTGGGCAGGCAGGGCTGGGACTGCCAGCAGTGTGCTGGCCAACGGGGAGCCTGGCCATGGGGAAACAGCTGGCCATGGTGAGTGTCAGCATAGGGAAAGAACTGGGCATGGTGAGCCCAGCCATGGGGAGCCTGTCCATGACTTTCAATGAGAACTGCTGAAGAAAATGGATACATTTTTGTGCTTCTGCCTCTGTTTTTCCTTTTAATCATCTTCCTAAACAAAAAATACTAAATTAAAAATTCTCTCTGTGTTTCGTTAGAGGAAACAATTGATGGAAGAAAGGAAATGGTCCAAGGCATTTTGGAAGATGTGGTGGAGTCAGCTGTGAAAGGTAGTGAAATCTTCTAAAGTTACCTAGTTGCATATGTAGTAATTTTTCATACCAAATATCTGGACAAGAACAACCTACTAAGGCAGCAAGAACAGGTTCTGATTGTAACATAATATTCTTTTGATGATAGCTGAGAAACTTTCTAGGTTATCTGTGCTACTTCTGTGCCAGTAGGTGCTAGAGCTTCCCAGAGACATGGGATAGAGAACTAACTCTTCATGCATGATTTTAGTCATTTTTCCTTTTTCCCCTTCAGTGGCTGAAGAAAAGCAGGTAACAGAACCTGTCAAGGCTCTGCCTGCATTGGAGACTGCAGATACTCTTCTATCTGGCTCTAGCAATGAAAATGTACAAACAAATGGGATTCCAGATGATGGGCAGTCTGTTTCCTCCACCGATAATCTGGTAAGTAACTGCACTGAATACCAATATACATCTATGAAAGAAGAAATGTTTTTGTTGTGACAACTAATAGAATGGGATTTGGCAGAAGAAAGGGACAGAAACTCTAATGTGTGTGTCCTGCTCAGGTTCAGAAAGGAAGCAGCAGCTGCACTTTATATATTGAAAATACCTGTCCTAAAATGGATTATATTAGTTGTATTTTAATACAGAGTGGAGACAGAGATAAAAGGTCAGTCAATGTGTGAAAAGAGCCAGATCCCTTGTAATCCTGTTTAGGTGTGGTTTAAACAGAAACTGATTCTCTGAGGAGCTGTGGAATCTCCTAATTGCGGTTTCTTTGCCTCAGTGAGGGTCTGTGTTGTGTTTCTTACTCCCAAGGAAACAGATGCATCTGGACATCAAGCTGCTGCCAGATTTTCCCATGTTCTACAAAAGGATGCCTTCCTTGTGTTCAGGTCATTGTGCAAGCTCTCGATGAAACCTCTGGGGGAAGGACCACCAGATCCCAAGTATGAGACTGTGTTTATTATTCTGTTCCCTCCTGGCAGCTTTTGGAGATGGTTAAGTAGCTGCTGTATAGTTGACCAGGTGTTCAAAATCCACTTGGTTTAGTTAGTATGATTAATCTAGGATTGAAAATAGCTTCAAATTATTAAAAATGTAATACTTAAGAATTTTGGGTTTTGCATAATAAGCTTATTAATCTTACCAGTTGAAGTGGCCTTGACTACAATATTTGTGAAGCTTTTGATCGGAGAGTGGATAAGTGCTTAAGAAGCACAGAGCTGCATTTATTAGGCTAGGCTAAGATGTTAGTATTACTGAAAAAATTTTCAAATTTGGATGGTAGAAGTTAAAAAATCACTTGGCTGATTTCTATCCCTCTTGCTCCCTGCATTTAAGTGAATCAAAACAGCAGTAATTTCTTTGTGATGTGGAAGAAATGCTACAGTGCTAATGTCAAATGCAAGTATATACTAAGAAAATACAGAAATGCATTTATTGTTGAATTTTTCTAGATCCCATGAATTGCGTTCCAAGGTTGTGTCTCTCCAGCTGCTTCTCTCAGTGCTGCAGAATGCTGGTCTGGTCTTCAGGACACATGAAATGTTCATCAATGCAATCAAGCAATATCTTTGTGTAGCATTATCTAAAAATGGAGTCTCTTCTGTTCCTGATGTGTTTGAGCTCTCCCTTGCCATCTTCCTCACATTGCTTTCAAATTTTAAGACCCATTTAAAAATGCAGATTGAGGTGAGAGACTTTTAATTTATAAATTGTATTTGCTCTAGTTCTCAAAATACTGTAATGGTAAAATACAGCTGGAACTTCCATATTAATGTCTTAGTTTGGTTTGCTTACTAAACTAATATATTACTACTGTATCCAAATTCTAATATGCCTGAAATGCTACTCTTCAAGAGAAATTACTGAACAGAAATGAATCTGTACATTTGATGTGGTTCTAATATGTTTCAGATCATTAAGTCCTTCACCTCATTTATTTTGCAGGTGTTCTTCAAAGAGATCTTCCTGAATATTCTAGAGACTTCTTCAAGTTCTTTTGAACACAAATGGATGGTGATTCAGACTTTAACAAGAATCTGTGCAGGTATTTCCACTGTGTAAAAGAATCACTTCTTCTGGCAGCAGATAAAAATTATTTTGAAAAGAAATGCCACATATAATGTTTAAGTATGAAAATTTAAATTTGATGGTAAAGTGCTTGGGTTAAATGTCTGGAGCACTGCCTGCTCCAGCTGGCTGATTCCTTTAAAAAATCCTGTTGCACAGAATCCTAATACTTCCATTTCCTTTTATTTTCCAGATGCCCAGTGTGTAGTGGATATTTATGTTAACTATGATTGTGATTTAAATGCTGCTAATATATTTGAACGTCTTGTAAATGATTTGTCCAAAATCGCCCAGGGACGAAGTGGGCACGAGCTGGGAATGACACCTTTACAGGTAAGGAAAACACCTTTGAAGATAAGGTACTGTTGTTTTGTAAACAGTGCTATCTTTGCATTGTTACTGACCCTTCCAGAGGTTCATGTTGTCTGTAACCTACTGATGTTACTTTTGATTAGTTTGATGATTTGCAATTGGACACTGAAGCAGTGCCATTAATTACTTGGTGATTTTGCTGCCTGTTTGCACTGTGAGACCAGGCTGGTTTTGTCTCTTTGGTTGGACTGCCAAGGGAGAGAGAATGAACCGAGCCTTCTTGTGCCAGTTAAATGATTTCCTTTTGGAGCTCATGAACTGGTGGTACTGTCTCTGGGGTTTGCTTTGCACAGACTTTGTGCCATATCTCCACCATGACCATTTTATTTTTAAGATTACACTTTTCCAGCCCTTAGAGGGAGACTGTTGTAGAGACTGTTTTTAGCACGGTTTGTTGGTTTGGTTTTTCTTTTTTTATTTTATTCTTCTTCATGTTTTAGGAGCTAAGCCTGAGGAAAAAAGGACTTGAATGTTTGGTTTCTATTTTAAAATGTATGGTAGAATGGAGCAAAGACCTTTATGTGAACCCCAATCATCAGACTAGCTTGGGTAAGATTGTTTCTGTATGTAGAGACTGGTTTATTTAATGAGTTAATTCTTGTGTTTGTTCAGTGTTTAGAAGCTATTCAGGAGTGTGGATGCCGGGTTTCTACCTAACAGTTTGCTTACACAAGTGAAGTATTTTACAGACAGTTGCTAGTGCTGTTGCAGTAGCTGATTCTCCAAGTGTCTGGTTTGAATAACCAGGTTCTGTTGATGAGCTTTAGCCATACCCTTGTCTACTAAAAGAGCTCAAGTAGAACAAGATGTGTGACCAGTCTTGAGTTACTAAGTTGAATTTCTCTATAGATGCTGCTGCTTTTCTGCCTTTTGTTGGATTATTTTAGAGTTGCATCAATAGGGCGTTTTCACGTAGTGTAGTGCAGACTGCCAAAAAGTATACATGGTAAAATAAGAATATTGACTCACAGATTTCTGCTTACAAGTTCTGTAACTAAAAGCTCTTGACTGAACAAGGGTAAGTTGAATCTCACCTTGTTTGTGAATAGGGTCATATAAACCATCTGAGCAGGAAATGGCTGAAGGGAAATGCCTGGACACTGGAGGGAGACGGAGCAGTGTCAGTTCCTTGGACTCCACTGTGTCGTCAGGAGTTGGAAGTGTTGGCACCCAGACTGCTGTCCCAGATGATCCAGAGCAGTTTGAAGTCATCAAGCAGCAAAAGGAAATAATTGAACATGGGATAGAACTGTAAGCCCAGTATGACAGGAAAACTAAAGTTCACCAGTAATAAAATGTGTTGTTTCTTATTGTGTCACAGTCACACCTGTAGGGATACTTTCAAATTAATAATAATGCTGAAGGCTCTTGTCTGCTGTTGTCAAAAAACAGTGCTGGAGGCTGTTAGAGTTAAAAGGAATTTCATAAAATCCTGAGTGGAGTGGAAGGGTTTTTCACAGCTTTCCTTTTTTGCTGGCTCAGCTCCACAAGAGTGTGTATGTCTACAGAGAAATTGGTTTGTGGGGCACAGTTGTCTTGCAGCTCTTAAATGATTTGTTGTCCTTTATTGAAATAGAGTTTGAAGAATTAAATCACTGTGCAGCTATGCTTTACTTCTTTTTCATTAATTTGAAAGTCTTCATTTCTGCAAATGCTAGAAAAAGGTCTTGAACAGCAAAATTTTTAACATTTCATGTAAAGTCTCTAATTTTTAATGTTCAAAAAGCTTAACTTTGGAGTTTTCTAAGGTTATCAGCAGCTCAATGTACCTTATGAGATGGAGCTTATGGTGTGATATAGGTAATAGATTTTTTGCACATTGTTTAACTATCTTCCTAACTAGAAAGAAAAGACATGGACCTCCAACACAGAATCTTTGATTTATGAGGACTCTGTAAAACTCAAATTTTATAGGCTGTGATATTTTTAATTGCATGTCAATTTTTTCCATGTTTTTCTCTGAATAGGTTTAATAAAAAACCAAAGAGAGGAATACAGTACCTCCAGGAGCAGGGAATGCTTGGCACTACAGCAGAGGAGCTGGCACAGTTCTTGCACCAAGAGGAACGCCTCTGCTCTGTAAGATTACGTGCAGCACAATTAATACATTTGTACACCCAGTCCCTTCAGCCCTGTCCCTAGTGTCTGTGCCCTACTCTGCATTAATTGTGCTGTATTAATGGTGCAGCACAATTAATACATTTAATTGTACACCCAGTCCCTTCAGCCCTGCTCTGGAGTTCATACCTTGGAGAAATGAAGGTGCAAGGCTCCTCATGGACACACCTAGTGCCACAGCTCCCTGCTGTTTGCTCGCTGTCCCAGGCTCCTCAGTGAATACTGTGTTACAGTGAGGTGCTGGGGGGTTCCCCATCATGGAATGTGCATTTTGTCAGTGCCTGGAGGCTGGCAGGAGACAGAGTAGTGTCAGCAAAGGAGTGTCCTGTGCTGCAGGGGCAAAGCATTCTCTGCTGCATGTGCAGCTGGGCAGGGTTCAGCTTTGCTTGGCTCTGCAGTAGTGCAGGTCTTGCCTTTGGCAGTGAGGGAGCAGGAATCTGCAGACTGAGGGGGATATCTGGGACCCCTGACCCTCTCCACCCTCCATCAGCTGCTCTGCCCACTCAGCACTGTGTCAGCTTCACAGAGCTGGCAGCTGTGCAGTTCTTGGCCCAGAAACCCTCTTGCAGAGCTGGCACTTGGATTGCACAGTAATAATAATTGTCCCTTGTGTTTTTTAGACTCAAGTAGGGGAATTTCTTGGGGAAAGCAGCAAGTTTAATAAGGAAGTAATGTATGCCTATGTAGACCAGCTTGATTTCTGTGGAAAAGACTTTGTCTCTGCTCTGCGGATATTTCTGGAAGGTTTTCGTCTGCCAGGGGAAGCCCAGAAGATTGATAGATTGATGGAGAAGTTTGCTGCTAGATACATTGAATGCAACCAACGGTAATTCAAACCTTTTGCATCAGATCAGTGCCTGGAGAACATTCCCTGGCTGTACTGTTGTGTGGCCCTTAGGGGCAGGGGGTAGATTTAGCTCGTACCAGGCCAGGAACTTGTGCAGGCTTGTGTGAGGAGGAGCTCTTGCTGCTCATACTGCATAGGAGGGATACTGATGCTTGCATTTCCTTAAATCCCAAGTGCTTGCTAGAAGGAATTACTGGAAGAGGGAAGCCCTAAGTATGTTAAAATGCAACAGCTAATAGAGAGATAATTTTAGACAAATGTAGATCAGTCAAGTATAAAATGTCAAGCAGAAATGGCTAGAATTAAAAGTTCATGACATAAACAGCTGATAGGATGCTACAATGCTTTTGCTTGCCTGTTAGATGTAGAACAAAATGGGTATATGTTATTTGATACCAAATAAGAAAAGCTGCTATTGTTCCTAATGCAATCGGCACTGAAGTTTAATAGGCTTAATAAGTTTCCTTTCCTTAGTCCAGCTGGTGTATCAGTGGGTTGGTTTTGTATTAATCTTTATGAAACTCTGTGAGTGGAAAATAAGCTGTCCTTTAACTTTTTAAAGATTATACATTATTGTTCTTCAGGTAATTGGTAGGGAATATACTTGAAAATCTCAGTCACCTCTAGTTTTTAATATTGCAATGATGATGTGCTTTCCTCCCCCTTTTTATCTGTGCTTTAAACTGCTTGGGGTTTGATGCACTTCTAATGGCTAGCTTCAGTTTTTGTTGGCTCTTTAGTTGAATCCATAGCACTTCTTAGTATTTTTCTTGCATATGGAAATAGAGATAATGGATTGAGGAATTGGGAGTCTATAAACCTGTTTTGTTTTTACCTCCCTCAGGCAAACACTGTTTGCTAGTGCAGACACTGCCTATGTTTTGGCATACTCCATTATAATGCTGACTACAGACTTGCACAGTCCACAGGTAGAAATTTAAAAAATCAAAACTTATAGAAGTTCAGATTTCTCTTGAACTTGCATTCAAAATCTGATATCCAACTTATTGCTACTTACAGGTAAAAAATAAAATGACCAAGGAGCAGTACATTAAAATGAATCGAGGAATCAATGACAGTAAAGACCTGCCAGAAGAGTATTTATCCACAATCTATGAAGAAATAGAAGGAAAGAAGATTGCAATGAAAGAGACAAAAGAATATGCAATTACAACCAAGTGTAGTAAACCAAGTAAGGAGGAACTAGAAGCTGGGAAGAGCACAGTGCTCTAAAGCTGTGCAGGAGCTTAGGGAGGGCACAGTGGTGTGCAGAGTCCTTGTGGATGCCTGGGGCAGTACCTAAAGTACATTTAGAATGGCTGGTGGAGGCACATGGAATGGAAGTGATTCAATCCCAGCTTCACTCTGCCTTGTGTGGTGGGAGCAGCCTGGAGGTGCCTCTGGCAGCACTGCAGGGCAGCACTGGAAGCCAGAACTCTTGGGGTTTTCGCACAGGAGCGTGAGGAGGAGCTCGGGGCAACTTACTTTGCAATTAACTTGGTTTTTTTGTGCTAGACAATGAGTGAGGGCTTGATTTGGGATGGTTTTTTGTCTCCCTCCATAGTTCAGTGGCAGGGAGGTGTCATAGTCCTTGTGACAGTGTTTGCAAACCAGAGGGATTTGAGTGTTTGTCATGACCTATAGTCACTTCTCCTCATCCAGAGCAAGTGAGGGTAGCATGCAGTGGAAACCAGTACCCCCAGCTGTACCCTGCTTTTACTCACAATAGCTGGTACTAATTTAATTCAATTAGTGAATTCTGAATCTTCTGCATAGTTTTTTTTCCAGTGTTTTTGTGCTGTTTGCAGGTTTTCTCAATCCAAATAGGAACAAAATTGATTTGCTTGAAAGTTGAAGTTGCACCCTGTAGTATAAGGATAGAGAAACACTGAGTTAATAATTTATCATGCTGGTGAGGTTTGTTTTGGTTTGGGAATGTGAGCCTCAGAAGATACAGGAGTATCCATCCACTTTTGCAGGCAGAATGACTTAATAGAGTTTGCACTTCTGACTTGGAACAATTAGGTAATAGCATGTGTTACATAGTAGAGGGCTGAATTTGTTGTTTTGGACAAAATAAAGTCTGAAGTTTGCATGTGGTTTTTAGTGCCAGACTTCCTTGCTTGCTTGCAGCCTGGGGCAGCCTCTTGACTTCTAAGATGTTGCCAGATTCCTAGCTTTAGGTTTCATTTGCAATAGCTTTATAAATGTTTTGTGATGCTGTGTGAAGGGACAGAGTACACTCTTGAAAGAAAAGCAAGCAATGTGTGTGTGTGGTGTTCCCTTAGGTGTAGCTAATGAGAAGCAGCGGAGGCTGTTGTACAACTTGGAGATGGAACAAATGGCAAAGACAGCCAAAGCCCTCATGGAGGCAGTGAGCCATGCAAAGGCACCTTTCACCAGTGCCACCCACCTGGACCATGTCAGACCCATGTTCAAAGTGAGTGTCATGTTCTCACTGTGCCTTTGTTATGAAGAGTTTTAAGCATGGGAAAAGAAGTGGAAAATTACTCTGAAGAGTTTGCTAATGCAGCAGGTGGACTCGGGATATATTTGGCTTCAGTAGCCCAGTATTTTGGGCTAAAGTTGTAAGAGACTTCTGAATGTAGTTTCTTCCTCTGTTTAGCTTGTCTGGACTCCGCTGCTGGCAGCTTACAGTGTTGGCTTGCAGAACTGTGATGACACAGAGGTGGCGTCCCTGTGTTTGGAAGGAATACGCTGTGCCATTAGGATAGCCTGTATCTTTGGGATGCAGGTTGGTGCCAGACTTAGCCTGGGACTTGTTGAGGGTTGTGTGGGCTCTGGGAGGCAGGTGAAGAATAACAGCTTATGCATAGAAGATGAAGTGTCTCATCTGCTTTCTTGAAGTGGTAAAAGGTTATGGGGTAATCAAGCATTTCTTCAACTCTGCTTTCTTTTTCTTGCTGAATCTTCTATTAAGAGTGTTTGCTGGCACCCTACTCCCCTTTAGCTGGAAAGTGCTCCAACAGTGCCAGCTAGCCACAGAAGGAAAGTCTATGGGCAAGCTGCTTTCTCTGGCTCTTTGGGGATTTGATTTTGATGCTTGTTTCTCTGTCTTGTAGCTCGAACGAGATGCTTATGTGCAGGCCCTTGCTCGCTTTTCCTTGCTGACTGCCAGTTCCAGCATTACAGAAATGAAACAGAAGAACATCGATACCATTAAGACACTCATTACAGTTGCTCACACAGATGGCAACTATCTCGGCAATTCTTGGCATGAGGTAAACCTTTATTAAATTAAATAGTGAATGTGGTGTTAAATTTTTTCTTCTACTATCAGCTCCCAGAATCCTCTTAAAAATGTGAAGGAAGTGCATTATATTGTTACATTTATTTTTGTTTTTTTAAAGTATATATATAAATAATGCACTGCATTTTTTAAGACCCTGTGGAAACTGTGTGACAGTATTGTAATTTTGTGGCTGCATTTGATATGGAATTGAAGTTATATAAAAAAATCTCATTTGCCTTCAGAAAATTCTGCATATAAACTATTGTATTCTCATTCATGGAAACAAGAATATTCTAGCTCACAGGTCCAGACTTGTCTGTGCACTCTTTGGCCACATTTACACCATAAGCACATGAAAAATTAGGACTCCAATACTTTGGTGGATGATTGGTAAAGATGAGTTATCAGGATTATATGCATTTTCTTAAAGCCTATTTTCCAGGAGCAATTCGATCAGCTCTAAATCTGTGCTGGTGTGAGCCAAAGTGTGCTAGAGCTGCCAGGTGCCTCAGACCTGGCTCACAGCACACTCTCCTGAGTGCTTGTGCCAGCCAAGGGAAGTGGCCATGGGGGAGCAAGAAGGAGGAGAGGCAGTTTTGTGTCGTGGCAAGCACAGCATTGGCATTTAAAGTGCCTAGGCTGGAACATCATTACTCGAAGTGGAGAGAGCGGCAATGTTTCAGTCTTTTCATCTCTTCAGGACAATGAAGTCTCTAGATCAGCTCCAACTTGTTTATAGTCTTGAAAGTTGATGCTGTGAAAAGTAATAAAAAGGTATCCATTAGTAGTTAAGAGATCCAGGTTAGATTTTGGAGCAGTGTTTATTTTATTCTTGTATGGGAATGATTCATGGTGGCTGATATTGAGTGAACCACTCAAGTTCAGTGTTCCTAGTAGTGTTTTAGCTCCATCAAAGCTGTTATCATGGTCAAAGTTGCTTGAATGGTTGGAGAACCTGGGAAGGTCATAAATATTAAATAGTAATATATGTTAAAAATAAAAAGATGGTGGTGTGCAGAAGCACAGTGTTTAATTTCTTTTGGTTTTAGATCTTGAAATGTATTAGCCAGCTGGAGCTGGCACAGCTGATAGGAACTGGTGTGAAAACTCGGTATCTGTCTGGTTCTGGGCGTGACAGGGAAGGCAGCATTAAGGGCTATGCCTCTGCAGGAGAGGACTTCATGAGCCTGGGATTGGGTAAGATTATTAATCCTGAACTTCACAAAGATGCACATACAACTGGAGAAAGGATGTTAAAGAATCCTCAATGTTGTAACTTACTCAAATTATTTACTTGCTTCCAGGGGGAGGCTGTGTTGGGTTAATGTATCTGTGTATTCCAGTATGTGTTAATAGTTACCAAATCTGTTTTAACTTTGGAATTGGGTTAAGATGTTTGATAACTATTCCAGATTTATTGTTACAAGTATTAATTAATAGAAAAAAGAGCCATTTATTTTTAGGAATTAATAGAAATTTATATAACTGACAATTGATTTTCCAAAGGAATTTCTCATCTCTGCATGTTGGGCTTGCTGTTCCAGTTCCTGTTGTTTCTGCAGTATGTACAAGAAACAAAACTTAGATTTTTGGCTGTACATTAGACAGATAGGGCAAGTTACCTTAATCTTTGTAAAACCACTAAGGAAACAATTTAATTTAAAAAAACTCCTACATGATGATTATAATGAATACAGACTTGTGTTCAGCATTAACTGTTTGTAGCTGGCTTAGAGTTCATATTTTACAATAGTATTTTATCTGTTCCAATTTTATGAACAATATCGTATAATCTTAAGCTAATAAATATGATGTTTAGCTGTGTAATGATCTGGCACAGATCTGGCAAAGGCACCATCTGCTCCATGTAAATTACATGGTCGCTAGAAGCTATAGTCACTGCTCTTTGTCTACTTGTTTGATGTTGGAGTTAGTATTTCCTGGTGGCAAATCCTGGTTTTAATGGGTTTTTTGCAGGGAACCTGGTTGGGAGTGGGGCTGACAAACGGCACATGACGAGCATCCAGGAGTCTGTGGGGGAGACCAGCTCCCAGAGCGTGGTGGTAGCAGTGGACAGGTACTGAGAACATAACCTAAATCACCATCTCTGTCATCTGCCCTTCTGAAATGTTGTCTAAAGACATGCTTCTATCCTCAACTATGAGTGGGAGTTCTTAGTAACTACTGATGCAATTGTGCAAGTCTGCAGTGTTTATTCTAACCATGAATGTGTCTGTCACCACATCAAAGTCCAGAACATTTGGGAATGTTCTCTGCCGTATCAGTGTTCTGTATGGACCGCTATCAGCAGTCTGAGCTCCTCTCAAGACTGAACAGCTGAAGGGGAAGAAGGGACAGTAGTGCATCCCTGTCTGTTTTGACAGCCACAGCCAACCATATTCTCAGAGGATTTAAAGATCAAAGGTGGCTGATAACAAGTAAAGTCTTGTAGCAAAGCTTTCTTACTGTCTGTGTATTGTTCCCATGAAATTTAACATGCTGTCACCCAAATGAGTGCTCCAGCACAACTTGGCCTGGGTAAACTTGTGAGCCTGTGCCTGTTCCTGCAGCGAGGCAGGAGCACTGATACTGAGACTTGGTGCAGGGATGAGGATGCTTAGACTAAGGACAGATGCACGTGGTGCTGCCAAGGAGCAGGAGCACAGGAGGTGCAGAGCTCCTGGCGTGCAGGACTGAAGCACCTCCAGACGTGCTGAGCTGTTCCTGCAGCCCTGGGCCGTGCCGGGCTCCTGCGGGCGCGCAGCTGAAGCCCCTGTTGTGTTTGTTGCAGGATATTCACGGGCTCCACGAGGCTGGACGGCAATGCCATAGGTAGGTGAGGGGGTGCAGGGCCCCTGGCAGGGGCAGCCTGCTGACAGCCCTGTCCCCGCAGTTGACTTTGTGCGCTGGCTGTGCGCCGTGTCCATGGACGAGCTGGCGTCCCCGCACCACCCGCGCATGTTCAGCCTGCAGAAGATCGTGGAGATCTCCTACTACAACATGAACCGCATCCGCCTGCAGTGGTCCAGGATCTGGCACGTCATTGGGGACCACTTCAACAAGGTGCTTGTGCCAATCAGCTCACACTGTGTGCATTGGTAGTGGGGCTTCTTTAATCAGCTTCTCCCTTCTGTGTTCTTAGCGGCCTAAACTCTGATACGGAAAACAATCCCATTCAAGGCACCTGCAAGAAGCACTTATTTAAAAATCCAAAGTGTTTAAATAGACATGTTTATAGGAATGATCTTTTATCAGTTAAATAACATTCATTATATGATTTGGTATTTTTGTAATTTTTTTTGTCTTTTCCATAGGATGAAATGCCAAGTTAGTTTTCATCTAAAATGTACACAGGAAATCCTGGAACAGCAGTAGTTGTCCCTAGGAAATTGAGTCATGTTAGGATGGGATTCTTTTAACCAAAGATTTTATTTTATTTATTGTATTGTACTGTATTTTAATTTTGGCATCTAACTGGCTATTATAGTCCTGCTTTGATGCATTCAAAATCCATGGGTCTGTTTAGATGGATGAAGTGACAGAAAATGCCCTTCAACAAGAACCCCCTCTTTCCCAAGTGTCTGAACAGTAGAATGTGATAGCACTGTTTAGTGGGCTGAGATGGAGCTTGAGTGACAAATTTGTTACACATATAAATGACACATCAACTGACAAGTGTTTGAAAATATGCTTTTTTTCTAGGTTGGGTGTAACCCTAACGAAGATGTTGCCATCTTTGCTGTAGACTCATTAAGGCAGCTGTCAATGAAATTTCTTGAGAAGGGAGAGTTAGCCAACTTCCGCTTCCAGAAAGACTTCCTAAGGCCTTTTGAGCATATTATGAAGAAAAACAGGTGTGAGGCACTGCAATTTCTGTTTTAGCTTGCTTTAGTCCCACTTAAGGATGTCCCTGGTGTGGGTTACGTGGTCTTGTGTAGGCAAGTGGGACAGTTACTTTGTGCCAGTGTACAGTAGTCTTGCTTTCCTTTCTCCTGTATTTTTTAAGATCTCCAACCATTCGAGACATGGTGATCCGCTGTATTGCTCAGATGGTGAACTCCCAAGCTGGTAACATTCGTTCAGGCTGGAAAAATATCTTTGCAGTCTTTCATCAAGCAGCATCAGACCACGATGGGAACATCGTAGAGCTGGCCTTTCAGACTGCAGCACACATAGTTAGTAAGTATTGCTTGACAGATGCATGCACCCACATCAGCCTGGCTGCTGGGAGTCTGCTTCAAAAGGCTCATCTGAATAAGGCTTTTGTATTACCAGGTAGATAAACACACAAGCTCACAGCCAGCCTGTTTAAACTCTGCAGCTGGGTCATACCCTTGAAGTCTCCTGAATGCTATGGACAGGGTAACTAGATACAGATATTCTGCTGTAGAACTTTGCAGTGTGGTTGCTGAGGTGGGACAGGGAAGAATGCAAGAGAGGGCAAAGAGCCATATTTAATGTAGATCTGATCCTTTCATGATTGTCTGTTCCATAGCAGTATACCATGGGGTGACATGCCTAGATTGATGCAGTTTATCTGTGAATTTTAATAAGTAAATTTTTAAAAGTGTACTTGTTTGTTCTTCACAGCAAATATTTTTCAGCAGCATTTTCCAGCAGCAATTGACTCCTTTCAGGATGCGGTGAAATGCCTCTCTGAGTTTGCCTGCAATGTTGCCTTCCCAGACACCAGCATGGAAGCCATCAGGCTTATTCGCTACTGTGCAAAATATGTCTCAGAAAGACCGCAGGTATATTTGAATTTTTACCCTGCTGCATTTTCATACTCTCTTCTACTGTTAAATGGAGATTAATCTACTAAGAGCTTTCATACTCAAACTTCAATTGCAAGTGTTTGTATTGAAAGCTTATTTGGATTTAGGAGAAATTTTAATATTATGTAAGCAGCAAACCAGGGCTAGTTAAGTAGCTTTAAGTCTTGTAAGTCCAAATGGGAAATAACTGAATTAAATAGTTCTTATTTTTTTGTTTTTGTGGTGTTAAGATGACTTGGAAAGCAGCGCTTCCTGTTCTGTCACCCTAGTTATGTCTAGTTCAGTTGGTTACAAACGTGTATTCTCCATCAGTCTGTGGTGTGAATATTGAATATAATAATCACTGGCTGAGGAGAGCCTGGAGTTACATTGCAGATGCATGTCCCCACTGCATTCAGGGTACCAGAGACTTGTAGAACTGGTTTCTGCCAGTTTTAGATTTGCTTGCTATGTGTATTTATGTTGTCTGTCACTGTTAAAGTTGCTTTCTAAGGAGCCCAGGCCTCAGCAACTTGTAAGGCTTTTAGCTGGACTGAAATAAAACCAGATTGAAGTGTTCATTTCCATATATTATTTTCTAGTATTTTTGCAAAAAGTTACATCTCAGAGCTATACTTACATTTGCAGAATTGGAGTGTTACAGTAGGAACTAAGCTAACTTTCCAAGTCTGTCTGTACCACTGGTTGTATCTACATTTGTCACATATAAAGATTTTAAGATAATTTTTTCTTTGAATCTTTTTTTCCTGCTGATCTTCAAGGTATTAAGAGAATACACAAGTGATGACATGAATGTGGCTCCAGGGGACAGAGTGTGGGTCAGAGGATGGTTTCCTATTTTGTTTGAGCTTTCTTGTATCATCAATCGTTGCAAGTTAGATGTCCGTACAAGGTAATAAAGCTTTTCTTTTTTTCCCTTTTAATTAATTCAGTGAAGATATCACAGGAACACATTGTAACATCTGTTCCTATACTTGTTTGGGTTTATAGAGGCTTAACAGTGATGTTTGAAATCATGAAGAGTTACGGGCATACCTTTGAAAAGCACTGGTGGCAAGACCTGTTTAGAATTGTGTTTCGGATTTTTGATAATATGAAACTCCCTGAGCAACAAACAGAGGTAAAACCAAAAAGCAAGCATTCCCTAGAGTTGTGTTTTTAAGAACTCACACACCTGAGGCAGCAGTTTCTATTGACATCAGATAGTGACACCCCATACTGCTCCAGACTTAACTAAACGTGTTCTGTGTTCTGCCAAGTTCTGTGGCATGAATGAAACTGATTATTTCCAAGGAGAATGTTATCCCTCTGTTGTGAACATGTACAGTTTTCTGAGCAGTGTTCATGTGGCCAACTAAGTGCTTCTGACAAGACACCTGCAGTTGTGAGGCTTTAGTTCTGAGTTCTCTTCTCAGAGCTGTCTCTTGTTGACCAGCCATGTGTAAGCCAAGTGCTGCCATCATGGACAATCCCCACAAAAGCGAAGATTTTTCATTTTCTGTCCCAGAAGTCAGAGTGGATGACCACGACGTGCAACCACGCCCTTTATGCCATCTGTGACGTGTTCACACAGTTCTATGAAGCTCTGCACGAGATCCTGCTTCCTGACATCCTTGCACAGTTACACTGGTGTGTAAAACAAGGTACCTTATTTACCTGCATCTTCTGGTTAAATGTAGTTTTAAATGTTCAGTACTTAAGAAGGGGACGGAATTTTTGAAGAATAAAAGTTCCCATTAGTTCCCATGTTGCACTAGATTGATGCAATGTCTTGAATATCTGAGCACCAATCTTTTTATTGAGTTAGGCAGCTTTTTTGATACTGTGTTCATAATGGGCTCATGGTGTTACTGTGACCAAAAAAAGCTTTTGGAGAATGGTGTCAACCTTCTGAACCTTTTGGCAACAACCTTTCTTGGTTTGACCGCAGCTATGCATTACCTCCTTTATTTACACATATGGATATCTGCATGCGCTCTGATTTTTTTTTCTTTTTCCTTATTTTCTGGCACCCACTTCCCCTCCTTCTCCCAACCAACGAGTACTTCAAATACAGCTTTGTAAAGAACATGTTTTCTTTCTGGCTCCAAGTCTTACACCCTGAAATCTTGCATGTCACTAGCATGGAATGTTGGGGGACGATCTTGCAGTAAATCAGAAGTTTTTGATTGCTGCTTTTCCTTCCTTTTTTTTCACTGTGTGCTTCCCTTCTGCTTCTGCCCTGTCTTTTGTCTTCCCTGGTTGGATTTCTATCTCATGAAGGGGATTTTGAAATTCTTTTTTTAAAATTCAGTAGGTTTTTCAGCTTCACATTGTTGTAACTTACTGTATAGGTAGGCTTTGAGCCAAGAGACTGTGCATTTCACAGTATTAGTAAAAATTTTTAATGGAGCAGTAATAGGAAATGCTTAATTGATATTGTAGAAGCTGATAAATATGGAACATTCTTTTCACAGATAATGAACAGTTGGCACGATCAGGTACAAACTGCCTAGAAAACCTGGTAATACTCAATGGACAGAAATTCAGCCCTGAAGTCTGGGGCCAGACATGCAATTGTATGCTAGAAATCTTCAAAACAACTATTCCTCATGTGTAAGTTCATAAGTTTAATTCTTATATTGATACCCAATTCCAAAGCAACAATATTTACCTTTTTTGTTTTGTTCTGTTTTGTTTGATTTTTTGTTTGTGTTTTTTATTGTTGTTATTTTGCTTCTTTAACTCTGTGAAGCTTGCTGACGTGGAAGCCTGTAGGAATGGAGGAAGATTCATCTGAAAAACATTTGGTAAGAGTGAACTCAGGGTGATAAACTGACTTGAAGGGTTTTATGTTAGGTCAGCTTTTGAAATATTGTGTTGCAGTCAATACACTTGAGAAGGAATTGACAGTAGATTGCATTTGGTGTTATTGTAAATAAGGATGTAAGGGGTGGATGCAGGAATCCATCTAATCTAAGATTAGAGAAGTCACCTGAAAAGTGATAGCTGGCTGGGAGTCAGTGTTTCAGATTGCTGGAATTGCTCTGCACTCTCTTCTAGGATTTGGATCTAGATCACCAGTCTTTAAGCAGCATGGATAAAAATGCTTCTGAAAGAGGACAAAGCCAATACTCAAATCCAACAGACGAGAGCTGGAAAAGTGGTCCTTACACAAGTAAGGAAAGCATACAAGCTTTTCAATGCACCTTTATAGCCTGCCTTGGTTCACTTCTGTAGTTCTCTACACAAAGTTTTGGGGCAGTTAAACCTGGATGAGCCTTTGCAATTTGTGTTAATGCCTTGCAGTGAGATTTTCTCTTTAGAAGATCATTCACAGCATTGCTAAATATCAAATTGTTAAGGGGAGTGTCATATTTTGCTAGCCTGTTGTAAGTGAATAGTCATGAATTGCTTCTGAAACTTGTATTGCTCCATTTCATTAGATCAAAAATTATTTGCTGGCCTCCTGATCAAGTGTGTGGTACAGCTGGAGTTGATACAGACCATTGATAACATAGTGTTCTATCCAGCAACAAGCAAGAAGGAAGATGCTGAGCACATGGCTGCAGCTCAGGTACCATCAGACTCCCTTGTGACCTTGTGGTGACAGTAAAGAACAAACTATGGAGAGCTCTGATGTGTTCACAGAATACTCTTTTACTGACTCTCAGCATTACCCTGAATGTGTGTGTAAACTACTCTTACCTTGTGAATTTTTTGTCTCAACACCTCCAGTGTTGTCAGGTGGTTTGCCTGTTGTAGTATTACCTTAATTTTTATTATCAATATAATAGATTATAATTGTTTTTATCATGAATACATACTCATTAGAAATGGTTTTGTATGTTTGGGGAAAGCATTCTTTTCTGCTCATTAGACTGAGTGTCTTCATTTGGCCACAGCTGAGGCTCTGCTCAGACTCTGGATGTTTGCACAGGAAGTGTTGCAGAAGTTGACCTTCAGCAAGGTCAATGGTCAAGATTTCACTCACTGCTGACCTCGGAAATGTCCCTGTCCCTGAAAGTTCTGATTCTGGGTACTAGTGCACAGTAGCTCTGGCTTGGCTGTTAATAAAACCCTGAGCTGGAAGTTCTGGCTAGTGCATTCAGATAGTGTTTTGGGGATGGTATATTTTAGCTAATTTCACTAGGAATTTAAAATATTGACTAAATTTAACATAACCCTACTGAGAAGAGTGCAGCTCTGATCTTTGTCAGGGCCACTCTGCTGTGTTGTGCTGCACTAACACTGCCCTGTGCCTATAAATGCAATTAGAGTTGCTGGAGTTAATATCATGCTCTCTCTCTCTGTCCCTCTCCCCCTGTTCTTTAGCGAGACATGTTGGATGCAGATATCCACATTGACACAGAAGACCAAGGAATGTATAAATATATGTCTTCACATCACCTTTTTAAATTACTGGATTGTCTGCAAGAGTCTCACTCATTTTCAAAAGCCTTTAATTCAAATTATGAGCAGCGAACTGTGTTATGGAGGGCAGGTGAGGCTTTCATTTTTATTTGATAAAAATGCTGAATTGAACTTCTAGCTTTAAATGTCATGACACAACAGTGTGCCATTGCTATCACTTTTAGAGTTTATGGGACAGTTGCATGCTTTTATTGCTTGTCTCCTTCCTGATGGCTTGAATAATTCTGTTTGCTAAATTATCTGCTTTTTCTTGATTAAAGTAGAGCTACACAGCTGGTATTGCTGTAGTTAGGTATCTTTATAAATAAATGAGAACTCAATCAAAATCAAGGATGAGGAAATACTGTTTGGACAAGAAATCACTATTGGTCACTAGTGCAGATACTGTTGATGAAATTTATTTTTGGTTAGTAACGCCAGCTTTGGATGTTCCCTCTTGTCCTGTGTGGGACTGATTTCCAGGGTTCAAGGGTAAATCAAAGCCCAATCTCCTGAAACAAGAGACCAGCAGCCTGGCGTGCTGCCTGAGGATCCTGTTCCGCATGTACGTGGACGAGAGGCGGCGGGAGGCGTGGGACGCCGTGCAGCGGCGGCTGCTCAGGTGGGACGGACACACGGACACAGAGACAGGCTGCGGGAGGGGACAGACACACACAGAGAGGCTGCGGGAGGGGACAGACACACAGAGAGACTGCTGGGGGAGGGGACAGACAGACAGAGAGACTGCTGCGGGAGGGACAGACACACAGAGAGGCTGGGGGAGGGGACAGACACACAGACAGAGAGAGGCTGCGGGAGGGACAGACACACAGAGAGGCTGGGGGAGGGGACAGACACACAGAGAGGCTGGGGGAGGGGACAGACACACAGACAGAGAGAGAGGCTGCAGGAGGGGACAGACACACAGAGAGACGGCTGCGGGAGGGGACAGACACACAGACAGAGAGAGGCTGCGGGAGGGGACAGACACACAGACAGAGAGAGGCTGCGGGAGGGGACAGACACACAGACAGAGAGGCTGCGGGAGGGGACAGACAGACAGTGAAGATCTCTCAACTTGCTCTTGGTAGTAATGCAGTGAATTCTGATCTACCAGCATGTATGTTAATCTGCTTAGTCCTTCTTTAATTAAAAGAGTGTCCTAAAAATAGCCATAGTAAGTGGTACAGTTTGTACCTTGTGTTGACAATCTGCAGCAGGGACCAAAAATCTGTTAATACAATAATAATTATTTCTTAATCTGTGATGCTGAGCAGTAGATTTTTATGAAACCAGTCCAAATTTGGAGGGGGAACTCTCTTGTGTTGCTGTTGCCTAAGCTGTCCCAATGTCAGGGTCAGGAATTTAATCTTTGCAAGTTGAAAGTCACAGCACTTCAATTACAAATTGTTTATCAGACAGATTAATTTTCCTTTTCCTTCTCTGTCACCAACATGAAAAGCATTTCAGTTCAGTTATCTGTAACAATTCCTGTACCAGAAAAAGCCAATTTGTGTAGTTAAAGTTGTTGCATGTGATTGAGAACTTTCCCGTGGAAGGGCATCTTGTTTGAAAACTTAAGTACACTGAAAGCTGAAACAGAGAATGTCATCAAAAACTTTCTAAGGGTTTTCTTTATGGCTGGTGTGAACTGTGCCATCTCTGCAGCATGTGCAGTGAAGCCCTGGCGTATTTTATTACTGTCAACTCGGAAAGCCACAGAGAGGCCTGGACCAATCTCCTGCTGTTGCTTTTAACAAAAACCCTAAAAATCAGTGATGACAAGGTAAGAAGGGGCTGGAAGTCATGTCTGCATTTGGGTATGTTTTTCATTCCCACCTCAGCCTGAGTTCAGTCTTTATTGCCAGCCAGATTGGAGGTGGGAGGTTCCTCATGGCGAGCGCTCTCCTTGCAGTACAGCAGTGGCAGCTGCATTGTCTGCAGGCATTCTTCACTGTGGAAATGGGGCTGCATCCCTGCAGCTCCCAGTTGTGTGGGAATATGGATAGAATTACTGAATAGCTTTCATATAAAAGCACAATGAGTGTGCAGTAAGGAAGAGGCTTATGATGTATTACAGCTGCACGGGAATGGTAAGGGTGAATTTCAGCCCTGTAAAATTGGAATTCCAGTTTCCTTTACAGTGATGGCAAGAATAATTTTCAGGATGTTGGCCCTTTTGAGGAAAAGGGAGTGCAGATATTCATATTGCTACAAACAGACTCTGATACTGCCTCTAGGCTGAGAAGTCACAAAACCCTGGCTGTGTTCAGGGAGTGACACCACAGCTGTGTGCACAGCACAGAGCTTGGTGCCCCGGGGCCGTCGGGAGGGCTCGGGTCAGACCTGGTGTCTGCTGCAGCCATCAGCGTGTCAACACTTTGTTTTGCTGTAGCAGTGGAGAATGACGCTGTGTTTCTGTGTCTTGGCTAGTTCAGGGCACACGCCTCCGCCTACTACCCGTACCTGTGCGAGCTGCTGCAGTTCGAGCTGATCCCCGAGCTGCGCGCCGTGCTGCGCAAGTTCTTCCTGCGCATCGGGCGCCTCTTCGACGTCTGCCCCGCCGGAGCAGCGCCCCCCGCTGGCCTGAGCCGCCCTGCCGGCCCCGGCATCTGCCCCGCGGAGCAGCGCCCCCCGCTGGCCTGAGGCGCCCTGCCAGCCCGGCATCTGCCCCGCGGAGCAGCGCCCCCCGCTGGCCTGAGCCCGCCTCTGGCAGCGCCCCCCGCTGGCCTGAGCCGCCCTGCCAGCCCGGCATCTGCCCCGCGGAGCAGCGCCCCCCGCTGGCCTGAGCCGCCCTGCCAGCCCCGGCATCTGCCCCGCGGAGCAGCGCCCCCCGCTGGCCTGAGCCGCCCTGCCGGCCCCGGCATCTGCCCCGCGGAGCAGCGCCCCCCGCTGGCCTGAGCCGCCCTGCCGGCCCCGGCATCTGCCCCGCGGAGCAGCGCCCCCGCTGGCCTGAGCCGCCCCTGCCAGCCCGGCATCTGCCCCCGCTGGAGCAGCGCCCCCGCTGGCCTGAGCCGCCCTGCCAGCCCGGCATCTGCCCCGCGGAGCAGCGCCCCCCGCTGGCCTGAGCCGCCCTGCCGGCCCCGGCATCTGCCCCGCGGAGCAGCGCCCCCCGCTGGCCTGAGCCGCCCTGCCAGCCCCGGCATCTGCCCCGCGGAGCAGCGCCCCCCGCTGGCCTGAGCCGCCCTGCCGGCCCCGGCATCTGCCCCGCGGAGCAGCGCCCCCCGCTGGCCTGAGCCCGCCTCTGGCAGCTCCCGCCAGCTGTGGCACAGCTGCCACAAAGCTCTGTCCAGAGATGGAGGGGAAAACGGGACCCTGGGGCAGCACCACCACAGGACAAATCATTCTTACTGCGGCATTTGGGAACGAGGAAAATAATCCTGTTCTGTTCATCCTACAGAAGTGTCAGCGGTTTTATTTAAATTATTGCTTACAGAGTCAATACAGTAGGTGTGCAGTCTCTTTGTTTCAATGCTAATCATTTGTATGATCCAGTATGTCTCTTCTAGTCTTTTATCCACTGCTCAGTCTTTCATCCCAGCTAGAGCTGATGAATCAGCTGCAGCTCCACAGAAGTTATGCCCCTTGGATCTAATGACTGTATTTGTGTAGCCTTGTGATGTTGGCACGTGTTCATAATAAACTCGACCGTGGTGGCCAATGACCACCTGCGATCCCACTGGGTTTTCCTTTGTGCCCAGGACCAGTCCAGGCAGGGCACTGGGCTGTTGAACTGGACAGCCTGTAGGATATTTGGACTGTTTAGCAAATGACATACATTTTTTTAAAATATCAGTACGGCATCTTCTGAGGCTTATTTTTAGTTTTATGGAAGATTTTACATCAGGAGCACCAACAGAATCTACTCCTTTAGCTTATTAGGCTTGAGTCAAAGGCATTTAAGAAAAAGAAAAGGCTTTTTTTCTTTCATACATTGGCAGATCATAGAGAGAGCATACACAGGAATATCAAAAACAAGGCTCAGAACAAATAAACCCACCCTTTCGACCCTTGAATATAATGTATTTATGAGTAATGGTGACTGCTTAGCAAAAAGTCCAGTCCTTAACACAAGTTTGTCTCCCTTTACTTTAGATCTGCAAGTTCTGAGTTGTCATTTTGTACAAATGATTTTTGTTCTCAACTCTTAATTCCTAGTGGCACCTAAAAAGACCTGAATTTCCAAAAAACTGCTCTAGCAAAATTAAACAACTTCATTAATGTGCTCTAAGTTACCAACACAATTCTGTGCTTTGAAGGCTACCTATGAAGCAAAATGTGACATGACAGCACCACTTTGCTTGCCCAATTCTTCCTTTCCTTGAAATGCATTAGGTTTCTGTGACAATGTTTCCATGACAGAGTGCTGTCTTGACCTTTAAAATAATTTTAAATTTCAAGAAAAATAATGCAAAGTGTTATATTAACTACTGTGCTATCCAGAGTAGCAAACTGAAAATACTAACAGTATTTAAAGAAAAAAACCAAACAAACCAACAAACAGCAACAACAACCTTGAATGGCACTAAGTGTGTAACATGATTTTGTTTTTTGAATTGAGTTTCCTGGTAGCATGGCCTCAGGTGAGGTTGTATTGGGATATGCTGCTCTGGGCTGCTGGGAATGTGCTGGCTTTGGAGGCTTTTTTTGGTTGTTGTTTTTTGTTTATTCATTTGGTTTGTTTTTGTGATCTTTTTCCAAAGGGTTTTTATGGTGCTTCTCAGTGCATCAGTTTGTCCTGTGTAAGCATTGTTTGGGGAAGATTTTACAGTCCATAGTAGTGACAAAGCTTTCACAGTTTATTTTTACTTTTTATTTTTAACCAAAGAAAAGTGGTAGTTGTGGCTCTTGGATTTTTAAATGCTCATTAGGTTAAATCTCTACACTGCTATTTAGTAGAAGGGAGTGAATGATTGTATATGACTATAGGAGAAGACTGAAAAATAAGCAATGCTGGTATTTAACTTGCTGCATTTGAGATATCCTTTTATGTTGCAGCTCATGTAGCTGATCATTCCCTTGGGAATGTCACTGCATTGAGTACTGCAGATAATGAAGTATTTATTTTAATTCTATTTAAATCTGTAATAATATGCTGTTCTTTTTCTTCTGGTCATAGCTAGTCCTAACGAAAATATATGAGCCATTATTTTTCAGATTTGGAATGTGTTCCCTCATGTCCCATCAGACACACCTGGCCCAGCTGCCTGTTCCTCTGTGTGTCACAGGTTTGAAAGCCCTACAGTCATGTCTTGCAACAAGTCTCAATTTTGAAGTCTTAAATGACTTCACAGTTGCTTCATAGGCTTTCTTTACCGTAAGGGGCAGCATTTGTACTCTGCACATAGGATAAGGATGTTTAATTCATGCTTCCCTTCAGCCCTTGGTCTGAGACTGTTCTTCTCCTTAAGAAAAGCTTTTGTTGTGTTTAAACCAGTTACAAGCTGCTGAAGTTGTGTGTGTGACACGCAGGCAGCCCAGGGTGTGCAGTGCATGAAGGAGAAGGGCCTGGGCTGCAGCTGCGTTATCGGGGCCGGCGCTGTCCCCGTTCCAGCAAGCGTGTGTTCGGGCCCTCCCTGCGCTGCCTGCTTCTGCTGGGGCCGGAGGGGCCGAGCCCAGCAGCTCCCGGTGCAGCTCAGCAGCTCCCGGTGCAGCTCAGCAGCTCCCGGTGCAGCCCCGGGTGCAGCTCCCGGTGCAGCTCAGCAGCTCCCGGTGCAGCCCCGGTGCAGCTCCCGGTGCAGCTCCCGGTGCAGCCCCGGGTGCAGCTCCCGGTGCAGCTCCCGGTGCAGCCCCGGGTGCAGCTCAGCAGCTCCCGGTGCAGCTCCCGGTGCAGCCCCGGTGCAGCTCAGCAGCTCCCGGTGCAGCCCCGGTGCAGCTCAGCAGCTCCCGGTGCAGCTCAGCAGCTCCCGGAGCAGCTCCCGGTGCAGCCCCGCGCTCCGGCAGCCCTGCCGGGGCCGCTCAGGCCGGAGCGGTAGCGGAGCAGGGCAGCGCCCCGGGCCGGGCTGAGCCGCGCGGGGAGCTGCAGCTCCTCGGCCGGAGCGGCACCGACACGGGCTCCGTGTGCTGCCTCTGCAGCCCTCCCGAGGGAATGCAGGAAAGCTCCAGACCCTCCCTTCGGCGGCGGTTAAAAACAACCCTCATGCTGCTTCTGTTGTGTCTTACCGTCCAGGACAAGGTGTTTTTACAGCAGTTTGTTGTCCGTGTCTGGTACCTCACCTTCTAACTTGTAAACACAATCCAAACCAACGTCCTCTACTACAACCAGCACCCCCCAGATTTTAGCTCAGTCTTATTATTCAGGAAAAAGTAACTCTGTCAAAAGTGCATCTCCCTTTAATCCGTAACTTCAGTTTGTTCAGCACCTTTGTTTAAAATGTATGTTTTCATATATTTAAAACACCTGAGTTCTAATATCTCTGTATTAAGTGCATTTACTATCGATAATTTAAAGACCATTCCTTGCCAATGGATGTATAGAGTTCTGAGAGAATACCAAAATTATATGATACACTATGTAAAGTTTTCTACATGAAGATACGATGTATAATAGTTACAATATTCCATGCTTTAATCAAGTGATAAATCAATAAAGTTTTACGAAGTGTTGCTTTTTCGCTCAGGCGCTTCCTTAAGCGGCTCAGAGGCTTCGGCGCCACTCGGGTTTCTCTGCGGGGTTGGGGGGGGGTCGGTCCGTGTTTTATCTCCCCGCACGCTCCGTCCCCGTCCGTGCTGCGCCGCGGGGCCGGGCCCGTTCCCTTCACAGCGCAGGGGCTCCGGCGGGTTCCGCGGGCCCCGGGCCCCGCTCCGTGCCGGCCCCGCTCCGTGCCGGGGCTCTGGCCGGGCCCCGCTCCGTGCCGGCCCCGCTCCGTGCCGGGGCTCCGGCCGGGCCCCGGGCCCCGCTCCCTGCCGGCCCCGCTCCGTACCGGCCCCGCTCGGGCCGGGCCCCGCTCCCTGCCGGCCCCGCTCCGGCCGGGCCCCGGGCCCCGCTCCCTGCCGGCCCCGTTCTGTGCCGGGGCGGGGCGAGGCCGGCGCGCTGCGAGCGGCGCCGCGGGGCCTTGTGGGAAAGGCCGGGCCATTGGCCGCCGCCCATTAGCGCGGCGCGGATTGGCTGCGGACGGCGCGCCCGGGGCCGGGGCGGCCGCTGATTGGCCGGGCTGCAGCGCGATGTCACCGCCCCGCGCGATGCGGTCACGGAGCCGCCGCCGCGCCCTCGCCCGGCGGTTTGAATGTGAAGTGCAGCCGGAGCGCTCGGAGCCGCCGCCGCCGCTGCCGGGGGGAGCCGCCAGGTGAGGCCGGGACGCGCCGTCCCGCGCGGAGCTGGGGCTGCAGCGGCCCCCGCGCACCGGCGGCACCGCAGCCGCCGCGCGCCGACTCCGCGCCGCGCTCGGCGCTGGGCCCGCGGCGCGGCCACAGGCGCAGCGCACCATGCTGGGCCCTTCCGCCCGCCCCTCGCGGGCCGCCATTGGTCCGAGGCCGCCGGGCCTGCGCAGCCTGCGCCCCTCATTGGCTGCGGCCGCTGGCTGTCGGGGGAAGGGGCCCGGGTTCCCTGAGGGCTCCGGGGCCGCTCGCGCTCTCGCCCGGCCCGGTCCCGGCCCCGGCCCCGGCCCGGTCCGGCCCTGCCGCCCCTCACGGCCCCGGGGCCGCCGCAGGAGGCAGCGCGAGCGGAGCGGGCGCGGCCCGGCGCCGGGACCCGGGTGAAGGGCCCGGGGGCGCGGGGCCGGTCCCGCCGGGGGCTGTTTCGGTACTGCCCCGCACAGGCCCCGGCACTGCCCCGCCGCGGGCGCTGCTGTGCCCGGCCCGCGCTTTGGGCAGCGGGAGATGCCCTGGGGGTCCCGGAGCCCTGCCGGGTGCCTTTTCCCGTCGCAGCCGGTCCCGAACGCGGTCCGGGGCCGCTCGGTCGGTGCTAGGGCAGGCCCTGCGCTTGTGGGAGGCTCTTCCCGGGCCCGGCCCAGGGGCATGGCCCCTTCTGCCCGGCCTTGGGTTCCTAATCCGTGAGTGCTCTGCATGAACTTGGCTGAGGTCGATGATGCATTAAGCACGCGTTATGGGCTTTCTGAGGCCTTTTCTGCAGGTACAGGCTACAGCAGAACACAAGGCATCATATCACTCCAGCTAAAGTCCCACCAGTGTTTTTTGTACTGTAAAACAAACATTAAGAGCTAAAGGGGGAGAAGGAAATAAGCATATGTAGGTAACAGGTCAAAATATGTTGGGGGATGTGAGTTGGTGAACAAGACTACGGACAAGTAAACCCCAAAAGCAAAGGGAAACATGGGAGGCAGGACTCTTCAGGTAGATTTTTACTTCTTGCAGAATGCATTAGGATCTGATTTGTTTATTAACATTCGTTTAATTCAAGAGGATACTGCTCCTGCCTTTTTAAATGATATAGATGCCATAGCTGGCATAAAAATTGTGTCATTGAAGCTCACTGCCTTTGCAAGCATGCTTATACAAAACTGTGTTTACTGCTCTGGTGATCAGCATGAAACAACTCCAAAGCAGGACAGGAAAATTTCAGTCAATTTTACCAAATACAAACTCCAGAGAAAAAATGGAAACGTTAACTTCCTCATAACCTTTGTAGGGGGTGCATTGTGCTGCTGGTGGTGGGAAGGACGGGCTGGATTGATGATGATGTCCAGAGGAACATCTCCATTAAAGCACTTCCTATTCTCATAGTATTGCTGTAATTATAATTATTGCAATGCAAGCTGTGAAGTCAATATATAATTGTGGTACAGATAAGAGCATGTGTGGGAGATTGCTAGAGAGGAGCAATATGGACTTCTTGTAGAGAGTTACTCTGTAAAAAGTATTGCATTTAAATTAGCCCCCATCCTAGTCTGAAAATTTCACAGGGAGGACAAACTGGCTTTGCACAGTCTTTTGTCTCTTTTTTTGAAAAACATTTTCTTCTGAGATTTTTCTTCAATAAGGAGTATTTGATTTTTTAAAAATGCCTTGACTTCAACACACTTTGAATGGTTTTATTTACAATTATGTAGGGCAGGACTGTTCAGCTGTTTCAGTCAGGAGCAGTTTCTGGGGCTGGCAGCAGAACCAAATTCCTGTTGTCCTGTAAGGACAAGAGATCATCTTTTGGCTGTACCTGGCTCATGCCTGCTGGATGTGTAAGCCTCTTCTGGAGTTTGGGGTCCCTAACCCAGCCCCTAGCAGTTACCTGTAGCTTGAGCAGTGGAGTGTTTGCTGTGCCTGGTGCCCCCTGTGGGGACTGTGCTTGTGAGGTATTGTCAAAAAGAGCTGATGTTGCTTCTGTGGGAGCTGCTTTTACATGGGTAGCTTTAGGACAGATTTTCTGATCTCTGGTTGTAACAAAACTACTTGTGTGTTTTAGGTTCTGCCAAAATGGAGCTCAGTGATGCCAATTTACAAACTTTAACTGAATATCTAAAGAAAACACTAGATCCAGATCCTACTATAAGGCGCCCTGGTAAGTCATTCTCATGATTGAGAACAAAAAAGTTCTGTTTCTTTCTGGCTCTTCTGTCTCTGTGTAGCAAACTTCAGTGGATATTTATGCAATAAGCTCTTTACAGAAGTTCTCAGTATCCCTTTAAAATGAAACCCCCCCCAAAAAAACAAGTGAAGAATGGATATAAATATAAATAATTTTATCTGCTTTTTGTTATTTTGTTTTTCTGTGCTCTTGCTCTTTTTTTGTTGTTGTTTTTGCGTGTTGTTGTTTAAAACAGTGCTGCTATTCACAGCAAGCCAGGATATACTTCTCTAGGGTTGAGGCTTTTCCAAGGGTGAGGAGGCAGTGTTTCTCCATCCTGCTGGGGATCCCAGAGCTGCTGTTGATGGCAGGAGCACTGAGGAGCTGGGGAGCCAGGAGGTGTAATACCTTTTGTCAGACATGTTCTTGTGAAGCTCTGGGAAGTGTTTGTGTTGGGCATTTCAAACAGGCACTAGAGAAATCGTAGGGTTCCCATTATTGAGAAAGCAGTTCAGCTTTTGCTAAGCTCAGTGTGTTCTCTTACAGCGGAGAAGTTCCTTGAATCTGTGGAAGGAAGCCAGAACTATCCTCTGTTACTCTTAACACTGCTGGAGAAATCACAGGAAAATGTCATCAAAGTCTGTGCATCTGTAACGTTCAAGAATTACATTAAAAGAAACTGGAGAATTGTAGGTATCCTAGTGAGGAGCTGTGCTAAGAACTAATCATCCTTTTAAGGTACAATAAGCACATCCACATCCCAGCCAGCTCAGAGTCATCTGTGAACCTGCTGAGGGAGCCCTTGATGCTCTCATCCAGATCATCAGTAACGATATTAATTAGTAGTGGCCCCAGTACTGAGCCCTGGGGCCGCCCATCAGTGATGGATGGTTTAGATAAGCATACCCCGAACTTCTGAAACGGCAACTTTTGACTTAAGTGAGTGGAAAGATGGTAAAAGGGGTGTGAGAAGGGTAGTGGTACCATCAGGTTTATGGTATCTCAAGACTGAGTGTCTCTCTGGAGGTGCTTTTCTCTTTTAATTGTTGGATGGTTTCCAGGTCTCTGAACTTCAGTGCTGTCATCACAGATATTGTGACTGTCGTGCTGTCACTGGGTGGGACAGTCCACCTCATTATTTTATTTCTTTAGTAGCAGCTTTGCAATTTTCCACTACTTGGCACTGCTGAAAGACTGGACTTGGAACTGACTGGTGTTTTGAGCTGGTTAAATAACTGTTAAAGTCAGTGTTAGGGGTTTGATTGTGTAACCTTCATGTATAGTCTCTAGAAAGGATAGCTTGAGTCAGCTAACACAAAATCAGTTTGTGGGGTTGGCAGAGGTGCTGTTTGGTGTGGTGGAAGAGGAGACTTGGTTAAATGTGAGGATTTTGTTGCCATGTGCACCCACCCTCACTGCTGCTCAATTGCTGACCTGAAAAGTTAACCTTAGGGAAGGAGAAAAAAAACTTTGAAAGTTTTACAGAAGGACATTATTTCTTTCAGCTTTTTTCAGATGCTGCTGTTCCAGATTCATTGAAGGCAGTGTTTCTAACAGTCTGCTTCTTAGGTTCTTCAGCATTGTAATAGTTGCATAAATCAGTATGAACAGTTGGTTTCTGAAATGCTGATCATATCTCAAATGCTGAGATGCCCATAACTTAATTATTGTTTTCATTTTAGGTTGAGGATGAGCCAAACAAAATCTGTGAATCGGACAGAGTAGCCATTAAAGCCAACATAGTTCCCTTGATGCTTAGCAGCCCAGAACAAATTCAGAAACAGGTAATAAGTCTTTCCTGGTTGTATCCATGAAACTTTGGGAATATTCTAAGCATGTCTAGAGGTTATTGGCAGAACTCAGTTCCCTTACCAGTGAGCTCACCCTGATCCAAACAACTTCAAGGATATTGTTACAGATATTTCTACCTACTTTAACTTTTTTTCAAGATGATTACTGTATAATCTTTTACCTGAGTTCTAACACCAGGCAGTTAAACAGCAATTCTAGAAAGTGAGACTGCGTGAACTTAAGGTGAAACTTTTGCATTTGTGTGGAAAGCAATATATATTTAAGGCAGTGATTTTTGAATTGGACAAGAGTGAGCAGGATTTTCTGGGATGTTTGAGCAGCTGGCAGGGCTGCCCTGTGCTGTTCTGTCACATCCAGTTGTGTTTCCTTTGCAGCTGAGTGATGCCATCAGTATCATAGGGCGGGAGGACTTCCCCCAGAAGTGGCCAGACTTGCTGACAGAGATGGTGAATCGCTTCCAGAGCGGGGATTTCCACGTCATCAACGGCGTCCTGCGCACTGCCCACTCTTTGTTTAAGAGGTACAGAGAGAAGGGAGGTGGGCTATGCCTTGTAAATGTTCTGGGCAGCTGGCATGTTGTACTGTTACACTCCATTTTGGACACTTACAAAACCTGTTGTTGTGACTTCTACATACACCTTTTAAGTTGTTATCAAATTGTACACCTTGCATGGTTTTGAGCCATGTTGTTTAGTTCTTGTTTATTTGACAATATTTGAAGTTTCAGTACAAGACAAAACTCTGTGTGAATTAATTTGGTAATAAATGTGAAGCCTATTCTGTTTTTCATGTGTTTCTCTCTAACTTGTCAGGTACCGCCATGAGTTTAAGTCAAATGAATTATGGACAGAGATCAAACTTGTTCTTGATGCCTTTGCTTTACCCCTGACAAATCTCTTTAAGGTATTTCTTGTTGAGTCATTTCTAAAACAAGTTTAATGTTCTGAATTGCTTGCTGTGGGTACCTGTAAAATTAAAACTCAAGAATTTGAAGAGTTTGAAGCTGTTAAAGGGGTTCAAATTCAAGTAATGAACTGGGACCTAACAGGATTGATAAGAGCATGAAAAATAACCATAGTTTCCAGTTTAAAAAAAAACAGTCCATGATACTTTTTAATATTTTTTGTTGGTGTGGGTTTTGTACTTGACAATCTTGCATTTTTTCTAGGCAACTATTGAACTTTGCAGCACACATGCAAATGATGCCAGTGCCCTGAAGGTTCTCTTTTCTTCACTCATTCTGATTGCAAAGCTGTTCTACAGTTTAAATTTTCAGGTGAATCTTCTTGTTCTTGGGATAGTTTCACTTTGTTCTGAAGAAGCTGTTACTGTAGAATTCATTTGAGGAAGCCTTCAAGGCCACACTTTATGGCAAAAAGAGAAATCACCAGTGCATCTGCTGGAGTAAAAGCACAGCAAGGAAGGGTTATTGGAGGCATCAGCTTGGCCCTCTGTAAACTCAAGTTCAGGAGAGTCTGAGCTGGCATTGCTGCAGGGAGGTGGTGTGGGAAAGGCAGGAGTCCAATGCCTCGGGCTTCTGTTCACTGTGCCCCTTGCTAAAAGTGTCTGTACTGACAGGAGCAGGGTCACATACTGCAGGGCTACATGACATGTGGCTCTGTGCACTGTAGGGCAGTAATTCTGGGAGCAGGGTGGGTTGTCTGGGTTTGGAATCAGATTTGTATTTGGACATTGCTAAGTGTGCTGTATGGGAAATGGTAAAAAGCTCCCTTGCTGACATGATGTTTGCTTAGTGTCTCAGCATGAATGTAAGTCTGTGAAGTGTGGTTGTGCCTGGATTCCTTGGGATGTTCTTCCATAGAGGGCAAAAATACAAGCTGGAGTTAAAAAAGACTTGTGCTTTCCTCTTTCTGAGAGTGGCAGGTGATAAGGCTCATTAATTATAAAAATGTGATCTGTTTAGAGTCTAAGCAGCTAGTTTATTTGGAACTATTTTACTCCAGGGCTCTGCCAGAACAGCTTTTGTTCAGGAAGAGGAAGGGGCACTGTTTCAATTTGAAGACTGTTTTCCACAGGTTATTGTCCCTCAGTAGATTATAAGGTGAATGCACTGCTTCCAGTGTAGGTATGTTATCTAAGCAGGGCAATCAGAAATGAAAATGTAAATTTATGCTTTTCCTTCACAGGATCTTCCTGAGTTTTTTGAAGATAACATGGAAACATGGATGACAAACTTTCACAGCCTTTTAACTTTAGATAATAAACTCTTGCAGACTGATGTAAGTACTGCATAAACCACCTGGCTTGCATCTGTAGGGGAGAGGGTGGACTGACAACTTAGGTCTGATTCTGAACAATCAGTGGCTTTTGTGGGGCAAACGTAGGAGTAGAATGACTGTAAGAGAATGGAGTTTAAGAGGAGTTGCTCTGCTGTCCTAAGGAATTTGAGGTTCAGTTCTTCAAGCTGTGTGACAGTTACAGGTATACCCAGCTGTGCACAGAAATCAGATTACCAATACTCATCACTGAGTTGGTTCTTTCAGGAACAGCTCCTGAAGTAACCTGACCATTAGCATCACAGGGCTCAGGATTTCTGTACCTTTCAGCTGGTTCATGCACTGTGTTCTAGAAAACAGGGTATCTTAAAGAGCTTGAAACAATTGAACATAGAGGGCAGGGCATCTCTTAAGTACTTCAGCATTTGCTGTCTTGGTCTAGTTAAAGTATCAGTAATTTCACTGGTGAAAGCTGATACCAGCTCAGCAAAGCTCCAGTTATTTTTGTGACTGTTTTGTGCATTTTAAGTGCCGATGTCTTCCAAAAACAGCACAATAGTTTGCCACTTGATGGAGCCAAAAGAACTCTATAAATTTCTTGGCAGCACATAGGGAGGCATATTAAGTGTATGTTGTGCTCTAGTTACCCTGCTGCTAGAAGCAGCTTTGCTGCTCTTTTGTCTTGTGTCTGTGGGCTGCTCCCAGCACAAGCACTGGTGCAGCTGAACTGGGACAGGCAATAGAGCTGAAAGGTGGGGGTGGAGGGAAGAGGGGCAGACAGAGCTGGGGTGCAGTTTGGTTGAGTTATTTTTTTTAATTCCAGTTATTCCAGTTTAATTCCAGTTATTTTTTTAATTTCCCAGTTCACATTGTTGTTCCACAAACGTCTGTGCTGATCTGGGGAAGGGGAGGGGACTTCTACAACTACTCCAATTAAAGAATCATGATGTAGTGGCTCTTAGCATATTTTTCAATGCCTCATGTGGTCTTTCCCATATTACATTTGTAAATTAATTTTGTGTGAACTATTGTGTCTCTTTTCAAGTACACAGTACCTTGATTTGAAATGCAGGTATGATTTCTAACTTTAAGAGCAGTTTGGGTACAGATTAGCAAAATACAGTAGTTCCAGGGACATGAGGAATTTCTTTCACCTGTTTAGAACATGGTAAAACAGTGATGTAAATAATTTAAATACATTGATACTTTTGATGTTTAAGTAGTGTTGAAGTTTGGATGTTTAAGTTCTTGGTTTTGTTTTATGTGAGGATGAAGAGGAAGCTGGATTGCTGGAGCTCTTGAAATCACAAATTTGTGATAATGCTGCTTTATATGCTCAAAAATATGATGAAGAATTCCAGCCCTACCTGCCACGTTTTGTAACAGCAATCTGGAATCTATTAGTCACGACAGGCCAGGAAGTGAAGTATGACTTGGTGAGTTGCTAAAATGTGATCTTGTCAGGTTTAATAACAAATTATAGATCACAAGTGGATCAGTCATGCTGAAGTTTTGTGTTCTGTTTGTGGTGCTGCAGCTGGTCAGTAATGCAATCCAGTTTCTGGCCTCAGTTTGTGAGAGACCACATTACAAGCATCTGTTTGAAGACCAGAGTACACTGACAAGCATCTGTGAAAAAGTTATCGTTCCCAATATGGAATTTAGAGGTAACTTTTTGAGAGTTGAATTTTGAAAAACACAACAAAAATCTAACTAATTATCATGAAGTGTTGCTTTGCAAGGCTAAGCATTGAGGATTCCCTCTTGTGTACCTTAGTGCTAGATTCAAACCCAAGTTTCTGCAGCAGGTTGCTGTCCTGTGGGCTTTGTAGCATTGTATGAATATACCTAACTTTACATGTTGAAATCCCAGTGGAGGAAGTCTAGGTCATGTGCCACCAAAAAATTTTTACAATTGAAGTGAGTATCTGAATAATTAAAGGAGCCTAAATAGGCAGGAATATCAGGCCTACCAAATTGTAGTGTTTAGTTCTCTAGCTTTTGATGGCTCATATTGATGGCTCATATTCATCCTATATTTAAAATGCAGTGAAAAGATATTGCAGTGATAAGAAGCTTCTCCCTCTTAAGTCTGTGACTCTGAAAGCCTCTTCAAATATACCTGGTGTTGAATATGTGTTTGAGGTTTTTCTTTGAATCCATACATCAGCCCATGGATAGGAAAGACTAATATGTGGGGCAGAAGCTAAACAGACTAGTCTGGCTGAATATTTCTTCTTAATTAATGTTAATGTTTTAGAAAGGCCTTTGGAAAAAATAGCAAGTTGATAATGATACATGCTTTTACCATAAAAACCAGAGACTTCAACTTCCATGTATTTTATATTTTCAGCGGCTGATGAAGAAGCGTTTGAAGATAATTCTGAAGAGTATATAAGAAGGGATTTGGAAGGATCTGGTAATCCACAGATTTATACTAAGAATACTTGGTCTTTAAATATAGCTCTAAAGAGCTGAAGCAATTTACTGAAGCTTTTATAACTTCATTCTGAAATGGAGAAGGTTTCCACAGCACCCCCAGCTGGATTTTATCCAGTCTGTGATCAAGCCTGCTGTCATGATATGCTCGTTACAGTGTCTTTCTGGTTTGAGCAGTGTTTTTATAGGGGTTTTCCTTAATTGGATTGGTATGTCTCCTGCACTGCCCACTTCTCCTTTCAGCAAATACAGCCTGTAAGTCAATGCTGAGTAGTAGCCAGTTGTGTATTAGGTGCTATGTGTGGAGTTTTAAATAACAGGGGAGAGACTCTTGGTGTTTAAACTGAAATTCTGCCTGGGGCTGCACACAAGCTGTGCTTAGCCAGCTGGCCAGCAGCCAGCCTGGGCCGTGGCATGTGTTCAGAGCAGTGCCTGCCCTGGGGCATGACTGTGCCAGCCCAGCTGCTGCAGTGCTGGGAGAGCCTGAGCTCTGCAGCCAGGCCAGGGCCTGAGCGAGCCAAACCTGCCTCTGTGACAGCTCTGCCACCAGCACTTCACTGACAGGCACTTCTGAAGTGATGGCATTTCATAATAGATTGAAGGAATACTGTATGCTTGCAATGGAGGACAAAATTGGAGGAAGCATTTTTGAACTTTTTTCAAGAAAACATAATTCTTATCTAGAATTGGCTGCATTTTAGGTATTTGTGAAGTTTTTTACGAAGATGTCCTGTCAGGTGAGGTGGGCTTGTGCTCCAGCCTGCTGCAGTCTGATGGGGGAGAGAGAGTGGGAGGGGTGAAAGTGAGAAGATCCATGGATGAAGACACTTTAAGTGAAAGAGAGTAAGGAAAGGGGAGAAAAGCTACTGCCTCACCACTGCCCACAGGCAGGCTTTTGCCCAGCCTGTCCCTGAGTAATGGCTACTTCTCCCAGACCCCCTCCTCTCAGTTTTTACTGCTGAGCATGTCATACAGCATGGGATGTCCTGCTGGTCAGTTTAGATTAGCTGCCCTAATTAGTTGTCCCCTCCCAGCTCCTTGCCTGCCCCAAGCTACTTGCTCAGAAGGCAAAGCAGGAGGAAGAGGAAGGCCTGACACTGTGGCAGTGCTTTTCAGCAGCAGCCAAACCCTGGCTGTTAGCACCACCCAGAGAAGCACCTTGAGAAGCTGTTACTGTTTGGTAATTATGTTTGTTAATGTGAAAAGCTGTCTGCTGTCTCAGATTCTAAGAGCCTTTTATTCTCGTGCAGATATTGACACCAGGCGCAGAGCAGCTTGTGATCTGGTCAGAGGCTTGTGCAAATTTTTTGAAGGACCTGTGACAGGGATTTTTTCTGGATATGTTAATTCTATGCTGCAAGAATATGCGAAGAATCCATCTGTTAACTGGAAGCACAAGGATGCAGCTATTTACCTTGTAACATCTTTGGCATCCAAAGCTCAGACACAGAAGGTACTGGCACATTCTACTCCTTGTACTCTGCCTGCACTCAGATATTGCAGTGCAGAGGAGGCCTGCAGTGCTCCAGAGAGGGAGCAACTGTGTGTGCAGTAGTTGATGAGATGGAAAGCTGCCCTTTTCTATAATCCTATCACAGTTGTTTTTTCCTTCGTTGCAGCATGGAATAACACAGGCCAATGAACTCGTTAATCTGACAGAATTCTTTGTGAACCACATTCAACCTGACTTAAAGTCTGCTACTGGTAAGTTAATGTTCATTTTGATAAGGTGTTTTTGTGATTTATCATAACCTTGACAGTAACCATTGTTTCTGAAGTCTCAAGCACTCCTTTGCCAGCAGGATCTCTGAGACAGGCTTTTAGCCCCTGGCACAGAGTAATGCATTTTTGTGTGTTCCAGAGAAGGAGCTGTTACAGCAAGGTGGATTGCCACCTTCCTCCTGCTCTCTGCGAGATCAGGCCATGTACACACACATTGCTATCAGCTGCATGCTTAAACTTGTTGAATCAAAGTAACTTGATTTCTGTATTGGAGACCTTATGGTAAACTTCTATGCTTTACAAAACCCTGAGAAGTTAAAATCCTGAGGCCAAGTCGTGGCCTGTACAGGCCCCATTGATGATGTTGTGGATGTCTAGATTTAAACCACATAGTGTTTTTTATACTTAAACAATTTTCTTACAGCATCTTGAAATGTGTAATTGAAGGCTGCTAAAATTGAAACTAGAAGATGAAATTTCATCTGAGCTGTACTTTTAATGGTACTGGGCTGTGATTTGTACCTAAAACTGATATTCTAACAGTGCCCATACTAAAGTGTAGGAGCTAAGAAATGTAGAGAAACATTGTCTGTATTATTTTCTACAGGTGAAAACTATTACTTAGTGTCAGGTGTCACCTGTATATACAGTACACGTTCAGTAATCACATTTGAATGAGAAGTATCAACGAAGTTTGCATATTTTTCTATTTCAGTGAATGAATTCCCTGTGCTAAAAGCAGATGGCATCAAATATATCATGATTTTTAGAAACCAAGTAAGTTTTTCATTTACTCTTATGGAAAAACATATTGTAGGTTGTTACTTTATACTTGCCAAACCTAATTTATAGCACTTGGCCATATGGTAGCTCAACAGGTGTTTGATAGTCATATACAGCACTTCATGCTGAATTTTCAGTTTAGAAACTAAATGATAGTGCTATAAATATCCAATTAACATGGAGTCTATATGCTGTCCATATGCTGAGGGAACACTGAATATCTTAACTGCTTAATTCTGTGACACACTCAGATGGTTCCAAGTCAGTATTAGTGCAAATACCCTTGATTGCTTCTATCATTGCAGTAGTTGTTAGAGTCCAGCAGTTTTGTCCTTCACCTTTTCTGATTCGTGATATGGGGTGAGAAAATACTGCATATTATTCTAGATTACCTTTATTCATTTCTTGTGAAATATCTGTGATTTTGGTTTTTTTAAACCTTGATATTTTTAATTACCTATTAAAGCAAAGTAAAATGGAAAGGGAAATGTACATTAGGATTACCTGCACTTACTGCAGATCCAATGTGCCATTGGTGTTCAGGGGCAATGTATGAACAGTGACAGAAGTAGGTACCCCCTTGTTGTCAGGATGTGAAGTAGCAGCAGGAGGAGCCTCCCAAGATACTCCCTGTGCATGTCACTGATGAGCTTGCTTGTGCTCTAGACTTGAACCATCTGCATTTTTAATGTACTTGTGATCTGTTGCTGTACTTCTGTAGGTACCAAAAGAACAACTGCTGGTGTCTATTCCTCTCTTAATCAATCACCTCCAAGCAGAAAGTATTGTGGTCCATACCTATGCTGCCCATGCTCTTGAAAGACTGTTTACCATGAGAGGCACAAATAATGCTACCCTGTAAGTTTTCAAGCAGAAATAAATCCATTGCTACGTAGATTTTGTGTATTAAGGGTGAGGAATACCTGTAGAGGATCCTCTGTGTCATATATTATGTTGTATAAGGCTGGAGGTTTGTGACTGTCTTTCATCATTAAAGAGCTGTGTTTCACTTAACAGCATTACAGCTGCAGAAATGGCTCCATTTGTAGAAGTGCTGTTAACAAACCTTTTCAAAGCTCTGACACTTCCTGGCTCATCTGAAAATGAATACATTATGAAAGGTAAAGGGCACAATATAAGAATAACTTTGTTAACTTGAAGTAAAGGCTTACAGTTACAAGTTACTGATATTTTTATTTAAAACCTGTTTAATGCAAATGTTTTGAAGACACTGCAGTTACTCATCAGGCTGTATCAAGTCATCTTTGACTAAACCTATGGTACCAGAGAGGAACCCCAAACATAATGGTGCTGTGGGAAATGATTTCTCCAATGGTAGTCTTGGAGTCAGGAGAGTTACCTGGGCAGCATCAGGGGAAGTCTGAGAAGTCTGGTCATGGCTGAGAGGATGTGAGATCTGAGACTTCCTTTGTAAAGTTAATCTGCTATGTTCATCTGTAGAATGGGGATAGGGAGACTTTGTTTTGTGCTTTGTCTTGATTGTAGATTGAATGTTCTTGCAGCAGGTGCCCTTTTTGTTCTGTACCTTATTTCTTGGGATCCTATTTTAACAGTAAAAGGTGAAGGATTTAGGCATATATTGAGTGGCAGAAATGTATTTTGTCTTCAGAAGCTAAAATTTTCCATTTATTTGCAGCCATCATGAGAAGTTTTTCTCTGCTACAGGAGTCCATAATTCCATACATCCCTTCTGTCATCACACAGCTCACACAGAAACTGCTGGCTGTCAGTAAGGTAAAGAAGCAGAGCAAAAGGCTCACCTCTTGCCTTTCAGAGCAGTCTTGCTGGGGGCTTACATGTGCCTTGTTGGTGGTGTTCTGTTAGAATACTCTAAATAGTTCAATATTTTCTGATGCAACTAATTTGAAACAGCATTCCAGTGAGGTACTGCCTTGCTTTTAGAACATATTCTCAGATCATTCTCTCTGCTCTCATCTGAAATTTGGAAGCAGCATATGAACTCTTTCTTTAATGCTAGTTTGTTGTAGTATAAATGCTTGCTTGTGCAGAGACCACCAGTACAATAATCTGGTGTTGTCACAACTCCTGTATTCTTTGCCCGTCAAGCTTCTGAAGCTAATACTAATTTGGCATTGAAATGTGGGATTGAATTAAATAAATTACCCTTCTGCTTTTGGTGGGTAAAATTTCCTTAGTTTTTTATTTAGACTTGCTAAATTCTTAACCATTGACAATAGGGAATGCCTTAGAATACCTTCATTGAGTGTCCAGAAAACTCCTTCTCTGTACAGTTTAAACTCAGCTGAAGCCTATAAGGAGTATTCAATAGAGAATTGACTGAACACTTAGAAGACTGAAAAGTAATCTTTTTCTGGTTTTTGTTCTGTGATATTTTAACTGTTTGCTAGCTTCTGAAAAACACTTGCTACAAAAAGACCCTCTCCTTTATGCCTTAGAGATCTTTGTTTGCTTTTATCTATGGAATTAATTTTGTAAGCATAGTAATATATAAGTTACAAGTATTCTAGTCTGAAATGCTATTTTGTCTTCAGTTGAAATAAAAAATATATTTAGCAAAATAAGTGACTTGTGTGCAAGTTTGGGTTGATTAATCTGTTTATAACTTGTTTTCAGAATCCCAGCAAGCCTCACTTTAACCATTACATGTTTGAGTCCATCTGCTTGTCGATAAGGATAACGTGCAAGGCAAACCCAGAGGCAGTGGGGAGCTTTGAGGAGGCTTTGTTCCTGGTGTTCACAGAGATCCTGCAGAATGATGTGCAGGGTAAGGACAGTCCCTCAGTGCCTGGTCTCTCCCCACTGGGCTGCCTGCTGGGATTTACCCTATGGCAGGTTTTTTGCAGCACAGGAAATTCAAGGGGAGAAACAACTATTTCACAGTCTGAAAGTGTTTAGATTGTTCCATAGGGTATGTCAACAGCATTCACTTACTTTAAATTGCATTTTTAAAATACCTAGCAATTACTGCTCCAAAGCATCTTAATATTATTCTTAATTCTATTGCCTTGTTTGTAGTAGTTTGTTTTTTTAATGTTCTGAAACATTATACTGGGTAGAGGAAATAGAAAGTGTATATATGCAATGCTTGCTAATTTTTGGAGTAGTTGCATTTGGGAAGATATATTTCTTCAGAGTTTTATTTATTGAAACCTTCGTGATAATATTAAATAGTGGGTTCTTTGTGGGTTCAGTCCACAGATGAGAGGTTTCTGGGAACTGACAGTGACGATGTTGTCTGACTTTGCAAATGCCCTCGTTTCTCTTCCAGAGTTCATTCCCTATGTGTTTCAAGTGATGTCCCTACTTCTAGAAATGCATAAAAACGAAATCCCATCATCCTACATGGCGCTGTTTCCCCACCTGCTGCAGCCAGTTCTCTGGGAAAGGACAGGAAACATTCCCCCTCTGGTCAGGCTGCTGCAGGCGTACCTGGAGCGGGGCGCCAGCACCATCGCCAGCGCCGCGGCCGACAAGATCGTGAGTGTGCCCAGGGCCTGCCCCAGGCCTGCTGCTCGGGGGCTACACACTGAGGAACTCCAGCAATCTGCTGCATTACACACAAAGACAGACCAGTACTCACAGTGGGGCTTTTTGGGTGCTTTTCCATTACGTGTGTAAGATGAATTCTAGGCTGTCGTGCTTTTGTAAACTGAGATGAAAAATTCCTGCTCTTAGTTCTTGCAAGCAGATAAGTTTTCAGTTTTCCTCTCTTGTTTGCCTCATGTTAAACATGTGGATAATGAGAACTCTCAGGTTCTGTTCAGAACAGTCTTGAGAGAGTGAGAAGGAGCCAAAATGCGTCTTTCTTGACCTGAACCACAAAAACTGAATCCTGGCTTAGCTTATGAAGGCTTTTGCCTTGGTGTATGCCTTAGATGGTAAAGGTCAATTTTCTGGTAGGTCACATATGAAGAATTGTATTATATATATTTTAGGGTTTTATATCTGCTTTTCTTGCAGCCTGGATTGTTAGGTGTGTTCCAGAAGTTGATTGCCTCTAAAGCTAATGATCATCAAGGGTTCTACCTTCTAAACAGCATCATCGAGCATTTGCCCCCGTGAGTATGAGCTGGCATTGCATCTAAAGCTAACTTCTGTAGACTTTAATTATGAAGTGTATAAACATACCAAATGTTAATTTTTAACAACTGAAAACATCACATTTTTCAGTCAAACAGATTTGAACAATTCTCTACATGTTTTCTGTAAAGTAGCATCAGTAAAGTCCTAGTGTGAATTGAATAACTATCCTTTTAAATTTCCAGTGAATCAGTTGACCAGTACAGGAAACAGATCTTCATTCTGCTATTCCAAAGACTTCAAAATTCCAAAACAACAAAATTTATCAAAAGTAAGTTCCTTGCTCTGTGGAAAGCTCTGGTGACAGAAGTGCAGCTGCACAGAACAAGTGTCCTGGGGGAGTGGTGATTCCAAGGACTTGCTCCAAAGTATTTGTCATCAAGAGGGGTGTATGGGGCAGGTGACACTTCATGGAAATGGAGGGAATGGAATTAAAATAATGGACAAGACTTGCCTATTTCTCTTCCTTTCCTAGTGTGTGATGTCATTATCTGAAAATGTCTCCATTTAATCTCCAGCCAGTAGCAGCAAACTTTGCTCTTGTGCAGCACAGCAATACTGACAACATGTCCTGTGTGTTAGTGCTCTGAAATACTCCATGCTCTTGTGTCAGTTTGGTCTTAGTGTGACTAAATTTATTGATAAGGTTTTATGTTAAACTGGCAAAGCTGTGACAGTTTATTGAAATACATATTCTGGTAATTCATGCTGTCACGAGAAGATAGTTAATTAGTTAATTAATTAGATAATTACAAAATTATTTTAATGATACTACACAAATTATGCAATGTCCATTATTTAACCCTATAATTATCTGGTTAATGCTACCTGATAGGAACAAGAATGATAGAGTTGCTTATAATGGTCTTCCACAAAAAAGTTGAAGTGGATCCTTTAATATCCTGCACCTCTGAAAAGGGGCTCATACCTCGCCTCAGAGTCTGCATTGTGTGAAGTTTTCTGCTAAAAGTACAGGTTTTTTAAGAGTTTCTTTGGTGCTTGATCTGAAAAAATTTGCAAATGGCTTTTCTAATGCTTTTTTCTAACTGCTGTAAGGGGAAAAGGAGTGACTCTTGTCTCGTACCATCTTGTTTTTGTGTTGTGTGTGACAAGTTGAGTTTTTAGACAAATTTCGTGGCAGCAAGTTCATGTACTTCACTTAAACTGAACACATATAAAGACTGCCATTTCTATCCCCTTGAAAAACTTGCTGGAATGTATTTTGCTGCTGACTCCAAAGCTATTCCTTTGTTTTCACATTGAGTTTTACTTTGACTTTTTTCTTGTTACAGGTTTCCTTGTCTTCATTAACTTGTATTGTGTAAGATATGGGGCACTAGCTCTGCAAGAAATATTTGACAGCATACAGCCAAAGTTAGTATGTTTTGTTGATTATATTAAATACTGCTGTGTTATTTTTATCTTTTGAAGTAAGAAAGAGTTGTCTGTTTAGCAAGACTGTCAGACTACATTTATCACTAATTTGACTGGCCAAATGTTTCTCTTAATGTGGTTTGTTTATTTGTCTGAAAGTCTTCTTTTTCTGAATTTCTGACCACAGTTCCTCACTAATGGTTCAAGTTACTAACCTAAGAAGATTATAAAAAGGAAAGATGGATGTTTTTAGTTGTTATCCTTTGTGAAAAGTTTGTATATGCAGATGTCTACTGCAACAGGGCAGCATCTTAACAAATTATCTGGTTGTCTCTATTTCCTAGTGATTCATATTGTTCTGGTTCTCTTTTGTCACCATAAGGTTGATAAGGCTTTCTAATGCTTTTTCTCTCAATGCCACCATAGGATGTTTGGAATGGTGTTGGAGAAAATTATAATTCCTGAAATCCAAAAAGTGTCTGGACAAGTTGAAAAGAAAATCTGTGCTGTTGGCATTACAAAAATATTAACAGAATGTCCTCCCATGATGGACACTGAGTACACCAAGCTGTGGTAGGTACCACACTTCTTCAGGCTGTGCTAGTGAGGCTCTTTGAGTTATTGAAAATGTGAGCTCAGACTAAAACACGGAAACTCCTTTGTGATTTCCCGAGGCCCACAAGGCTGTTTTAGGCTTTTCATATTGCTTCTGTTTCTCAGCAAATGAAACTGTTTTCAGAGAGGATGACAGAACTGGTTTGAGATGTTTTGGATAGAGATAGCATGATTTGGCTGCCTGGAGCTGCATTTAGGGAAATACACTGCTTTCCTCCAGCTTGTGTTCTTTCTGAAAAGCTAGACCCAGTTTAGACTTAAAACTCTTCTAGTCAGGAGACCTGAGCGTATTCAAAACCTGATAGAAACTGTCATATCTTAGCTTGAGAGTGGACTTCTGGGGAAAGCTGCCAGGGAAGTTTGTCAACCAGTCCAGTAGTCCAGCATGTCAGGTAGTTTAAATTTGATGATAATCACTGGACCCCAGACTAGATCCCCAAACTAGAACTTTTTTAAATCTGCTTAGAGGGAAGTTGTGATCTGGAAAATCATTGCTCTTTTTAGATATGTTTCATGACAATTTGTCCTGCTAAATACATAGATTGCTCAAGCTGTTGACAGGAGTACCCACATTATGCCTGTAAAATGTTCAGACCCACAGTTCTTCTGGTCCAACATACCTTGGGCATTTACAATTTCAGTAGCCAAGCAAGTACCTGCAAAGGCTAAATCATAAGGGTTCCAAATAACTTTAGCTTCCTTGTAAAATACCCCCATCCTGTATTTTAAGCACTCCAATTCTGCCTCCCCTCTCTGCTGCCAGGATTCCTTTGCTGCAGGCCCTGATTGGCCTCTTTGAGCTGCCTGAGGATGACACCATCCCTGATGAGGAGCACTTCATTGACATAGAGGATACTCCAGGCTACCAGACTGCATTCTCTCAGCTGGCCTTTGCTGGGAAGAAGGAGCACGATCCTGTAGGGCAGATGGTGAACAACCCCAGGATCCACCTGGCACAGTCCCTGCACAAACTGTCCACAGCCTGCCCAGGCAGGGTAGGTGCCTGCACAGCTGCATGCTGGCTCTGCACAGGAGAAATGCCTTTGTAGGAATGGGTCTCTGCTGATGTTTGATAATCAGCTAAATGAAGTGGTCGTGACTAGAATGCAAGGTGCTGTGTTTTTTTCTTTATTGGGCTGTAGCTTTTGTAAGGGTTTTCTTTAGGAGCCTTAGAAAGGCCTTATTTTCACAGCACTTAATTTTGCAATAAGCTTAAATATGCCATTTTTAAAAAGAAAATTTACACACTTGATGGTCTATAGCTCATACTTGTCTCGAGTTCTACTGGTTGCATGTACTTGGGGAATTCAGGCAGCTCATACAAAATCAGACAGGATGAGTGCACAGTTACCTCTTGCAGCCCATAGCCCTTTGTTTTGCCCAAGACTTTGGCGAGTGAAGGTTGCCTGAGATCAGCCACTTGGCCGTGGCTGGTGCTGCTCTGAGCTGGTGTGTGGTGGCAGGAGGCAGCCGGGGTTTGTGTTGCACTGCTGACGCCTCTGCCCACGCTGTGCTTGCAGGTCCTGTCCATGCTGAGCAGCAGCCTGAACGCAGAAGCCTTGCAGTATCTCCAGGGGTACCTCCAGGCTGCCAGCGTCAGCCTGCTCTGAGCCAGCCGCACGGGCAGGGCCAAGGCTGGGCGGCCCTGCACAAGGTCCACACTGACGTCCCTACAGCAGAGCTCGGGCAAAGTGAAAAAGCCGCTTGAAATTGTATTGCAGATTCCATCTTGTAAAAGATAAGTGTGGCTTTAAGCTGAAACTGAAGAATTTGATGGTTTGTGTGCTCGTAGATAAAGGTGGCTAACTTCTATTCCCAGTTTTATCTCAAAGGGAATAGTCATAGCAGTTTGTTATGGGATTGATTTGAAATCGGCATCTGCAGTGTTTGGATAATATTTGGAAATGTGTGGAGAGCACTGGCTGTAGAAATTCACTTCAGTCACTAAAATTCCTTTTCATTTTAATGTTGTCCTTTGTATTTCTTTTGTCTTTCCTTAAACTTTATCTAAATTGTGAATAAATAAGTACTTGTTTAAAATGCCTGTCACTGTGCACTTACTGTTTTAGAAGAATATAGTTGTTTTAAAAAAAGATGTTTTACACTTAGGATAGAATATGAAATAGTGGAACTGTGAGGATTTTTCTTTACATAATAGTTTAGGTACATTGTAGGATCATCCAGAGCAAATCTCAAACTTTGGGAGCAGAGCACGTGAGGGCAGGTGCTCTTCCCTGGGAGCGGAGATCAGGCTCCAGCTGGGGTTTTCCTGCTCTATTAAAACAAGCAATTTTGGAGATTTTGGAGTTGGGGTTCACTGGTGTTCTGGCCCTGGTCAGGTTTGTGTGTGCTCTCAGGAGCCTGGGCACGCGGGCCCGGGCTGCCCGCGCCCGCTCGGCTGACGTTTCTTCTCGCGGACACCTCGTGCGTTCGACGGCGCGTCCGCACTGCGGGCAGGGAAGGGCCGGGGCAGCGGCGGCCGGGGCGCGGCGCGGCCGGGGCGGGGCCGGAAGCGGCGGCGGGCGCAGCTGCGCCGCCCTCCCCGCGCGGGGCACGCCGGGAGCTGTAGTTTTCCGTTCTGCGGCCCGCGCGGAGCGCGCCGGGAGTCGTAGTCGCGGCGGAGGAGGCGGTGCTTCCGGCAGGCTGCGCGCCCATTGGGCAGGCGCGCTGCGGGGGCGGTGCGGCTGCGGGCGCGCCCAAGGGCGATTGGCTGTGCCGAGGCCCCGCCCCCGGCGCGCTGCCGTCAGTTCCGGCGGGCCGCGCCGCCCCGCTCATTCTCTTTGGTGTTTGCCCTGTGCCGCCCCGCCGGTCCGGCCCGGCCCATGGACTGAGCGCCCCCCGCCCGCCCCGGCCCGGAGCCGAGCCCAGCGCAGGTGAGGGGCGCGGGCAGCCCGGGCCCGGCGGGGCCGCGGGCGGGGGGCGGCGGGGCCTGGCGGGCCGGGCCGGGCCGGGGCCGGGGCCGGGGCCGTGGGGAGGGGGCGGCCCGGAACCCGCTGCCCGTCCGGGGCTCGCCTGTGCCCGTTCCCGGCCCGGTGCTCGTCCCGCGCACGGCTGGGCTGTGCGCCGGGCGGGCAGCGGGCAGCGGAGCGCGATGGCCCCGCAGCGGCGGGGGAGCGCCGGGGCGGCGGCGCGGGCGGTGACAGCGGCGCTCCGGGGGCGCCGCGGCGGGGGGTGCTCGCTCCCTGCCCGCCGTGCCCGGCGCGGGGCCCGTGGCGGCGGGGCCGGTTCTGCTGGCGGCCCCGGGGGCCCGCGAGCGCCCGCAGCCCGGCACGCAGCATCTGCCGGGGCTGGCGGTACCGGCGCTGCCGAGGCGAGCCCGCTGCTGGACGGCACCTGCGGGAGCGAGCGGGGGACAGCGGGGGGACAGCGCCGGCCCCTCCCGGCACAGCCCCGCTCGCCCCTCGTTGCCCCGGCTCTGGCAGCAGCCGCTGGTTCCCGAGCAGCGCACTAGCTTTTCCTGAGATGCAAAGCAACAAGTTCCGTTTAAACCTTTCCGCGTCCTAGAGACGGTGCAGCTTTGGGCTCTCTGTCCCGGGGTGCTGTGCCTGGTGATGCCAGAGCCGTTTTTGTGATGCATTCATCTGCTGGGTATTTTTGTTGTTGCTTTTCCGTCAGGTTTAGGGCAAACCTGAGAGGAGCATCCTTTGGAATGTCAGTGAGGGCTAGGTGTGTATATACACGCGCATATATCACTGAAATAAAGTACCGGAACGAAGTCTGTTGTCTGCTTTTGGAATGGTATATTTATAAAATCTTGTTTCTTCTAACTAGAACATGCAAGTGTACTGCACAGTTCCCTTGCTCAGAATGGAAGCAGTGTTTTGGCTTTGGTTTTCTTTAACACTAGTGGACATGAGAATTTGAGTTCTGGTTATGCAGCTATGGCTGCAATGTAATAAAGGGATTTCTGGTTTGTCTGTTGATTATCTCACACATGCAACAAATGTGTTTGTCCTAACTTTTACAGAGATTCACTGAAAGTCTGTCACATCTTGATGAGAATGTAAAGAGCCCAGGGGCTGAACTTTTTACTGTATTTTCTATTTTCTGAAGTTGAATCACAAACTTATTTTGGAACTCTTCTAAAAGGATGCATGCAAGAAACTATTCCTTTTTGTACTGTTATTTTAAGCAGACACTCTGTTCAGAGTTTTTCATAACATCATGAATCATATTTTCACTATCAGTACAAGTCACTCAAAATGTGTTTTGTGGCAAAATTATTCAAAGGTTGAAATAAATTTGAAGTGGTGTGACTGTACAACGTCAGAGCAAAGCTGGAAATTGCTTTGTGCCTTTCAGATCTTCCTGAAGAGCAGCAGCTTTCTTTTGGAGAGAAATGAGCATTGCAAAGCCCTTTTGCAGGTTCCTTTGGCCAGGGTCCTTGCTGGGGCTGTTATTTCACTGCAGGGGCAGGAGCCCTGGGCATGCCGGCTCCCAGCAGTGGCTCTGTGGGTCTCTGGGTTCTGTGACCTGTCCTGCTGCAGGGGAAAAAGCCAAAATCCGTGTGCTGCTTTGTCACAATGCTAATTGAGCTGGAAGTAAACAGTTAGGTGTTTGTTCACTATGTCACTTCCAGGTTTATCAATCTGCATTGTTTGGAACTGTCTGGTTTATAGGTGTGTACGGTAGTTCCCTCTTTTCCTTCTTTTACTTCCAAATTTTAGCTTTTCTTATCTCTTTAATAATCCATATCTTGGCTCCCAGACTGCTTTGCATAACATTTAGTGTTTGTGCCCTTACCAAAAAGAGCAGCATCTTTTTCCAAAGTGTTACTTTTGGGATGGATCCTGTCCTGCAGAGATGTTGCAGATTTATCTAAGAAGAAAACATTGTTCAACAAGTATTTTACATTTTGTGCAAATAGCCTTAAGTCTGTAAAATTTAGTCATTGTTTATCAATTTATAGTGAGTTTTTGTTTGTACTTTCCAGTTGTAAATAGATGCTCTTAAACACTGTTGCAACAGCTTGAGAACGTTATGCTGTATGTTACAAAGCTACCCCTAATGTGGTTTTTTTAAAGGTATTTTAGGTAACAGAGCATCTCAACAAATCTCCTAGAGTTTGGGGATATTTATTTTTTGTGCCTCAAATAATTGAGTGTGGGACAAGAGAATCAGCCACTACATCGGAGTTATTTAAAATTCCTTAAAAAGAGGAGGAGAGAAGGAATCCTTTAATCAGGGTTTTATTTAGGGGTGAGCACACTGACGTGTCCAGTCTGCACACGGGGCAGAAGGTGCTGTTCACAGCGGGACTGAATTGCAGTGTGAGCTGGGCCGGGTGCCCCCCAGCCCCAGACTGTCCTGCCTGGCACGGGGCAGGGGGCAGGGCTGGGCTGGGGGCTCTGGCTGTGAAATGGGATCAATGAACTGTCCTGCCTGAGAGCAGGTTGTTTGGGTGAGGAGCAGGGAAGTGCCTTGCCTGGCCCCGGTGCCAGGGAGCTTCTGCCCTCAGGAGAGGAGCGGGGCTGCCTTCAGCATCTCACTTCCTGTGCCTGGGGCTGCTCCTTGGCTGCTGTGTGTCACACGGCTTTCCTTGGCTGATAGCAGCTGCAGGGAGTGCAGCCCCAGAGGTGCAGCCAGGTGTGCGCAGTGCAGGGGATGCAGCCAGGTGTGCACAGAGGTGCAGGGAATGCAGCCAGGTGTGTTCAGTGCAGGGGATGCAGCCAGGTGTGCACAGAGGTGTGTGCAGTGCAGGGGATGCTGCCAGGTGTGTGCAGTGCAGGGGATGCAGCCAGGTGTGCACAGAGGTGTGTGCAGTGCACAGAGGTGCAGGGGATGCCAGCCAGGTGTGTGCAGTGCAGGGAATGCAGCCAGGTGTGCACAGAGGTGCAGGCAGTGCACAGAGGTGCAGGGAATGCAGCCAGGTGTGCACAGAGGTGCAGGGAATGCAGCCAGGTGTGCACAGAAGTGCAGGCAGTGCACAGAGGTGCAGGGAATGCAGCCAGGTGTGCACAGAGGTGCAGGGAATGCAGCCAGGTGTGCACAGAGGTGCAGGCAGTGCACAGAGGTGCAGGGAATGCAGCCAGGTGTGCACAGAGGTGCAGGGAATGCAGCCAGGTGTGCACAGAAGTGCAGGCAGTGCACAGAGGTGCAGGGAATGCAGCCAGGTGTGCACAGAGGTGTGTGCAGTGCAGGGGATGCAGCCAGGTGTGCACAGAGGTGCAGGGAATGCAGCCAGGTGTGTTCAGTGCAGGGGATGCAGCCAGGTGTGCACAGAGGTGTGTGCAGTGCACAGAGGTGCAGGGAATGCAGCCAGGTGTGCACAGAGGTGTGTGCAGTGCAGGGGATGCAGCCAGGTGTGCACAGAGGTGCAGGCAGTGCAGGGGATGCAGCCCCTCAGGACTGCAGGGTCCATCCACCCTCCTGCAGGGCAGCCTCGGTGCCATCCCTCAGGTGACATCCCAGCCTCATCCTGGGGATGTGGCAGTGAGCTGCAACTTGCCCCCAGCAGGGACCCCCTGTCCCCCAGAGCAGGGCACTGGGTGTGACTGGCAGGAAAGGCCTTCTTGATGTGTTTTAAGCTGCTGTCTCTCGTTCTGTCACTTTAACCGTAAAGAACAGATCGTTCTTTTCCACTCCAAAATCCTTTCAAGTGCATGAACTGCTGGATCTCAGGTCCCAGCCAGCCCTCTCCTCTTCAGAATACACAAGCTCAGATCCTTTAGTAGTTGTCCCATAGGTTGTATTTCTCTAAAGCTGGGTGTTTTGGGCTTTGCCTCCTTTCCTGCTGCCTGGGGCTGGGCCCCAGGTGGTGCAGGCTCCAGTGTGTGAGTGCAGAGCAGGACTAGTGCACACCTTGCTTGGGCTGCTTCTTACGGCTGATCTCAGCATGGGGAGGGCTTTTCGTGGAGCAGCCTGGCGGTGTCCGTGTGTGCTGGGCAGGGGTGTTGGTGGAACTCTCCACCTGCTGGTGCCCTCTGTGGTGCCCGTGCCGTGGGAGCAGCAGGCAGTGCCCGCCCAGCCCCTCGGTCGAGGGGTTCATTCCTGGCAGCCTGCCAGGAACGGCTGGGGGAGGAGATTCTGCTGTCTTCGTGCAACTTGGTCTTGACCCTGCCTGCAAATATGATCCCTTTCCTTGATTTCAGATGCTTAGTTTAGACTCCAGAAAACCCTCTAGAAGAGAAGTTGAGCTGCCTGCAGTTCTCACGTCCCCCTCTTCACTCCTGTTGGGAAGCACCAGGTGTGATGTGATGTGATCCAGCCTGGTTCAGGCTCTGCATCCTCCTTTGTGCCAGCAGGAGAGCTGCTCACAGTGCTGGGAGTCAGCCCAAGAGTTTGAAATGCCTGTCTGAAGTAAATTCAGGAGCTCCGTCCTCTTCTAACCCTAACCAAGATTGAGGTCTCCCCCATTTTGTGGCTGGGAATGATGTTGCTGGCATCTGCACGCAGTTGGTTTAGGCATGGAAAAGAAGGATTAAACACTTTGTGCTATATTTGTAAGCAGAATAAAATAGGTTTTGATTTCCATTTAGAGCAGTCCATGCAGTGACAGGTTTCATATGCAGCACTGAGATAATTCCGTTCTGAAATGGTTTTAGCCTATTTGTTACTGGAATCACTAGATTGGAAATGTAGCCAAAAGGTAGAATTTGTATCACTTTTTGTCGTTTATAGCCACCAGGGTTTCTCAGTGTGTGGCTTGCTTTTGGTTTAGCTTTGTGAATTAAGGTCTGGGCCTCAGTTTGGGAGCTGATCTCTTGGGCTCTTAGGAAGCAGAGCCTCACTACAGAAGAGCTGGAAGCCTTACTACAGGAGGAAAATTGGCAAATGACTTGTAATTCTGCAAGGAGCACTGTTGTGAGAATGCATGCTTGGGTGAGAAACATCACTTGGGGTTGGGGAAAGGGCAGGGAGGCTCCTGATCAGGCTGGAAATTCTGCTTGGGAAAGCAGCTGTGCTGAGCAGTTTGTCAGTGGGGATGGAAGGCTCACACCAGTCCTCGTGATCCAATAGAGGTGAGCTCAGTGTAGGGTGAGACATGCTCTACTGAAGATTTTTTGTGCCTTTAGGAAACAAAACACTGACTCTCTGTTTTTTCTTTTAGGCATTCTCCATCATAAATACCCTATTTAGAACTAAATACAAATCTTCACTCTCTGGATCTCCTAAAGGTACTGGAAACTTACTTAAAACATTAAAGTTTCTTACCTTTCTATTTGCATCATATTAAAATATAACAAGTTGTGGTAAAACATGACTATCCAGAGGAAGTGTTTGATTTTTGTTTGGTCCTCTGGCTTCTATCTGCAACTCCTGTGTGAATTATATCACAAAAAAAAGAAAAAAAAACCAATAAAACAAAATGACACAGATTTTTCTAAATATGTTACATTCTTTTGTATATGAAGATCTTAATTTCTTTTTGGCCGTGCGGACTGGCCATACTCACATCTTCGTGCATTTCTTTGGTTACCTTAGTGACACCTGAACTTTGCATTTTAATGTGTTCAGAATTTCTAGGAGAGTTCCAGGCATTGATGCACCAAAATAGAACAAAAATCTAAGAGCAGGTGATGAGCAATCCTGTGTCATGTGGAATCCCTTGGAGTTAATATTGTCCCAGGTCCCTGAGGTGTTTGGTGCAGGCACCCCTTGGGTGGGATCCCCTTCTGGTGCTGCATGTTGGGAAACACCAGAGGTAACTGTGCAGGGTGGGAGAGGAGCAGCTCTGTGCTCAGCTGCTGCCTCGGGCTGTGAGTGGAACATTTGTTCTTTCACCTCTCTTGGACATCTGAGTGGGCCTCAGCTCTAGCAGCACCTCCAGTGGTCAGTAGGGATCAGGTGCTTGCACCAGCAGATGTCTTGGAAAGTCTGAAGTATCTAACCCCTGATTAGGTGGAACATTGCCTGAAATCCTGGCATCTTTGTTCCTCTGCCCACTGAACAACCTTCATGAGTTGTTAGCTTCAGCCTCCTCAATTATGGTGCTTTTTTCTTGGATAATTAGAATTTTAGAAGCCTGTTATAGGGTAAAGAGCACATTTCTTTGTAAAGGCCCTGTAAACCCTTTCAGAATCCCCTGATAACCTGTAGTTAAATGTGCAGTGATGGGCAGTGAGTTTTTTACCTGAGTGAAATGCTTGCCACAAATCAGCTCCAGGATTGTCATCTGCACAGTAGCTGTGAATGCAAACACAGATTCCAGGTTGTTTTGTCAGATGTTCCTGGAGGTTCTTGTGTGAAGGGGTGGGATGTGCCCTGGAGTCCCCAGAGGTGTCTGTGAGCAGGGGCTGTGCTGTGCCCTGGGGGAGCAGAGCTGTGCTCTGAGCTCCTGGGGGCTGGGCTGGCAAACTGGGCTGTCCTTGCCAGGGTCCCTTTGTGGGCAGCCAGACCTGGGGACGGTTCCCTGCTCCTGCCAGCCCAGCCCAGCCCTGTCCTGTCCCACTGACAGCCACCTCCCCGTGTGCAGGAGCCTGGGCAGCCAAACCCTGTGTTTTCTGAAAACAGGTGGCCATGTTTTGAGTTTAATCTGCATGTGTGTCTTCTGGACTAATGAGACCTGAACTATTTTTTGCTCTCTAGTAAAAACAAAGTTATCCAGGTGGTACTATGATAAGTCTGACATGTTTATGATTTTTTTCAAAAGTAGAAATACTCCAGATGGTAGATCTGGTGGTGTGTCTGTTGTTTCCCATTAGTTTCTTACCTCTTATTTAATAAATAATTGAATTTTTCTGTCCATGAATGTATTAATCTAGGTTCTCCTCTCAGGCTTGTTTTGTCAGTAACTAGCTAAAAATTTCCCTCTGACTCATTGCTGCTCCTCTCACATTTGGAAGTCCATTCACAGGTTCAGTATTTGGAGCTCACAGAGCACTAGTGGAGTTGTGTTGCTGCTAGCACCCCTTGGTGGCAGCTGGAGCAGTGATTTCTCCTTTTCACCTTTGAGTTAGGAAAGAATAAACCTTTGTTTGCTGCCCTAATCAGGCCTGCAGGTGACTTGTGCGTGTGCATGTGTGAGTGCCTTTGTGTGTAAAATGGATTTACTTGGCTGTAAAATGTGTTTCTAATAAATAAATTGATATGTGGCTTGTAAGTGGATATGGGCAGCTGACCTGTTTGTGTCTATTTAGGTTCCACTGGCTGAACATGAAGATAATTTTGCATCCATGTGTAAGAGAAACCTAATACTGATTTGTGAGCACAGGGAAGATGTGTCCCAGCACTGCACACGGGCTGGGACCTGTTCTGTGCTCCAAGGGGCTTTTAAATGGCCACAGGTGCCATGGGCACTTCCCACACTTGTCTGCAGTGCTGAGAGCCCAGTGACTGAATCGATGCTGGAGCTGTGACTGAGACATGTCCTGACTTAAAGAGAAGAAAATAGAAATAGAAGAAATAGAACCTTTCACAATACCTGTAGCTGATACAGTTTATGAACTCTTGCACCTTTGCTTTTCCCAGCCAGAGCTACTTCAGCGTTTCCTGCTGCACTCCAGCTTTCTCCCTTCATAAGTGGCTTGGCATTCTTGGTGATCCTGGGGGAAAACTATAGTTAAGGATATATTCTCTGAATAGTTCTTTTGTAAAGACTGCATTTATTTGCCCTTGAACTTCAAGTGGTGAATGGATGAAATGTAATTTGTCTATGGAAGTTGCTCTTTGTCCAGTGCATAACCAGTGGCTCTGGGTGTAAGTAACAGGATTCAGTCATGAGGAAGAGAGATGGACAGTAATGAAAAAGCACAAATAAATCTTCTGTGCCCCTGTGCTGTGAATGGAAGGAGTGTGAGACACAGTGGGGTGCATGGGTGGAGCTGCTGTGCACTGGGTGTGAGTGACCAGCTGCACAGAATGGGAACAGTGGCTGCTTGCTTGAACACTGTTTGCCTTTTTGCTGATGGAGAGATAATTTCAGTAGGTTGTTAGAGAATGCTAACTATTTGGTATAATCTATTTTTCATCTTTACATTTTAGGTCAGCAATTCGGCTTCCGAAATTGGAGTTTGTCTGCGTTCAAAGCTGTTTGCCTACAGTAATCTGCTCTGGTTGGAAGTGAACATGTCTCAAGTTCAGATTCAGAATCCTTCTGCTGCCCTTGCAGGGAGCCAAATACTGAATAAAAACCCATCTCTTTCACAGCCTTTGAGTATTCCTTCTACTACCAGTTCTTTGCCCTCTGAAAATGCAGGCAGACCTATCCAGAACTCTGCTTTGCCCTCTGCTTCAGTTACATCTACCAGTGCAGCTGCAGGTAAGATCCAGGGTCAGTAACTGCATGGATTTTAGTGCTTATAGTTTGGCATGATGTATTTCACATTTCTTGCACCTACACGTAATTTAAAAGTAATATTTATACAACTGCAGTAGCTCCCCATGGAATGAAATCTCTTGGAGACAGGTGGAAGCATAGTTTTGCATAAAGTTCCAGCAACTAATTGATATGTTTGTAATAGTAAAGAATACTTTTAATTGTATGACCTTAAATTTTTGAAACATTACTTTCAATCTTTTCTACCAGTAGCTTGCTTTAAATATGAAAAAATGTTGTTTGAAATAGTTTTAGTTCTGTTATCTTTAGTTCTTTTATGATCAGTTTAATGATAAATATATTATGGTAACAAAATGCAATAGAACAAATAAAGGGTTATAAAAAATAGCTAATAGGAGAAAATAGGAAAAGGGAAATGAAATTAACTGAGTTTTTGAAATTACTCAAATCGAATGCTGATGAGGAATACTTGGTAGGTTTGGTCCTTGACATGTGCTAGATAAGATGTGAGCTGTGTGCAGGAGTCTTCTAACTTCATACTTCTGGCTTGCATTAGAACCTTGAATTTAATGGTGGTGCTTTTTAGGCATGAGCACTGCTTGAGACTCCTAAAGTTCAATAGATTGTTACCAGTTTGGCCACTGAGCAGAGCTGTCCGTTCCAATATTGCAGACAGCTAGAGGCTAAGGCACTGAGGTGTCCTTTTGAATTAAAATGTTAGTAGAATTCACAGTTATCAGTTAATTTATCTGATCTTATGTAACCTTTCAGCTCCTTCAAACATGGCAAACCCCAAAGAGAAAACCCCCATGTGTCTTGTGAATGAATTAGCCCGTTTCAACAAGATTCAGCCTGAGTACAAACTTCTGAGTGAGCAAGGTCCAGCTCATTCTAAGGTAAAGGTCCATCCCAGTTGCTTCCTGCTGCTGCTGGTGCTCCCTCACCCTCAGGAGTGGGAAGGCAATGTGTGTGATTTTGGTGCCAGATAATCCAGAGTAAGGGACAGGGAACGGAAGCCCCCCAGAGCATCAGTGGTAGGGAAGTGTGAAGCTGGTACCTGGGAAGTAAAAAGTTGGATTCCCAAAATGTCACATGAGCTTCAAGATGTGAAGGAGTTGACATTTACAAAAAGTATTGGAGTAACATTCAGAACATCTGTTCAATTGTCGTTTCATTCACCTGTGGGCATGTAGGAAGCTTTAATGGCACAGTGTGAACTTAACTTCCTTCAAACTGCTGGAAAATGTCTTTAATAAACCTTTCAGAGATTAAAGCAGGAGTGGAGTTGTGTGTCCCCAGGGTGAGTTTCCAGCCTGCTGTTCAGTGCCATGGGCGCAGCAGCAATCCTGGGCTGTCACCTCCTCACGCTGCTCTGAGTTTTCAGCCTGTCACATCTCATGCAGGATACTTGGAGCCACAATTGTGGTGAAATTCTTAGTTCAGGAATCGGGAAAATCCTGTTCATGTCCAAAGTGATGGAAATGTGGGGATGCCATGGGAGTTAAGGAGAGATTGGATTACCATATTCTCAACTTGTGCATCACTGAAAGACTCAGTCTTTTGTGTAAGAGAGTCTAATAAACAACATGATTTCTGAAGCAGCTTTTTACAAAATGCCTGTTTGTGATTTTGAGGTGTTTACAGTGCAGCTGACTCTTGGGGACCAGCACTGGGAAGCTGAAGGAACTAGTATTAAAAAAGCTCAACATGCAGCAGCTGCCAAAGCTTTGGAAGGGACAAAATTCCCAAAGCCTACGGCTCGTCCATCTCGTAGTGAAGGCAAGAATCCAGGTAAATGCCACAACAAACTGATTTAAAGTAATAATACAGAGAATACACCTTTCTGCTTTTGGTATGTATTGAAGTTGCATAAGGATAGATAAAAACTGTGATTCTGCCTGTTTAACAATGGCAGTGTCAGCTAGCAGGTACTTAATTTGTCTGTGCATCTGTTCCTTAGGTAATTTTCTTCTGGCAGTTACCTTACACCAGGCCTCTTGGTAGAAAAAAAGACACTTAGTGGCACTGGAAGACAGTGTTCTTTCTGCAGTGAGAATGGGCTGGGAGTCACTTCTTCATACCCACTATAAGCACTGAGAGAAATGTTGTAGCCCTCCGTAGCAATTTACCTGCCTTTGGCAGGGCGAGTTGCAGGTTGGAAATAAGGAGTCACAGAAACCCTTCCTGGGTCATTGAGGACAGAGAAACGTTTGATCATTCTCAGTGAGCAAGAGACACAGAAGGGATGTGGCATGTCTACTAACTTAAAAGTGTATTTGGAGAAATTCCTTTACTGCAGAAAGTTCTTTTTCTGCACTTTGTTAGAGATGCTGTAAACATAGGTAAATCGGCAGCTTCAGAAATTAAAAGCAAAATAAAACCCCCCAAAACACATCCTAGAAGAGCTCCCAGCAAATACACTTTTTTGTAACAGGATTTGTCACAACTGTATGAGACTGCTTTAATGTGCATCATCTAGGCTTGCTCTGTTTTTGTTCATTAAGAGTTCTGTTTGGAATTCAGCCATTAGAGATGCTGCATGTGGCAGAAGTTGAGCTGGTTTTTGCCTGCTGTGAGGCAGCAGTGAGAGTTCAGTGTCTGAGTTGCCTGTGCTCCTCTTGCAGACAGTGTGACCCCCACGGTGGAGCTGAACGCGCTGTGCATGAAGCTGGGCAAGAAACCTCTGTACAAGCCCATCGACCCCTACACGGGGCTGAGATCCAGCTACAGCTACAGCCTGCGGGGCGGCACCTACCCCCCCCGGTGGGTGCCTGCCCTGCCCTGCCTGCAGGCACCGGGGAACCCACCCACACCGTCTGAGACCTGCTCTGCTTTGGGGGGTGGGCAGGGGAGCTGGGCTGGAGCTGAAGTGGTTTTGGGAGCATTCAGGTATAGCCAGATTTGTTAAGCAAATAGCTAAATATCAGGTAAATATTGCTTGCATTTCCTTTCTATGGGAAAGCAAAAGTGAAGAAAACAGTTTGATGGTTCTTCTGAAAATATTTAAATTAAAGTTGCAGTTTAAAGAATTTTAAACTTCCTGGCCTGCCAAGTCCATAGAAGTGCAGTTCTGTTGTCTTTGTGTAGCACTTGGTCAGAAATGTGTTCCTATTATAAAGCAAGGAATGTCAATATTTGTTTCAAAGGTAGCTCTCTAAATTCTTTTAGGCTCCAAATCAAAATTTGGCTTTTTAAAACTAGTGCTTCAGTGCTGGTGTGGTTACAGGTATCCAAGAGATTGACCCACATCTGACTGTTTGCTTTCTGGGCCAAATCATTTGCTTATTTACCTCTCTTTGCAGGTACTTTTACCCTTTTCCTGTTGGGCCTTTACTTTATCAAGTGGAGCTTTCAATCGGAGGGCAGCAGTTTCATGGGAAGGGAAGAACAAGACAAGCTGCTAAGCATGATGCAGCTGCTAAAGCTCTGAAAGTTCTGCAGAATGAGCCCTTGCCTGAGAAACCAGAGGTGGGAATTAATCGTAGTGTTGTAAGCATAAATGCTAGAATAAATGGGATATAATTGTAGATTTTTTCCTTGTTGAGAGGAATGGGACATTTGGGAAACCTAATTTTGTGTAGCAGTGGTGACTTACTTTGTCAGTAGAAACACTTTGATTTAAAAGGGTAAATTTCTATGGAACTAGAATTTTCCCAGATGAAGTTATGTTAATTATTTTACTGTCATGTTTTTCCACAGCAATGCTGTAGACCTCTGTCAGATATGAGCACTGGAAGCATAGATAGGAATTAATATCTTACCAGGTACAGATCCTACACAAACTTCTGAAGAAGTGCATAAATGGGCAATATAAAACTCAGGCATGGATTTACTTCCTGGGACAAATCCCTACATGATTTTGGAAGGAACCATGGAAGTTCTAGAAGAGCAGGAAATGCATGGAAGTAGTAGACTCATACACACATTTTGACAGAAGTACAAGAATTCAGTTTTTATCCTTTCCTATATTTATGGCTGCCCAGCACTTTCCATTCCAATACTGTTACTGTGCTTTTTGTGCTTTTTTGTGGAGTGGCTTTAGGCAGGAGGTGTCACTTTGAACACAGGAGTTGCTTTGCTGCTGGGCTGGCTGGGAGCCTGCACCCCTCGTGTGTGTTGGCTGCCATGGGCCAAGGGACAAGTGTAACTTGTGAGTGTGAGAACTTGCTGGACATGGAGTCTGGCTGTGTGCTGAGCAAGAAGGAAAATGAAGAATTGCCCAAGAAGGTAACAGGGGGTCTCAGACTGAGAAAAGAATAGCTGGGAACTGCCAGGAATGGCAGAGCAAGAGGCTTGAGGAGATGTAGGGTCGAGGGACTCTGAGTTAGAGCTGAGTGAGTGTGGGAGTGAGCATTGCCCAGAGATTGGGCCAGGCCCTGGCTCTGCCCCTGCAGGGAGGAGCCTTGGGAGGCACTGCTGGAGCTGCTTCAGGTAAGGGAAGGCTCTGCTGGAGGAGTGCAGGCTGAAGGATGGAGGCTGCTAGGGATTACTGTGCTGCTGGGGAAAGGGAGCGATGCTGGGAGCAGGAGCTGGGGCTTGGGCTGAGCCCTGCACTGGAACCTGAGCTGGGCACTGGCAGAGTGTGGGCAGGGGCCAGCTGGGCTGCAGGACAGGCCAGAGCAGAGGAGGATGTTCCCCCTCAGTGCTGGGAACCCCAAATTCTGGAATATTGATCTGTCAGTGGGTGCAGAACATCCCCTTTTTGTGCCCACCCTTGGAACAGGTGAGCTCCTCTTGTGGGCCCTTTCCCCCTCAGGGACAGCAGCTCTGCAGGGCTCACATGGCACTGAATCATTCTCTGTTCTCTGCTTTAGAAATGCTTCAGGACATGTCACTTTCTGAAAATGTATAGAATTGTGTTTTGGGGTTGGATAAATGTGATTTTCCCAGAACAAACTGCAGTTGTTGTAGGATGTCTTATTCTGTATGAGGGGTGTAAATCCAGGGGTGGAGGAAGTAAATGATGCAAGACACTGCAGGAAGGGAGAATTACTTTATTAATAAAGCAGGACCTGAATTGTGTTTTGACCCTGAGAAAACTGCATTTGTCATTTTATTTTTCAACCTATATTTGACTTGTCTGTAGAGGGAACAGTAGGAAATGCAGCTTAAGGAAAGGAGAGAGTGCCTTGGAACAGGATGTGCTGGTTTATAACAAGTGCTTGGATGATCAAGTTTTTATTTAAAATGATGGAGGCAGAATAAGGAAGGTTGTGGTGCTGAGTGGACCCTGTTCATTCCTGCATCCACTGAGGCAAGGGCATGAAAGGATACAGGAGTGCAAGGTCATGAGAAATGCTGTTTAAAATGCCTGTATACAGCAGAGGCAAAGGAAGATTTCAGAAGCTGACATAATCCTGATACTCCTAACAGTCATTTGATGTTGCCAGTAATTTTTCTTTTAAATGTAGTTGTTTTGGTGTACCCCATTTGTGTGCATGCTTGTGTGAACAGAATATTCTGATGTTTGAACTCACATGTTTTAAGGGGGAGTAATTTTGTACATTTTTTTGTTATTTGGGGGGATTTTTTACACATTTTTGTTTTATAGAATTTTACTCTTGTATTTTTAAATTAGAAAATATTCAGTGCACAGATGAGCTCAATGATCTTAAAGATCTTTTCCAACCTTAATGTTTCTGTGATTCTAAGAAGGAATCATTGAGTAAAATGATTAGACTTTAAGGGAAAGAATGATCATTTCCCACACCTTTAGAAGCAAGTGGCAGGAGAAAATGTGTAATAATATTTATTGTCTGTTGGCTGGACCAAGGCTGCCTGAAGAGCTGAGCTGGATGCTGAGCACTGGGAGGGGCTGTGCTGGGAGATCCCAGGGAGCCTCGCTGGGGCTGGGCTGGGGTTACCTGCTGATCAATGGTGATACAGCTCAGGAAATATGGACAGCTGGGCTTCTTAGCACTATTCTTAGGCAGGAATTCTAATTTTGCCTCAGAATTTCCTTTTGTGTTTGTTGCCAAGTGCCCTGGTGGGTCCCAGCTGTGGAGGGACAGCAGCAGCTCTGGCAGCAGAGCTCGGGGCTCAGCATTGCCCACAAGCAGTCTTGAGGAAGAGAAGGGAGCTGCAAGAGTTCCTGGAGGAGGGCAGGTGCCCCGTAATGGACTGCTCTTAAAGGACTAAACAGCCAGTCTGAACTGGTGGGATGAAGAAATCCTTTGTGTTTTAAACTAACCTGTTAGTAGCAGGCACGGGGGATGCTCGCTGCCATCCAACAAGTTTTAATCTATGAAAACTCTAGCTCAGCCCCCCTGCTGCTGCTCCAGGAAGATACTTCAATCACTTCTATTACCTGGTTGCATTACTAGTATTGTGGCATGATATGATCAGTGATATTGTTTCTGTTCATTTTTATCATGGTCTTTCCAGTATCACTGCTGGACACTTGTCCTAAATTTTCTCTCTTGCTGCTGACATGCTTTAGCTCATGTTGATGCCAGCATCAGTGAGGACACTTTGGAATCCCAGTGGAAGCTTTACCTGGGGCTGTGCAGATGTGCCTGTAGGAAAGCTTCACAGGCAGTGCTGTCCCAGCAGGTCTGAGCTCTCAGGGGTGGCCAGGTTTGGTTTGGGGCAGGTTCCTGGTAGGATGTTGTTGACATGAGAAGAAAGCTGCAGGTGGAGCACTTACAGGGGAGCTTGTGGAAGGACAGGGCTGTGCCAGGGGCTCATCAGCCATCCCTCATTCACATTGGTACCACTGTCAGAATCTTTATTTTTCCTGCCCTTTCTCTTACCTGATCCTGTCCTAGTGCTTTTGGTGCAAATGTCCAATCAGTATATGAAAACTGTATTTCATAAAGGTACTTCCATTTGGAAATCAGTGCACTTAGCACTTCAATTTTGTTTTCTGTAAACACATCTTTTAAACCTATTGGCCCTTATTCCATTTGTTCTTTCTTGCAATGAGCACATGAAAATATGAAGGTTTGAAAGCTTTTACACATACACCTTAACGAGCTTCTTGAGATTCAGTTCTGTAGTAAGTGGGCTGCATTTCTCCACATTTATGTAACATGGCAGTAAAGGTTAGAGTACTCAAAATTTGGAGAGTTCAGTAAAGTGGTTGAATGGATAAAATTCAATTTGATAGGATCTTTATTTTAAATAGAGTATGCTTCTTTTAGGTTAACGGAAAAGAACCAGATGATGAAAATCTCAATAAATCTGAAATAAGCCAAGTTTTTGAGATTGCACTTAAAAGGAACTTGCCTGTGAATTTTGAGGTATGTTTACTTTACAAGCTCTAGATTTGTTTTTATTAGACTATTAAGGGTTCACATTAAGTTGAGTCTCTCCTAAATAACCCGAACAACTGACTTTTAACATAACTTGTTAGTTGTGAATACACTTTAAGCTTTGACAGTCACCCTGATTGTTTTGGAGTTTATATGGTAAAGGGAAGAAAAAAGAAAAGTCCACCTGTTCACAGATTCATGCCCTAAAATTATCACATGGAGTGAACAGCTATGCTGTGGTTGTCTGTGCAATCTTTTTTCCAAGCTTTTTGAAAAAAACTTATGACAGTGAAAAACCAAAACACAACCCTGCACTAAGGATTAGAACATGGAAGTGCAGAGTAGAGGCAAGAGAGTAGAGCTTGCTCTGAAAGACACATATGGAAGTATTTGCTTTATTAAGCACTGATCTGGACTACCCACCAGTGCAGAGTCTCACAGTAGGTTTCTTTTCTTGCCATGAGGTGACCTCGTGTGCATCTGACTTTCCTTTCCCTTTGGCCTGGCTGCTTGCTGCCTCTTTGCCCCTCCTTGGTCATTTCAGTTATCCTCAGTCAGGAGCTTCCACAGGAGCATCTCTGTTTCACTCAAGTATTAATTTATCACGCTGCTTTCCTGAGCTGGCAGAGTAACATTTAAGCCAACTGTCTGAATTATTAGAGTAAGAAAATGCAATTGTGTGTAACTAAATGCTTCTGAAACCGTTCTCTGAAATTTTACATTAAACTTTCAATTATTGCAGATTAGCCTGAGCATCACTGGTAAAAATACACTGTCACACAAAGCCAGTTGTGGGTGGAAGCACTTAATTCATTCTTACTGTTTGATTACATGGATATTTTGGAGTGTGAGGTGTTATGAATGGAGTTAAAAGCCTAAATCTGTAGCGAGCATCTATCTTTTAGATGTCTCCAGAATTTCTCAGAACTTCAGAGTTCAGAAATCAGAATTTCTGGACTAAAATGCAGGATCCCAAAGAGTTGCTTTGTCTGTAATGTTTTATCCTGTACCATGATATATTTAATGAGGTGCTGTTAACTGTGCGGAAGGACACACTGGTGAAATAGAACAGTCCTATTTTTATACTGAAACAGTAAATCAGTAAATTAAATAAGTTAGGTTAATGACTTGTGTAAATACTGTTTGCTGCATCTGAATTTTTAAAAGTGTATGCTTAGTTGGGTGGGAATAGGTTGTTAGAGTGAGTATGCTTTACTTTTTGGATTGTGTGAGAATCTAAAATCTCTTTATCCTTAGTTCTTGAGAGAAGTTTGCTATAAACAATGTGCCCTGCCATTTTTAATAAGTGTTTATCACGCTTTCACTCAGTTTTTCCCTCTGAAACAGGTGACCAAGGAAAGTGGTCCTCCCCATATGAAGAGTTTTGTAACCAAGGTATCAGTTGGAGAATTCATGGGTGAAGGTGAAGGAAAGAGCAAGAAGATCTCAAAGAAAAATGCTGCAATAGCAGTCCTAGAAGAACTGAAAAAATTGCCACCCCTTCCTACGGTTGAGAAAATGAAGCCACGAATCAAAAAGAAAACAAAATCAATAGTGAAGGTAAGAGGGAAAAGGTTGGAATTTTGGCTGTGCAAATAATCATCAGAGAGGCTTTTCTGAGTCAGTTATAAATACTCTGCAGCTGCTCAGCCTTTACCAGCTCGTGCTGGAACAAATGAGCTGGTACTTTGCTCCCACTCTAATGGGGTTCTGCCACCACTTTTATAGCAGTTATCAGTAAATTCAGGGTGAAAGAGAAACTTTATAAAGGGAAGAGCAGCACACACAAATCAAGCTCTGACTTTCAAGCCTCAGACTTTACAGCTTCGGATTTTGCTTGATTTGCTTGCACAAATTCTCCTGCAAACTTGTCCCTCCTAAGACAGCAGGATTAGAATTTGTAAAGCTATTAGCAGGGTAGGTTACATGTGGTCAAGTGTGGCAGCAGAGCCAAATAAATGGAATGTTTCTCTTTGGCTGTGACAGTGTTTAATTAAGCAACTTTTATTTCAGTATTTTTAAAATCTAGAGATGAATTAATTCAGTGTCATGCCGCATTGTGTCTATTAAACCAAATATTCATAAAGTTTGTTTTTTTCCTGAACACTGTTCTACACAGCTGCAGACAAGTCCAGAATACGGCCAAGGGATGAATCCCATTAGCAGACTTGCCCAGATCCAGCAGGCCAAGAAGGAGAAGGAGCCCGAGTACCTGCTGGTGACAGAGCGGGGGCTGCCCCGGCGCAGGGAGTTCGTCATGCAGGTGGGGAGGGCAGGGCCTGGGGGCTGGGGGGACCCTGGGGGGTGGCTCTGAGCATGGCACTGCCCTGGGGGTGCCTGGGGCCTGGGGGTGACCCTGGCACAGCCCTGGGGGTGACCCTGGCACTGCCCTGGGGGTGCCTGGGACCTGGGGGTGACCCTGGGGTGTGGCTCTGAGCATGGCACACACCAATTTTTTTAAAAGACACAGCCAATTCAAAAAAAATGCACAGGGCACCATTAGTGTATGTTGCAACTGCCTACTGTTTTAATTAACAGGAGTTTTAATATTCTGCCAAGAGACACTAAGCTGCTTGTATTTTGTAACTAGAATTTATTGACACTAACGTGGGTAGAAGGTGAGATGATGGAATACAAGTCTTTGTGTGACTTCTGCTTGGGTTCTTTGTGCTTGAAGGCCAGTGATTATTGATAATGACAACTTGCCTAGAACAATGGTCACTTGAACTGTTCTGTGACTCACTGCATGCTGGAGACAGATCACTAATAAGGGAATCCCCTCATTACTGCTTCAGAATTGAATTTTCTTCCTCTTCTGTCCAGGTGAAGGTTGGTGTACACACAGCTGAAGGAATGGGCACCAACAAAAAGGTTGCTAAACGCAATGCAGCTGAAAATATGTTGGAAATTTTAGGTTTCAAAGTCCCTCAACCTCAGCCTCCAAAACCAGCATTAAAGACAGAAGAGAAGGTGAGTCCTGAGGAAGCAGCAGCTGGTTAATGCTGCAGCAAAGGCTGAGCTGAACAGAAGCAGCTTTCTGAGGCTGTGGCAGGGTAGGAAGTTCATTCTCTCTGCCCTAGCCAGGAAACAATTGTATTGAGGGGATTGCTCTCTGAAAAAATATGGAATATCCAGGGTTTTGGATACATTAAACTTTTGGGTTTTCAAGTAAATCAGAGTCTCTTCAGAAGGATAAATGAATGTACTCCTGCTTTATGAAACATCTCAGAGCCTGTGATAATCGAAGTGTTGGTCTTAGGAGCCTGCAGACTCTGCAGCAATAGTTGTGCACAGCCTTGTCACAGTTGCAGTGAAAAGTTTGTTGTGGGTTTATCTGGTGGGTCCCTTAGGGAAGGAGCCTTATGTTCTGCTGCTGATTCAGCAGATGCTGCTGGGGAGCTCAAACAGTGGATCCAGGCTTGGTTTTCTCTTTTTCATGTCTGTGCTCATTTCTGCTCCCCTCAGCAGTAGCAGTGACCAAAGGCAGTTTAACTGGCTTTATTCTGCTATCTGCTGGGGAGCTGTGTTCCTAATACCACTGCTCTGGGGTGTTTTAGGTCTTCAGTGAATAACAATCACTGAACTTCTCTTTTCTTGATAGCAATGTAATTGTTGATGTTTTTGAATAATCGCTTTTCCTTTTATTTTTAAGACCCCAGTGAAAAAACCAGGTGATGGAAGAAAAGTAACCTTCTTTGAGCCAGGCTCTGAAGAGACTTCAGCCAGTGAGTAACCTGGTGAAAGCAGCAGGGCTCTGTCCCAGTCCCTCCAGCACTCTGGGATGGGCACAGCTGTGCAGCTGCTGCCTTGCAAACCAGATGGAAAGGATTGCTTCAAACCCCAAACCAAGTGGAAAGGATTTTGCTATCCTGTTTTCTGCCATCTACAAATTTTGGCTTTCGTCCTTAGACCTGAAACAGCTCAGCCCTTCAGAGCTTCATTAATCTGTTCTGCCATAAAAATGACTCCTTGGTTTATTTTGGTGGCACTGCCTTTATTTTGGTTTGTTTTGGTGGCACTGCCTTCCCTATCTTTCCTGAGCACACCCATAGCTGTGTGTGAGTTCCCTTAAAAAGCTGTTCTTATCCCTCTTTAATCTAACTTACACTGTAGTATCAGTAAATTGCTGTCCATTGACAGTCTTGCCTCTTTGTGCTAATGTTCCATTTTACCTTTCCTACCTGCTTGTTCTCACAATATACAGTTTAAACTTTGCAGACTGTCCCTCTCTTTACATCATTTAATGGTGGCTCTGGCCATTCTGTGGTTTCATTATTTGCTCCTACGGTTTAAATGATGGAATACAAAATTCTGAAAGCAAAAAATATGTCTAGAATGTGGTTGCAGCTGAGGTGTCTGTGAGCTTGGCTGGCCTGTTTGAGCTTCTCCTTCCCTTTGGCAGAAGCAGGTGTTGCAGGGTCAGTAATTCAGTAAGAAAACTCTGTCTCGATGATGCTGAAGCTCTGACCCTCCAAAGGCTGATTGAGCTTACCAAGTTTGTTAGTGTTTCAGAAGTAATTTGAAAAATGAATTATTCTTTTCCAAAATGACTTTTGGTGCCTGTGTGTGCCTGCAGGAGGACTCAAACAGCAGCTCTTCAGTGTGCCCCTCTCTCCTCGCAGGTAATAAAGAAGATGAGTTTAGGATGCCTTATCTCAGCCATCAGCAGCTTCCTGCAGGAATTCTTCCCATGGTCCCCGAGGTTGCCCAGGCTGTAGGAGCCAACCAAGGCCACCACACCAAAGAGTTCAGCAGGGCGGCTGCCAACCCCGCCAAGGCCACGGTGACGGCCATGATCGCGCGGGAGCTGCTCTACGGGGGCACCTCGCCCACGGCCGAGACCATCCTCAAGGGCAGCAGCTCCTCGGGGCCCTTCCCCCCCGGGCCCCTGACCCGGCCCTCCGAGCAGCTGGACTACCTGTCCCACGTCCAGGGCATCCAGGTGGGTGCTGCCCCTGCAGGGCTGCTCTTTGTGCTGAAGCTTTTAGTTCTGCTGAGAGACGGGGTCTGAGCCTGCTGAAGTTCGTGTAACAGTTTCACTTTACCTATGGCATGTACTGAATTTTACATCTTTTAAAATTTAATTTTCAAATGCACATTTCTGTGCCATTCTCAGCTCCCATTCAGTGCTACTCTGAGGTCTTGGAAGAGCAAAATGAAAGAATTCCTGAAAACTGTCCCAGTGTAGGAAGACAGTGTACACTTGAATTTGGCTGATGTGAAATTAGTTTTTTTCACTAATTATCTGTCATGCATTAAGATTTGCTGTAAGCTCTGCATTTTCTTACATTTGCTCCCTTTAATGAGAATTGCATTAAGTTCCTATATTCATATGACAGATAAGCTCAGTGGATCAAAAAGCATAATATAGAAATTTGAAATGCAGCAGTTGTCAGAATAAAGGTTCCAGTAACAATCATTATTCAGGAACCTTGCCAAGCTCTTGTGAGTACTAAAAAACATTCTAAGGTTAAAATTCAAATGGAGTGGTTCTACTGGCTGAGAGAATGATAAGAAAGGCTCAGCTTCATATATGGGCAAAGAATCTGTAGCAGTTGTGATATACTTCCTGTACTTGGTTAACTAAAAATAAATAAATCCTTCTCTTTTCTTCAGGTTGAATATAAAGACTTCCCGAAAAAATAACAAGAACGAGTTTGTATCTCTTATAAACTGTTCCTCTCAGCCACCGCTGATCAGCCATGGGATTGGAAAGGATGTGGAGTCCTGCCACGACATGGTATGATGGGCATTGCTGAAATGCTGAAATGCTGCTCTTGGGCCTTCCCTGAGGGGAGGCCAAGGTTTTATATCACTGCTGGGAGCCATTAGGTGTTCTACAGTTCCTGGGTCATTGCTGTCTAACGCTTCACAGGTTGTGGAAATAATGATTAATAATATCAGAATCTAATCTAAATAATGCTTATTATGCTGAAGATTGGAGCACAGTTTTGGTCTACAAAAAGCACTTCATCCAATTGTTTAATGAAGCCAGATGAAATTCTATACCTTTGCATTTTCCACCATAACTATGGAACTTTATTCTTTAAAAATATTGCCAAAATAAGAACATTTGTTTGGGTTGAGTGCTTTCACTAAGTTACTGAACTAGCCAGAGGCTGAATTGTTGAGTGCTCTCTCTTCTCTTTAGGCTGCACTGAATATTTTAAAGTTGCTGTCTGAGTTGGACCAACAAACCACAGAGATGCCAAGGACAGGAAATGGACCAATGTCTGTGTGAGTGCTTCCCACGACTTCCCTTGCACTGATGCAAATGAGCCCCAGGAGAGTTTTTAGACCAATAACACATGGGGGGTTGGATGCCAGAAAGGCAGGAGCAGAGGGAGGGTTGGATGATCAGGGCTGCTGCTTTCATGTGTCCAAGGCAAAGCAGGGAGCAGCAGTGAGTGGGTGGAGTGTGGTGGCTGTGCTGTGACCCCAGCCCTGTGGGACTCTGCACTGGGCTTGGGGCTCCAGCTGCTCCTCTCTCTCTCTTGCAGTCTTGTGTGTCACAGCTGAAGGGATGTGCAGGGGTCAAAGCTCATTCTCAGCAGAATCATGAAGAGGGTGCAAATTATGGCTGGGTTTGGGAGGAGAGAGAGCTGAGCCTCTCACTGAGATGATAAATTCTCAGATTAACAGTGATGGGATTAACAAAGTGCTAATTGATTAAGAATCGGAGCAGTTATATGGTAACAAATTGTTAAAGTGCACATCAAATTATTTGTATCAAATTTAAAGCATCTTCTTTGTGGAAATAGTGTTTTGTCTCCTAAGTAACAGGTGTTTTCTCATTTCAGATGTGTGAAACAAGAAATGGAAAGTGACCCTCTCCTCAAGCCGGCGAGTGCAAACCCTTTGGGACAAACACTGGACAGCACTGCCTGAAACAGGCTCTTGACTGAACCCAAACCTGAAAGCACCAGAGAAAATCAAATGCTTCCTCTTAATGTAACCTAACTGTTGGAGTGCTACAGTCTCTACAACCTACTGTAGTGTCTAAATCATAACTGTTGCTTTTTCTTCAAACAGTGATACATTTTTAGTTTCATTACGTTGTTTTGATTGAAATGACACTATAAATTTTTCATTTAAAAGTTTCTTAATTGTATCTAGAACCATAGCACAGTTTAGAAACTTTGTCTTCTGAGACTGACATGTTACCTGTGAACTAACTTGGGAAGATCATATCCATGTATGTGGTTATTTTGGTTTTATTGGAATAGCAGCGTTTCACTGGAAACAGGCTGTGTCCCACCATTTTAAAAAGCCCCATATTTTCTCAAAGCAACCCTAATTATCCAATGGTTGAATGAATTTAAACACTTTATGAATTTTAAACTTGGTTTGATCATTTTTGGTTAATTTCTAGTTTTCTTGAGTGTGGGGTGGGGGAGCTCGCAGCGCCGTGACTTTCAGCGATCTCGGAGCTGTTTTAGGGACTGTGCTGGTGGCTCACAGCTCACTACAGTACAGGATATGATCTCAATGTAGTGCATATAAAACTGCAGATTGATTTTCCTTGAGTGCTTTATACTGTTTAATTACATCTCCATGTAGGGCTGAAAAAAACGACCTATGTTTCTATATACTGTGTTGCTTTTGATGTTGTGTTCCTGCGCACGGGGGTGCGCTGGTTTGCCTTGGTCAGGTACAGCACGATAGCCGCGCGAGTTCAGTACTGCTTCCGTTCATTGTTTACGCTGGAACTTTTTCTCCCCATGGAATGTAAGTAAAACGTAGTGTTTGTCACCAATAAATGGTAATACTACATTTTTTTGGTTAATTTATTCCTGTACACCACCACAGGGGCTGCTTTTTGATAGGTTTGTAATGCTTGTGCTCTAGTCCGGGCAGTGTGTTAAGCTGTGGAGTAACTTCCCGTGGTTCTCGAGTGCATAGAGAATGTTCCATGTTCTGTGCTGTGCAGGGTGTGCAGACCGGGCAGGGCAGGGGAATGCAAAGTGATGTGGGTACAGTCTGTTCTTTGTGCCACAGTGTCAGTGCAGCTGTGTTAATGGGAGCTCAAACTGGACTTCAAAGTGAAACTTAAAAGTTCACTGAAACGAGGAAGCTGGCCAGTGAATGGGACTTCCTCGAAGTGGAGATGAAACTCTGTGTCCTTGTTTGCTTGTGAGTGGAGGCCGGTCCTGGCTGGGCCCAGCATGCTGGGCAGGGCTGCAGGCAGAGCTGGGTGCTGCCCCAGGCTGGCACTGGCACTGGCACTGTCTGTCCCGTGTGAGTATGCTCAGTGTTTATGTGCTGTGACCTGCAGGAGCAGCTCCTGCTCAGAGAGCACTTCCTGCAGGTGCTCTCTCACAGCTGAATGTCTTGGCCATTTGATTTGCATCATCCAAAGCAATCGGGCCACAGGAACTGCAGACCAGATTGCATTGAATTACGTTGGGTGTGATCATTATAAGCTAAAAACCCCCAAACATTGTAAAGCTTTTTTTGTTTTTAATTTTTTTTTACATTTGTAGAACTAAAACGCTGTACATTTAAAAATTAAAAGAAACTTGCTAGGCTAAGGCTTTGTATTGCAAATTTTTCCAACTCATGAACTCCTGACTAAACAATTCCTGTTGGAGGGCAGGGAGCACACTGACAGCCGTGGGCAGGGGTCTCCCCACCTTCATCTGCTGCTGACTTCTCCTGCTCTTGGGACTGCTCTGCAGCAGTCACTGTGGCCAGTGCTGTGTTTTGTAAGAACCTGGGTGAAGGCACCTTGCCACAGAGCTGTTCAGTGCTGCTGAACACCCTGATCCCCTCTTGGCCTGTGAAAGAGAAGTGTCTCCTGTCCCAGCTCCGTGGCACCTGTGGGTTTGGGTAAGCTTTGCCTGACTCCTGCAGTCCCTCACCTGACTGTTCTTGTACTCTGCAGGAGGGCCAAATGGGAATGGGAGCCACAGCAGTAATCCATTCTGTGAATTTTGTGTTTGGGAGTTTTCCTATTCTAAAAGAACAGTGTGTGTGATTTGGCAGAAGCTCATGAAGCTTTTTTTCCAACCCCCATCGTGTGCTGTTTTGATTAGCACAGAAGCTGCTGACCCTACAGTTCAGGGAGATCTTTTCATGGCTTTCTTGAAGCCTACCTCTATTTTTTAATAAAGTCCATTTGCTGGAAAATCACAATCTGTATTAGAAATGTCAAGAATATTTTAGGCATCTGGTGCTGATTTTCTGGTTTAGGTTATTATGTTGGGAAAGCAGAGGTTGTATCCCAAAAAAAGTTTGGATTTCTTCATAGTCCTGATTTTAAAAGAACCCTAAACATACCAGTGTAGCAGTTAAGAGGATGGCACATGAAACATTTAATCTACCAAGGCCTTGTTTAGCAATTTAGGAACATTTCATCTTTTCCTGTCTCCCCTGCCCAGAGAAAGGAATGATTCTGTGCTGGCACTCGTGAGCTGGCACAGGGGAGATGCTGAGAGTGAGTCCCCGGGAGGGCTTTTCCACCTGGTTTTGCCAAGGAGAATAAAACCCAAACATAAAATCCAATAAATTTAATTCTAAGTTCTGCTGCAGCTATTTCCTATCTCAGACCTCCCCACTTTCCCTTCCTTGCCAAGCTAGGCAACACAAATCACGGTTACAGTTCCTTTTGTGTTGTGCATGTGACAGTTTTGCAGTGTAACAAGATTAGTTTTCCCTATAATCCTCTTAAAATATCCTTCCTTTGACTGTCTTTTCATCTTTTGGTGTTCTGGAACTTGGATTAACAGCACTGAGATTTATTCCACAAGTCCTGTTTGATAAGCTGCTTTCAAAAATTAGTTGCCTACAAACACACTTAACTCTGAAAAAGCATTTTAAAGGAGCTGGATTAAGCAGCGTGTGTAAGAAACAAAGCACGGAGCCATGACATGATTCTGAGCCGGTCGGGACCAGAGCTCCTTCCTGCAGGACACAGCTGTTCCTCTCCTGGGTTGACTCCGGGCTCATGTACAGGCTTCTGGCTTTGTTCCTCTCCCTGCCCGCGCCCCCGCGGGACTCCATCCCACCCCCATCTCTTGGGCTGCTGTTATTGCAGAGACACAATTGCTGCCTTCCGAGCCCGCCGGCACGGAGAGGTGGGCACGGAGAGGAGGGCACGGAGAGGAGATGGGCACGGAGAGATGATGGCCCTGGAGAGGGGACGGGCAGCTGCGTAGCCCAGGCAGAGCTCCGGGAGCAGCAGGACCCGGCTGGGCCGAGCACGGCCGCGATGGATGGCGGCGCTGCAGCGGCTCTTAACTGTTGGTTTTTGTTTTGTTTTGTAAAAGAAAACTGGGTGTCGAAAGCCACGCTCGCCCATCCCACTAAAGGAAAGCACAGGTACCGATAGCCGGGGTTGTGCTGCTCCGCCCGGCCGCCTGCCCCGGCCCGGCCCCGCGCGGCGCCGCGAAATGGCGGCACCGCCTGCCCCGCTCTGCGCCGGCGGCACGGCAGCGACAGCGGCGGGAGGGCGGGACAGGCCAGGCCAGGACAGGATAGGACAGGACAGGACCGGGCAAGGCAGGGGCGGCCCGGCCCCTCCGTGAGCCCGGCCCGCTCCCCGCGGCCCCGCCCGGCGCGGCCCCTCAGCGCGGGCGGGCCCGGGGCGGGGCCTGCGGGCCCATAAATGGCACCGCGCGGAGCGCCGCGGCCTCTTTCTCCGGGTCGGCCGAGGTGAGTGCGGGTCTGGCGGGGCTGGGAGGGTCCGGGATTCCGCCCCGCCGTGTCCCCAGGGCGCCTCACCGGCCCCGGGCCGCCCTTCCCGGTGGCTCCTGCGGCGCTCGCTGGTAGCGGTGATGACTCTTTCCCCGTCGGAGCGACAGTGCTGACCATCGCTGTCCAAGCCAGGCCGTGTCTGATGCCCAGCGGAGCGCCGCGGGCCGGTGCTGCCCTCCGCCGCTCCCGGTGCTCACTGTGCTTTGTTCCCGCAGGCGCGGCGGAGCCCGAGGCCCGCGGAGCCGTGCCGGAGCCGGGCCGCCATGCGGGCAGGGCCGGGCCCGTGCGGGGCCCAGGCGGTGAGTGTGGAAACGGCTGTAGGTGCTCGGGCTTGATTCGGCTGTTCGCAGGGGGTGCTGGGCTACCTGGGCCGGGCTGCTGTCTGCGGAGAGCTGCCGGCCGAGGGTGCCTCCTGCCGGCCCCGGCGCGGGCGCTGCTGGCGGCTCCGGGAGCGCTGCGGGGCTCCCGCGGGGCCGGGGCTCGGGCGCGCTCCCGCGCGGGGCCGGGGCTCGGGCGCGCTCCCGCGCGGGGCCGGGGCTCGGGCGCGCTCCCGCGCGGGGCCGGGGCTCGGGCGCGCTCCCGCGCGGGGCCGGGGCTCGGGCGCGCTCCCGCGCGGGGCCGGCCCAGGGCCTCACGTGGACACCGGGCCTGGGGCTGCACAGGCCACAATAACCGGTTAATCTCTGCCTGACTAGATGCAAAGGCCATAATAACCGGTTAATCTCTGCCTGACCCCTCTTTTTCTGTTAAATGTCTTGGCTGTCTTGAGCTCTGCTCTGGAGCCCCCATACTTCGGTGTCTGTTTTTTGGGGAATGCTTCCCTGTCCTGTGTACCTTGGAGCACGCCAAGCAGCCACGTTTTGGGGGAGGATTTACATTAACTCCCTCATTGCCCATAGTTCTGCCAGGGCCGTGGGAGTGTGGCACAGCTGCCCTGGGTGTGCAGCCACAGCTCCCAGGGGCTTGCTGGTGTAAGTGATGACTGAATTTTTTCCCCATCAGAGCGACAGTGTTGATTTCTTTGCTCTTCAAGCCAGATCATGTCTGATGCACCAGCAGGGGAGTGCTGCAATGTCCCACACCCTGGTGTTAACAAATAACCAAAATATTGGAGTGAGAATTTTAGTACTGGAATATTAAAATATTGATAATTCTCTTTGGCTTTATCCCCAGGGCACTGTGAAGGCAGAAGTTGAGGGGTTGAGCCCTGGGGAGACATGAAGTTAAGGCTGCAGCTGACAGTGAAGAATTGGGTGATGTGGGCAGTTGTCTGCTTTGCTCCACCATGCCTGAACCTCTAAATCTTGAAGTAAGTGTGAATCACATGTGTAATTAAATTTTAAAAAAGGGAAAAACAAGAGGGGCAGAAGTACCTTTCTGCAAGGGAATTGCTGCTGGTTTATCCCTAAAGACCGTACTTGCTGGTGTAAGTGATGACTGAATTTTTTCCCCATCAGAGCGATAGTGTTGATTTCTTTGCTCTTCAAGCCAGATCATGTCTGATGCACCAGCAGGGGAGTGCTGCAGTGTCCCACACCCTGGTGTTAACAAATAACCAAAATTTTGGAGTGAGAATTTTAATACTGGAAATAGTAAAATATTAATGGTTCTCTTTGGCATTATCCCCAGGGCACTGTGAGGACAGAAGTTGAGGGGTTGAGCCCTGGGGAGACATGAAGTTAAGGCTGCAGCTGACAGTGAAGAGGTGATGAGGACATTGTCTGGTTTGCTCCACCACGTGCTCCTTTGTCAGGGGAGAATTGTAAGTCTTTAATTCACCTAGGGCTTTAGTAAAGAAAAAGGGCAGAAGCACCTTTCTCCAAGGAATTTGCTTCTGCAGTGCCTTGACAGGTTAAAGTCCCTGGAGGTTTGGCAGAGTGGGTATTACTAGTGTTGCAGAAGGAGTCCTTGTAAGTGCTAAAACCTGAAAATCCCTGTTAAAAGTACTCCAGTTTCCTGCAGGGAAGTTCAGGGGCATAAATGTGATGTTTTTGTCTTGCCCCATTCAAGCAGTGTTAAAGCAAGGTACTTCTTGAAGAGTGGCAGCTTTTGTTCTTTGTAGTTTTTGGGGTTCTCAATGTCCTGAGAAGTGGATGAAAGTCATGCTTTCAGCAGTGTGTCTGTTGGCAAGAGAGGGATTGCTTTCGGTTTTCTTTTTGTTACTTGAAGATAACCTGTGGGATCTGAAAACCTGCCTGTCTGGTTAGCATTTCACTAATTCTGAGATCCTGTTTGGAGTGCCTGGCAGGGAGAAAACTTCTGCTCTGTGCAGAGCAGCCCTTATCTAATGGTTTTCATGGGGACTGGGGTGGGTTTGAAAGCTGGGGTACAGTGCATAGACAAAATGTTGGCTGCTCTCTTGACAGGTTGAGGTTGATGAAAAGTTGTCCCGAGCCCTGCTCGAGTGCAGGTTTCTGCTAAAGAAGATGGATGGTGCTGCTGCCGTGCTGCTGCCTGGGATCCTCATCCAAGCCACGGCATTCACATCAGCCCGAGCAGCTCTGACCTTCCCTCAGAGCTGTCAGGAGTGATAAATTTGTGTCCTGCCAACTTCAGTGGAGGGTGTTCCATGCCCAGTATCCAGGGGACAAAAGTGTAGTTGGAATGGGTTCTGGAGCTTGCTGCATGTTTGCAGTTGGGTGCTTTTGTCTGCAGGGGTGCATTCCCTGCCTGGCAGCTCTGTTGTGCTGCCACAGTCACGCAGGGCAAGGAATCCTTTCCTCAGAGCAGCTGCCAGGTGTGGGAGGATGGCCTTGTGAGAGAGGGAGGGAGGGCTTGGGTCTGCCCTGCATGCAGGAGGCCTCAGTGGTGTATCCCTGGCAGCAGTTTCTGTACTGCAGAGCCTGTTTTCAATAAAATTGAGTACTGGGTGAGTTTGGCTGGTGACTGAAATTCTCTTGACCCGTGTTTAACGCTCGTTCCTGGATCTCTGAATTGTCTGGGGGGTGGGAGAGGCTGCTGCCTCAAGCCGAGGGGGGAGGCATGAGCTCATGGCAGCTGAGCTCTACACCCTGGAGTAGAAGTGCTTGGCTGGGGCTTGTGGCTGCTGCTGTGCTGCAGGTCTGGGGAGAGGTGCAGCCTGTGCTCAGCCTCTGCATAACTAATCCTAATCCCTTTCTGTGGTTCTGGGCTGGGACTTTTGGTGTCTGAGCCCATAGTGGCCTTTGGCATGCTTGCTTAGCAGGAAACAGCAATGATGGAAAATCAGCTACTGTTCAACTCAATTAAATTGAGTAGAGATTTTTCTCATTCAATTAATGCAAGCAGCCATGATCTTTTGGAAACTGCTTATTGGTGAGGGACCAGAGCTGCTGTTAATACAATTACTTTCATTAATTTAATAAGCAGACCTACCAGCAAGCATTCTGTAGGGAGGAGGGAGTGCTTGTCCAGAGGGAGCTGGCGGGACATGCAGCTGGAACATGTTCTTGGCATGTCTTACCTCTGCAAGAGCAGTTGCTCGGGTGAGGTCTCCAGCTCTGCACCAGGATAAATTTTAAATGGTCGGGGGGTCGCTGGTCCCGCGCCCCGAACGCTGCAGGGCAGGGTTGGGGGCCCGGCCGGCAGGGGGCGCTGTGCGCCCCCAAAACCCGCTGCGGTGACCCCAGAGCCCCCAGACCCACTGCAGTGACCCCGGAGCCCCCAGCCCCACTGCAGTGACCCCGGAGCCCCCAGACCCACTGCAGTGACCCCGGAGCCCCCAGCCCCACTGCACTGACCCCGGAGCCCCCAGAGCCCCCAGACCCGCTGCAGTGCCCCCAGAGCCCCCAGCCCCGCTGCAGTGGCCCCGGAGCCCCCAGCCCCGCTGCAGTGCCCCCAGAGCCCCAGACCCACTGCAGTGACCCCAGACCCACTGCAGTGACCCCAGAGCCCCAGACCCACTGCAGTGCCCCAGAGCCCCCAGCCCGCTGCAGTGGCCCCGAGCCCCAGCCCCACTGCAGTGCCCCCAGAGCCCCCAGCCCCACTGCAGTGCCCCCAGAGCCCCAGCCCACTGCAGTGCCCCCAGAGCCCCCAGACCCACTGCAGTGACCCCAGACCCACTGCAGTGACCCCGGAGCCCCCAGACCCACTGCAGAGCCCCCCAGCCCCACTGCAGTGACCCCCAGAGCCCCCAGCCCCACTGCAGTGACCCCCAGCCCCACTGCAGTGCCCCAGAGCCCCCAGCCCCACTGCAGTGACCCCCAGCCCCACTGCAGTGCCCCCAGAGCCCCCCAGACCCACTGCAGTGACCCCAGACCCACTGCAGTGACCCCGGAGCCCCAGCCCCGCTGCAGTGACCCCGGAGCCCCCAGCCCGCTGCAGTGCCCCAGAGCCCCCAGACCCACTGCAGTGCCCCGGAGCCCCCAGCCCCCGCTGCAGTGACCCCGAGCCCCCAGACCTGCTGCAGTGACCCCGGAGCCCCCAGCCCCACTGCAGTGACCCCGGAGCCCCCAGACCCACTGCAGAGCCCCCAGCCCCACTGCAGTGGCCCCGGAGCAGCTGTGACAGACCCGCCCGGGGCTCTGGTGCCGCCCTGCGTGGGCCGCAGCCGCCGTGCAGGGCAGAACGCGGGTACCAGATCTCACTGCGGTGCTCGGTGAGCGCTGCGGAGCAGGAGCTTTGACCGAGCTTAAAGCAGCCTGACCTGCTGGCCCTGGCCAGCGCCCGGGTTTGTCTGCTGGATGGCTGGAACGAGGATGGGGGTCAGAAGTGCATTCTGGACAGAGGCTGGCTTGCAGCTGCTCCTGTCAAAGGGGAGCTTTTTGGAGAGCCGGCACAGCAGAGGCACGGTGTGGCTGCTGTGTGAGCTCTGTCTCGCACGTCCCTGCACAGAGCCGGCACAGCCACAGCCACAGCGTGTCCCTGCACAGCCACAGGGTGTCCCTGCACAGCCACAGGGTGTCCCTGCACAGCCACAGGGTGTCCCTGCTCAGAGCTGCCACAGCCACAGCGCGTCCTGCACAGCCACAGGGTGTCCTGCACAGCCACAGCCACAGCGTGTCCCTGCTCAGAGCTGCCACAGCGTGTCCTGCACAGCCACAGCGTGTTCTGCACAGAGCCTGCACAGCCACAGCCACAGGGTGTCCCTGCACAGCCACAGTGTGTCCCTGCTCAGTCCCTGCTGTCCCTGCTCAGTCCCTGCTCAGAGCTCCCACAGCCTGCCCCTGCTCAGTCCCTGCTCTGTCCCTGCTCAGTCCCTGCTCTGTCCCTGCTCAGTCGCTGCTCTGTCGCTGCTGTCCCTGCTCAGTCCCTGCTCAGAGCTCCCACAGCCTGTCCCTGCTCAGTCCCTGCTCAGTCCCCTGCTCTGTCCCTGCTGTCCCTGCTCAGTCCCTGCTCAGAGCTCCCACAGCCTGTCCCTGCTCTGTCCCTGCTGTCCCTGCTCAGTCCCTGCTCTGTCCCTGCTCTGTCCCTGCTCAGTCCCTGCTCAGAGCTCCCACAGCCTGCCCCTGCTCCGTGCCGTGCTGGGGCTCTGCAGAAGCAGACCTTGCTGCTGGTACTCGTGTAGCTTTCTAAACTGGAGCCTGGAGTCACTCTCGGGGCTGGTATGTTTAAGCAAATGTTTACCTTCCTCAAACAGATCTGTTTCTTGGTGCCGTGCACATTTGAAAGAAAAATAGCATAGATTATTTGTCTGATGTTGCTTTTAATAGAAATTTTCATACACATTCCTGTTCCCAAAGAGAGAGTTGCAACATTCCTATTCCCGAAGACCAAGGCACATTTTGACTGCATGGTGATTATATTCTTTTAAAGCCATGTGCTAGCTGCTGCATTAGCACGAGTGCTGGGCCTGGGGACTGTGCTCTGCTGCTGCCCCTCAGGGAATCGTGCAGAGCTGGGCCTGCCTGGGCTTGCCTCAGCTAATTAGCTGAGAAATGCAATTTCCTTTTGAATGTCCTTCCTGCTCTAGAGCGACATGCATTGCTTGAATGACTCACCCGAAGTCACAGAGGAAGGTTCGGCTTCCTAGAGCCCGTAGCTCCCGGCTTTGCCCTTCTTTCCTCCCCCAGCCTTCGTGCCTCTTGCTCACTCAAGAATTTGCCACACGTGCGATTTCCAAGGTGACAACACCTGACCACTGCCAAGGAAATGAGATGCCTGTTCTTTGCTGCAGACATCTAGTGATGTATAAAGAAGCTAAAGTTCTATTTATTATATTTTTTGAACGTTTTACCACGTTATGCCCAAGCTGATGCAGTGCTAAGTCTCTGTGCCCATGCCTCAAAAATTGTACATGCTGAAGGTGTTAACCTGTCGTCTAATGATATTTTCTGTTTTTCTAGAAACATCTTTGCAGCAGTTTCCCTGAAATGGGAGCACTCTGTCCATACCTACTCTTAGTACAATAGCACAGTCACTTGCAAAAAAGCGATTTATAAATCCCAGTTCAGTGTTCAGCAAGGTATAACATCTGTTGTGATCAATATTTTAGAGCAAGCCTCTTTGATTAAAAAGTTACAGTAAAGTCCTTTGCTTTGTGCTGAATAGCTAAATAATTCACAGGAGTGGCTGTAATCTCTCTAAGCTTCTTGCATTTTGAATTAAGAAGAAAATTCAGAGTAATTCTGTAGAGAGGTAGCATAGCCAGCTGGATCATTCTCCTTAGGAGCTGCTGTTCTGGCAGTGAAGTACTTCCCATTTTTAATGGCTCCTGAGGTAACCTGGAGTCAAATCCTGCAAAAAAAAATCTCTATCATCTGTTTTTGATGGTAATCTTTCGATAATCCGGTGGGTAACTGCCAGCAGTCAGGGCTGAAGAGTTTTTGGTTTGATGAGTTCTCAGAAAGGGATGGGTGGGTGTATGGCCAGCGAGAGGAGCCACAGAGAGGGCAGGAGATGCAGAGGGGATGGTGTGAGCAGCACAGAGTGCAGGGGATGCAGAGGGGATGGTGTGAGCAGCACAGGGTGCAGGGGATGCAGAGGGGATGGTGTGAGCAGCACAGGAGCACAGGGGATGCAGAGGGGATGGTGTGAGCAGCACAGGGTGCAGGGGATGCAGAGGGGATGGTGTGAGCAGCACAGAGCACAGGGGATGCAGAGGGGATGGTGTGAGCAGCACAGGGTGCAGGGGATGCAGAGGGGATGGTGTGAGCAGCACAGGGGTGCAGGGGATGCAGAGGGGATGGTGTGAGCAGCACAGGGTGCAGGGGATGCAGAGGGGATGGTGTGAGCAGCACAGGGTGCAGGGGATGCAGAGGGGATGGTGTGAGCAGCACAGAGTGCAGGGGGATGCAGAGGGGATGGTGTGAGCAGCACAGGGTGCAGGGGATGCAGAGGGGATGGTGTGAGCAGCACAGAGCACAGGGGGATGCAGAGGGGATGGTGTGAGCAGCACAGGGTGCAGGGGATGCAGAGGGGATGGTGTGAGCAGCACAGGGTGCAGGGGATGCAGAGGGATGGTGTGAGCAGCACAGGGTGCAGGGGATGCAGAGGGATGGTGTGAGCAGCACAGGGGCAGGGGATGCAGAGGGGATGGTGTGAGCAGCACAGGGGCAGGGGATGCAGAGGGGATGGTGTGAGCAGCACAGAGCTGCAGGGGATGCAGAGGGATGGTGTGAGCAGCACAGGGTGCAGGGGATGCAGAGGGGATGGTGTGAGCAGCACAGGGGTGCAGGGGATGCAGAGGGATGGTGTGAGCAGCACAGGGTGCAGGGGGATGCAGAGGGGATGGTGTGAGCAGCACAGGGTGCAGGGGATGCAGAGGGGATGGTGTGAGCAGCACAGGGTGCAGGGGATGCAGAGGGGATGGTGTGAGCAGCACAGAGGGTGCAGGGGATGCAGAGGGATGGTGTGAGCAGCACAGGGAGCACAGGGGATGCAGAGGGGATGGTGTGAGCAGCACAGGGTGCAGGGTGCAGGGGATGCAGAGGGGATGGTGTGAGAGCAGCACAGGGTGCAGAGGGGATGCAGAGGGGATGGTGTGAGCAGCACAGGGTGCAGGGGATGCAGAGGGGATGGTGTGAGCAGCACAGGGGTGCAGAGGGATGCAGAGGGGATGGTGTGAGCAGCACAGGGTGCAGGGGATGCAGAGGGGATGGTGTGAGCAGCACAGGGCACAGGGGATGCAGAGGGGATGGTGTGAGCAGCACAGGGTGCAGGGGATGCAGAGGGGATGGTGTGAGCAGCACAGGGTGCAGGGGATGCAGAGGGGATGGTGTGAGCAGCACAGGGTGCAGAGGGATGCAGAGGGGATGGTGTGAGCAGCGCACAGGGTGCAGGGGATGCAGAGGGGATGGTGTGAGCAGCACAGGGGTGCAGGGGATGCAGAGGGGATGGTGTGAGCAGCACAGGGTGCAGGGGATGCAGAGGGGATGGTGTGAGCAGCACAGAGTGCAGGGGATGCAGAGGGGATGGTGTGAGCAGCACAGGGTGCAGGGGATGCAGAGGGGATGGTGTGAGCAGCACAGAGTGCAGGGGATGCAGAGGGGATGGTGTGAGCAGCACAGGGTGCAGGGGGATGCAGAGGGGATGGTGTGAGCAGCACAGGGTGCAGGGGATGCAGGGGATGGTGTGAGCAGCACAGGGTGCAGGGGATGCAGAGGGGATGGTGTGAGCAGCACAGGGTGCAGCAGGGGATGCAGGGGATGGTGTGAGCAGCACAGAGTGCAGAAGGGGATGCAGAGGGGATGGTGTGAGCAGCACAGGGTGCAGGGGATGCAGAGGGGATGGTGTGAGCAGCACAGGGTGCAGGGGATGCAGAGGGGATGGTGTGAGCAGCACAGGGTGCAGGGGATGCAGAGGGGATGGTGTGAGCAGCACAGGGTGCAGGAGTCGACGGGGATGCAGAGGGGATGGTGTGAGCAGCACAGGGTGCAGGGGATGCAGAGGGATGGTGTGAGCAGCACAGGGTGCAGGGGATGCAGAGGGGATGGTGTGAGCAGCACAGGGTGCAGGGGATGCAGAGGGGATGGTGTGAGCAGCACAGAGCACAGGGTGCAGGGGATGCAGAGGGGATGGTGTGAGCAGCACAGAGCACAGGGTGCAGGGGATCACAAACCCCTCTAGTGACCATGCTGAATGTCCCTGGAGGCAGCCAGGGCCCTGTGGGTTTGTGCTGCAGGTGCTGAGGTGTGTGGGGGCTGTGAGGGCTCTGGAAGCACCTGATGCCTTTGGCCAGTGCAGTAGGGATTTATTTCAGAGCAAGGCTCTGCTGCTCCTTGTGTTACCAGCTGTCTGTGAATTAATGACTCACAGGGTTGATACCATCCCAGAGGAGGATGATTTTAAGGTCTTGTGCTTCACTGTGTCACATAACCTGTCACCAGCTTGGGGCCTCTCAGGGGCACTTGGTGGTGTCTGAGTGGAGGGATGTGATCCCCAGAGATGCCTTGGGATAAATCTCTGGTGCAGGTCATTTTGGCTTCTGCAGTGAGGATCTCTGCCAAGCTGAAAGCCAGTTTCATTTCTTGGTGCTCTGTAACGAGAGCAGCATTTTGTCTCTGGAAGGTTTTCTTTGTGCTGCAGAAGCCCCTTACTGAGCCACTGGCTCCTGAAGAGGCTGGAGGTTATTTCAGGAGCAGAATGGAAAACAGCTATGGAAGAGTTCTTCATTTTCAAACTCTGCCCAAACTGTTGATCATGGGAAACCCTGCTTTTAGCAAGTTCTTTCAGAATTAAATACTGAAGCTATAAAGAATGCAGTGTTTGTGTACTAGTTTTTAAAAACTCTGGAATCTTCCACAAGCGTTTTCTTTGCTGCTGCCTCATCCCTGAGAGTTGTAACATAAGGTCTTATCAAGAGCTGGTGGCATTGCAGGACTGCCAGGCCTTCCCTTCTGTCACTGTAGCCTGGAGATGCAGGAGGATGAAAGACTCAGCCCAAGGGACCCTGGCAGCAGCTGTTTCTGCACAGGCTGTCACTTGGTGACACAGGGCACTGCCAATGTCTCTGCATCGTCCTGAGCAGGGCTGTGCAGGGTGCTGGCTGCAGCTCCACACCCTGTGTGACTGTGCAGACAGATCCTGCAAATCCCGGGGCGGTGTGTGTGAGAGAGCACGAGAGAGAATTCTGAGGAGAAGCAGATCATGACGTTGGCAGATCATTTTCCCTGCAAATGAAAATCAGCTCATGGTGTTGACACTTACTGGGTCCTGCCTGTTTCCCTTCAGGAGTTTTATCCCCATTCATCATTGTCGTCTCCACAATTTCCACCACCTGGCTTTGGGAAAAAACGAACCTGTTGGAAAAGCAAGGCTGGACGCTCCCGGAGAGCGGCTGTGTGCTGCGGGCAGGAAGGCGGCGGCAGGGAGAGAGGCTGCTCTCTGGAGATGCCAGCCGTTCCCATGACAACCCAAAAACCTGTCACCGCTGCGATCCCCGGGGAGTGTCCCACGGCGAGAGGCAGGGCCGGGGTCCTGCTGGCTCGGGCTCATGACAGCAAACTGCTGCTCCCACTCTGCCTCCTGCTCTCCAGCTGAGGAGCTCAGCTTTTAATGGTGAGCACTCCAGCAGAAAATCCAGATCTTTTATGACCTGCTGAAGAGCCCATGTGATTTTCTTTTGTAAAAATCTTTCATTGGCATGGGATGGAGACGGGGGGGCCATGGGGGATTTGTGCTTTTCCTCACCCTAGCCCTGTGCTAAGCAGTTTTCTTCTGCATTTGAAGCAGAAAGTGTTAAAAGACCATTTTCTACATAGTATCTTCATAGGTATGCCGTATGTGGGATTGCATTCATCTGACGATTTTCATAAGCAAAGAGCCCTTGCATATTTAGAAACAAGAGATAAAATATGCCCAGAAATGGAGCCAAAGGTAAAGGAAAAGAACAACAAAAAATGTAATTTTCTTAAATAACTGTATTGCTCTAAGGACAAACTGTTCCTTCTGTGAGTTGAGCATGTTCTGCTGGAAAGGCAGGAGTTAGCAATACTTCTCCATAACTTAGACTATTCTGTTATCTCTAGCTTTCCAAACATTTTTTGTCCCTTATTCTAAATTTTTAGTATTTTGAGTCATTAAATATTAAGATCACTGACTTTTACTTTTTTCCCCTTTTTTTGAAAAGCACACTCATTCCCCAAAGGTTTGAGTAGCAAATGCTGGTTGTTGCCACCTGGGGATGTCAGCGGTTTGGGGTCAGGCTCGGTGCGGTGCAGAGGCGCCAGGGCTGGGACCCTGAGCAGGCTCAGCCCCTGGCAGAGCCCCGGGAGCTGCTCAGCTCTGCTCCCACCTGCTCAGCCGCCCACCCCTGCAGCTCGGCGCTCCGAGGGGGCTCTGTGCTGTGTGCAGCTCCTCCAGCCGCTCCCCTGGCCCCGCTGCAGCTCCTCCCTGGGCATTTGTGGTTTCTTGGTTGTTGCTGCTGCTGCATCTGCCCTGTTCTCACAATGACAGGGACAGCTCCCGGGCTGGGGTGTCACAACAGCAAGACTCAGTCAGAAAAGGACCGGGAAGGTCATTTCTGTCAGACAGCAGATTCACTTTAACCAGGCTCAGGCGAGCCGGGGGTGCTGCTGGCTCCGGGGGAGCCCGGGGGGTGCAGGTAACACTGGCACACCTGAGCCCCTCTCTCAGGTGTGGGGTGGAAACCTCAGCACTGCCAGCCCTGAACCCTAGCAAAGCCTCTCAGACTGATTTTCTAGGAGCTGTAAGGAAAAAAAAGAGACATCAAAGAAAACTATTTTGGTTTGAAAATCAGTTGATATTTCCAGGTTGGCTGGAAATTCACTGTTTCCAGGAGTCCCAGCTCTTTCTGCCCTGGTCTCTTGGCATCGACAAACCAGGTGTGCCAACCCTGGAGGAATCTCAGTGGAGCACTGCCAAGTGTGGGTGATGTTTGCAGCTGCAGGAATGTGCGTGTCCCCTGTGGGGTGTGGGCAGGAGGGGCACGGGGCTGGGCCAGCACCCGGAGAGCTCCTGGCTCTGCTCCTGCTGCCAGGCTGGGCCAGGCTCTGCCCTCCCTCCTGCTCCTGTGCCCTGGGCAGCGGCAAGTGGGGCTGTAGGTACCCCAGCACTGGCTGTGTGTCTGTCTGTGTGTCTGTCTGTCTGTGCTGTGTGTGTGTGTGTGTGTGTGTCTGTCTGTCTGTCTGTCTGTGTGTGTGTCTGTGTGTCTGTGTGTCTGTGTGTGTGTGTCTGTGTGTGTGTCTGTGTGTGTCTGTCTGTGTGTGTGTGTGTGTTTGTGTGTGTCTGTGTGTCTGTCTGTGTGTCTGTGTGTCGTGTGTGTGTGTGTGTGTTTGTGTGTGTGTGTCTGTCTGTGTGTCTGTCTGTGTGTGTGTGTGTGTGTGTTTGTGTGTGTGTCTGTCTGTCTGTCTGTCTGTGTGTCCATGTGTCCGTGTGTCCGTGTGTGTGTGTGTGTGTGTCCGTGTGTGTGTCTGTGTGTCTGTCTGTCTGTCTGTGCTGTGTGTGTCTGTCTGTGTGTCTGTGTGTGTGTGTGTGTGTGTGTTTGTGTGTGTGTGTGTCTGTCTGTGTGTCTGTGTGTGTGTGTGTGTGTCTGGTGTGTGTGTGTGTGTCTGTGTGTCTGTCTGTGTGTGTGTGTCTGTGTGTCTGTGTCTGTGTGTGTCTGTGTCTGTGAGTCTGTCTGTGTGTCTCTGTGTGTGTGTGTCTGTGTGTCCGTCTGTCTGTCTGTCTGTCTGTGTGTGTGTCTGTGTGTCCGTGTGTCTGTCTGTGTGTGTGTGTCTGTCTGTGTGTCCGTGTGTGTGTGTCTGTCCCTGGAGTCCCTGGAGTGTCCCCGGTGCTGCTGCAGCACCGCCTGTGCTGCCCCTGCTCCGGGCAGTTCTCTGCAGGCCAAGGCCAAAGCTTTGCTTTCGGCCCGAGCTGAGGGGAGCGAGGGGGCGACAGCTGTCTGCACCCGGGCGCTGCAGGAGGGCCCGGCCGGGGGCTGGTGCTCGGGGTGCAGCGGGACAGGAGGGGGGCTGCAGGAGGGCCCTGGGTGGGGGGCTGGTGCTCGGGGTGCAGCTGGGAGAGGAGGGGCTGCAGGAGGCCCTGGGTGGGGGGCTGGTGCTCGGGGTGCAGCTGGGAGAGGAGGGGGCTGCAGGAGGGCCTGGGTGGGGGCTGGTGCTCGGGGGTGCAGCGGGACAGGAGGGGCTGCAGGAGGGCCCTGGGCCGGGGGCTGGTGCTCGGGGTGCAGCGGGACAGGAGGGGGGCTGCAGGAGGCCCTGGGTGGGGGGCTGGTGCTCGGGGGTGCAGCTGGGACAGGAGGGGGGCTGCAGGAGGGCCTGGTCGGGGGCTGGTGCTCGGGGTGCAGCTGGGACAGGAGGGGGCTGCAGGAGGGCCTGGGTGGGGGCTGGTGCTCGGGGGTGCAGCGGGACAGGAGGGGGGCTGCAGGAGGCCCTGGGTGGGGGCTGGTGCTCGGGGTGCAGCTGGGAGAGGAGGGGGCTGCAGGAGGCCCTGGGTGGGGCTGCTGCTCGGGGCGCAGCGGGACAGGAGGGGGGCTGCAGGAGGGCCTGGGTGGGGGCTGGTGCCGAGCAGGGACAGGAGGGGGCTGCAGGAGGGCCCCGGGCACTCCGACCCTGCCTGCAGGTGAGGGGACCTGACACGCTCGTGAAGGGCTCAGAGAGGACAGAACAGGGGGTGCTGGGGATGCCTTTTTCTCCTGTGCTCTCCTGCAGTGGGGAGCTGGGCTGGGAGCTCTTGAAATGCTTGTAATTGTCTCATTAGAGACAGTAAATGTAATTAAAAGGGATAGCAATCTCTCTCCAAATTCAAAACACTGCAGTCTACCTTTGAAAGCAATTTTGGCTATTAACACAGGGGGAAAGTCCCAGCAATGAACCCGACCTGATTGCTCTGCCAAAGCACTGAGGAGAAAAAATGAGAGTTCCCTTCCCGGTGCCAGCAGACACATCAGCAGCGTGGGAGGTGGGGGGCACAGGGGGAGGGTGGGCACCCCGAGGGGCACGGGGGGCACGGGGGGCACGGGGGGCAGCCCCTGGCATGTATTTTCTTTGAGACAAAATCTACAAAACTCTCTCTCTTGCTCTCTCGTTCAGTTGCATGTGTTGCTTTTCTTCTGGGACCGAACCAAAAATCACTGAAGTGCAGAGAAAAAAAATCTTCCAAGGTCTCCCTTACCCACACAAATGGATCTGTGGGAGTCCCTGGGTGAGAGCTGCCCCAGGCTCAGTGCTGGGAGTCCCTCTGTGTCGGCTGCAGCTCCGGTGCTCCAGAGCCACCCCTGAGCCTCCTGCTGCTCCTCTCAAACACCCTGCCCAGAAAAGCCTGAGTGAGTGTGAGATCTGGGCAAAGGAAGCATCTCCTCACAGCTGGCCAAGAGTTCAGCTGTGTGTCCCTGCTCTCTGAGAGCTCCTGGCTCAGCCTGGAGAGTGCTGAGGAGATGGAAAGGGAGGAATCCACAAGGAAAGTAAAACACATAATCTTTTGTTTCATTCCCCAAGAAATAAGAGAAGATTTTTGCAGCTAATGAATTATTTCTGAAAACACTAGTAATAGCTGCAGGCAACATTAGCTTCAAGTTTCCCAATGAGCAAGAATCACTTATGTACCCTTTTCAAATTCTAATGTATTTTCCTTTGGTGCAGCTCGAGTCTGACATGACTGGAGCTCTGGACAGGAGGAGCAGCCACGTTTCCTGCAGCTTGTGTCTCCTCAGATGAAGCAGAGGAAAGCAGTTCTGCATCCTGCTGGAGCCTGGGGCTGCACTGATCTCAGCAGGGGCTCCAGAGCCCTTGGCTGGTGCTGGGGATGGTTTCAGCTGAGCAGGAGAATTGGCTGTGTCAGAGGTTAAACAGCCCTGCTGCTGGTCAAAGATGGGTTTGCTCCGGGCTCCAGGGGCACTGGGGCTTCTCCTTTTCAAAGAAAGCCTGTGCACAGCTGGAGGCAGAGCCCAGGCAGGAGTGTGGGCTGTGAGAGCAGCACAGTGATCCCTGGAGCCCCAGGGCTCAGCCTGGGCAGGGAAGGTGCTCTGCAGAGCCCAGGGCTGGGCTGGGAGCAGCACAGTGATCCTGCTGTGCCAGGGGGTGATCCCTGGAGCCCCAGGGCTGAGCCTGGGCAGGGAAGGTGCTCTGCAGAGCCCAGGGCTGGGCTGGGAGCAGCACAGTGATCCCTGGAGCCCCAGAGCTGAGCCTGGGCAGGGAAGGTGCTCTGCAGAGCCCAGGGCTGGGCTGGGAGCAGCACAGTGATCCTTGGAGCCCCAGGGCTCAGCCTGGGCAGGGAAGGTGCTCTGCAGAGCCCAGAGCTGGGCTGGGAGCAGCACAGTGATCCCTGGAGCCCCAGGGCTCAGCCTGGGCAGGGAAGGTGCTCTGCAGAGCCCAGGGCTGGGCTGGCTTGCCATGGCACTGCTCAGTGACTGGGGGATGCATCATCTGAGAGAGAAAAGGAGCAGATGGTAGAGGGAGTTACAGTGGGAGGAAAACCCAATTAGAAGTCCCAGCATGGCTTGTGTTGGGGATATGGATCTTAATACCTTAAGTAACAGCCAGGAAAAGAGAGATACCAGGCTTTGTCACCCAGGGTGGGGAGAATTCTTGTTTCAGACAGAGAATGGTGTGAAAAAAAAACCACTTTGATAAAGCTTCTGGGAGATTCTTCTCTGAAGGGAGAGTGAATGAGGGAGATAAACAATAGGAGGGATGGATTTAATATATCCAGTGGACTTAATATGGCTCAGTACTCCAGCAGAGGTTGGAGAAGAACTCCAGAAATGCTCTTTGGTGAGTTTATTCTGGAGCTTATGAGAGTAGCAGCTGCACAGGCTTTTCCTGATGTAGGCATATGTTAATAAAAGTGCAGCACAGGATGGGGTGCTGGATGCCCTGGAACCCCCTGTGAAGAGCTGAGTGTCTGTAAAACCTTCCTGCAGCTCAGGGAAGGGCCCAGCACATCCCAGCTCAGCCTCCCCCCACCCTGGCTCCAGAGCTGCAAAAGGATTTCCTTGGGAAACAGAATCCTTCCTTCACTTTCTCTTCATTTCTGCTACATAAATTCTGTGTTTCCTGGAATAGAGGCTCTGAACTGCTGAACCCAGCCCAGATAACGAGCTCGTTTACATTAATAAGAAATCAGCTGCTCCTTTCTGGGGGGCTCCCCGGGGAGCAGCTGGTGCCTCAGAAATATTCCTTTGCCTGAAAACGCTACTGGAAACCAAAAAGCTGCTGCGAGAACCAGGGAGAGAAATCCCTGGAGTGTCCTGTGGCCGGGACCTTTGGGGTGCTTTGGGAGATCGCTGCTCAACTCTGCACTGCCCGTGCTGGCTCAGCCCCAGCTCTGTCCCCACTGTCCCACTGTCCCCACTGTCCCCACTGTCCCCACACTGTCCCCACACTGTCCCACTGTCCCCACTGTCCCCACGCTGTCCCCACTCTGTCCCCACTGTCCCCACTCTGTCCCCACACTGTCCCCACTGTCCCCACACTGTCCCCCACTCTGTCCCCACTCTGTCCCCACTGTCCCCACACTGTCCCACTGTCCCCACGCTGTCCCCACACTGTCCCCACTGTCCCCACTGTCCCCACACTGTCCCCACTGTCCCCACTGTCCCCACGCTGTCCCCCACTCTGTCCCCCACTGTCCCCACTCTGTCCCCACACTGTCCCCACTGTCCCCACACTGTCCCCACTCTGTCCCCACTCTGTCCCCACTGTCCCCAGTGCTCAGCACAGCCCTGTGCTCACACCCCTGCGTGCTCATTTCAACCCCATTCTCACCAAGGCAGCAACACAGCATTTTACAGTATGTGATTTTGGGTTTGCACCAATTCATTTCAGCTTCACTTATTACCAACCACGCCTCCCAACGTTAAAAAAGTGCTACTGGGTGTAGCAAAGTGTAAACTATTTTTTTAAAAAATCTGAATCTATTTTCTATATATTAGGATATATATATCTTATGTAGGTATGTATCTATAAAAAAATAGATATATAAATAGATGTATTTAAATCTATAGATCTAAATCTAGAGATAGAAAATATAAAAACCTAAAAAAATTGATTAATAATGTGGATTAATTGTTAAATTATAAGGATTAAACTCAATGATGCAGTGTTGCACATATTTGCTTTTATTTTTCAAGACTCAGGTTATTGCTCAGTACCTGTGTTTCCAGCCAGAAACCACAAACTGTCCTTGCTGTCATGCATTAGTCTCAGCTTGTGCCTGGATGTTGGAAATGATACTCTGGGGCAAAGTTACCTCTAAATGCTCTTGCTTGCTAAATGATAATGATGCTGCATCTCTTAGTAGCCCAATTTCCTTACAGAAAGTAGGAAGGGAGGCAAGTAAGTAGAAGGAGGCAGGATGGAAGCGTCTAATCAATATTTTATAAACACTTTGTAAATTATTTATATTATTACTTTCTCTTCTGAAATGATGAAAACGTATTGAAAAGCTGAGCCTTTTGCTGAGGTGTTGGTAGGAAATGAAAAGCACAGGTGGTGGCCCAGTGACTTGTGGCAGCTGGTGCTGAGCAGGCAGAGCTGAGCTGCCCCTGGACACTGGGCAGGGGGTCCTGCCGACCACCCAGCCTGCTCCAGCCACTGCACACACATGCACAGCTATGTGGCTGCCTATCTCTAGATCTCTGTGTACATCTGTACATCTGGGTATCTGTACATCTGTACATCTATATAGATGTATCTCTATATCTCTATCTGCACATCTGTACATCTGCACATCTGTACATCTGCACATCTGTACATCTGTGTATCTGTATATCTGTACATCTATATATATGTATCTCTATATCTCTATCTGTACATCTGTACATCTGCACATCTGTACATCTGCACATCTGTACATCTGTGTATCTGTATATCTGTACATCTATATAGATGTATCTCTATATCTCTATCTGTACATCTGTACATCTGTACATCTGTATATCTGTATATCTGTACATCTGCACATCTGTACGTCTGTACATCTGTATATCTATATCTGTATATATCTGTATATCTATGTATCTATATATATCTATATATCTATATATCTATATATCTATATATCTATATGTCTATATATCTCTATCTGTATATATGTGTATCTATATATCTATTTATCTATATGTCTATATATCTGTATATCTATGTACCTATATATACCTATGTATCTATATATATCTATATATCTATATAATGTCTATATATCTATATCTCTATATATCTGTATATCTATGTATCTATATATATCTATATATCTGTATATCTGTATATCTATGTCTATATCTATATCTATGCATCTATATATCTCTATATATCTATATATATTGATATATCTATCTATCTATATCTATGCATCTATATATCTCTATATCTCTATATATCTATATATCTCCATATATCTATATATCTATGTATATCGATATATCTATATATATATATCTATGCATTTATATATCTCTATATCTCTAAATATCTCTATATATCTAAATATCTCTATATATCTCTATATATCTCTATATCTCTACACCTGCTCCTTGGCTGGCCATAAAGCACGTGTGGCTGTGGGGCTGATGTGGGATGAAGGGCCTAGGCAAGGCAAGCCAAATTTCTGTAGTGTATGCTAACTAGGGCAAAAATATTTCCTATCTTGAGATTTGGGACACAATAATGAACCACCACGCCTCAGGAGATAGGCATTATTTTAATTGACTTGATAAAGTAAATGAACTCCTAGAGAAAGCCTCCTTGGACAGTATAATTACGGATACTGGGTTATAACTCTGAGCTTACATGCTCAGGCTGGCAGGCAAACAACAGAAGAAGTCATTAGCAGGAAATGAAAGAGGAGTACATATGTTACAGGAATTTCTCCACTTTCTAATTCTTCATTTGTAAACTTCCCTTCATGTTCAGCCTTAGCCTTCCTAGCTGTGACTGTCACTGCTTGTGATGAAACATCTGATCATTTAGATTTTCCTTAGAAAGACCTAAACTGAAAATGAGCACAAGCAAATGCAGAACCATGGCATTAAATAATCGACTTCTGTGGTATTTGTGCACTTATGCATTTCATGCACTCATTTCATGCACTTGGTGCATTTAACTTTCTGTTTTTCTTCTGCATCTGTATGAAATGGGATGTGGAACTGCAAAGTGCACCTGGCTTTTTCCTGGGATGTGTGTGTGCAGGAACCTGCCAGGGTATGGGGAGTGCAGGGCTGCACAAACAGCTTTATACACTGCAGGTTTATACACTGCAGGTTTATACACTGCAGGTTTCTGCACTGGAGGTTTATACAATGAAGGTTTATACATTGCAGGTTTATACAATGGAGGTTTCTGCACTGGTGGTTTCTGCACTGGAGGTTTATACACTGCAGGTTTATACACTGGAGGTTTCTTCACTGGAGGTTTATACATTGCAAGTTTATGCAATAAAGGTTTTTGCACTGGAGGTTTCTGCATTGGAGGTTTCTGCATTGGAGGTTTATATACTGAAGGTTTCTGCACTGAAGGTTTATACAATGAAGGTTTATACAATAAAGGTTCTTGCACTGGTGGTTTCTGAACTAGAGGTTTATACAATGAAGGTTTATACAATGGAGGTTTCTGCACTGGTGGTTTCTGCACTGGAGGTTTCTGCACTGGGTCTGTCAGACTCAGAACAGGAGGTGTCAGGCTTGGCACAGCCTTCCTGACTCATGGCCCCAGCCATGAGCAATAACAAATGTCTGAACCTGCTGGCAGCTGCCAGGAGCTGAGGCAGCAGCTCAGTGCCAGCCAACAGGAGTTTGATTTTTGGCCAGTGTATGTGACCACAAAACAGAGCAACACAGGCTTTAGGTTTTTCCATTCCTTTTTATTTATTTCTGTAGGCTGTAGTAAGGGACCATTGCTTTAAAACCCTTAGACATTTGGACATATTTTACAAGACAGTACAGTTTCTGAATGTCACACATTGATCACAGTTTCATACTATTACATGCATATAAAGACACGGATTTTTTTTTTATAATTTGTTTTACAGAAACAATTGGAGAGGTCAAGAAACTTCAACAAAGAATGACTAAATCAAAGTTACAAAAAATGTAAGACTCTAAGTACACTAGTATATGGCTAATGTTGCTGTAATCACCCCAAAGTGCCAGGATATTGAAACATTTCTTTAAAGGGAAGAAAACATCTGCTGGTGCATTGGACCAATATAACTGATGAATTGAGTGAATTCCAATGTAACCCAATGAAGGGATTGTGCAAGACATGCAGGACCTGCTGGGCTGCGGGGCACAAGCTCTGCCCTTCCTCACAGACACGTGGGCTGGGCTCCCCAGGGATTCCCCATCGCGAGGCTCAAAAAATATCTCAGTGCAAGGCACTGGAGAAACCCAGTCTGCCCTTTCTGGGTCACAGCCACTTCAGTTTCCAGCTACAAGAGCAACTTGATCTAAATGTACCAGCAGAGCCACGGGAAACACATTTTCCAGTTTTTATTTGTCCTTGTGTCACTTTCTTTGTTGAAAGGACCCCCAGCTTTCCTGTCCTTCAGTGAGGACGGGCACTAAGGGCTGCCCTTTGGGGAGGTCCCTTTGCCTGGGCTCAGGCCCCTGGAGGGGACCCAGGCTGGTCCCTGCCCGCCCTGGTGGCCCAGCCCTGGTGGCAGCAGGGGACGTCCCTGGCAGCCCCGCAGCCCTCCCTGACCTGCTGATGTTTTCTCCCTTTTCCAAAACTGCTTCACTGGCCTGATCAGAGAGCAGGATCTGCTGCAGGAAGTGGGGGTGGATTTTGTAATGCTGATCTAGTTGGAAAGAGAGTTTGGTTGGTAGCTGTGGCTGGCCTTTCTCAGTATCATGGCTTCAAAATCCGAAGTGAAATGGAGATGCTGCTCCCCACCCTCCCCCCGACACACCACTGGGGAATGGTTCAATGCAAAAGTAATTTTCTGCACCGACCACCAAAAAGCCAGAGAATGGGGAAAAAAAGTTCCTCATAAGCCAACAAAACTGACATAAAATAAATCACAGGGGTTGCAGGAGCCAAGGTGTGGTGAAGAGTGTGTGGAGGCAGTAAAACATGACAGCAAGAAGAGCCATAAATGGCAGAGCTCCTAAATGAAACACACAGTGTAGAGAAGAGCAGGTGGATGGTCTGGGATGTAGATTGGCAGCAGCAGCAGCAGAAGCTGTGCCACAATTGCAAGCAAGCCAAGGCCCCTCTGCTGGCAGTGTCCCCCCAGGCCAGCAGCCCTGGGCTGGGGCAGAGAGTGCTGAGCTGAGGGGCTGAGGCTGGGACCCTGCTGGGGACAGGCTGAGTTTGGGACCCTGCTGGGGACAGACAGTCAGTCACCTGGCAGTTTGGGACCCTGCTGGGGGACAGGCTGAGTTTGGGATCCCTCGTGCCATCAAGCCCAGAGTGTGCTGCCGTGGGGATGCTCAGTCAGGGCTGCAGTGGCTGCCACCCTCCTGCCTGAAGGATTCCCCCCTTCCCCAGGCAGCAAAGAATTTGGCATTTCATATAAATTTGGCTCCCTGGCTTTCATGAGGCTCTGGTTTTGAGGGGTCTTTGTACAGAGTTCAGCCTTATTATTAATTTTTGAAGGTAGTGTCACTGCACTGTTGAAAAGACCCCTTTAAAAACAAAGGTTAATCCTTGTTCAGTCCTACAGAGTATCAACAGTACTATTTTAGTTAAAAGGAAGAAGGTTTTGCTTTTTCTTCTAAGCTTCTAAGACTGAAAACTTCTTGTGCAATGAAGCCAGAATCAAGCAAAGCAAAATTTGGAGTAGTATTTACAGATATGAACACTTGTGGCACCCAACCATTGGTGTCAAAGGACACTTATTGTGGCTTAGATAACACCAGGAACCAACAGGATCACATCCTGCACGCAGACTTTCAGTTTTCCTAAGGTTTCCTTTGCCTGGCCAAGACAAAGTTTCAGTGCAGAGCCCAGGTGTGCCCAGCACGGGGCGTGAGGTGCATGCTGAACCAACAGCTCCTCTCCCAGGGCTGGGTGTCGGGGCTGCTCCTGCCTGCTCCGGGAGGGCACAGGTGACACTGGGCTGGCCAGAAGCACCCTGGGGCTTTGTTGAGATGCTCCAACTGTGCTGACATGGAAGGAGCCTTCCGAAGGATTTATGATTGCTGACAATAGATGTGGCAGCCCATTGCATTAATTGCTTCCTAAGAAAGAAAAATCCCACCCAGCTTCAGTACCCTCGTTTGTGAATGGTCTTGCTGATGATCCCATGCAGAACTGGGTCTGGTGGTTATTCCATCAACTGAGGATACCTGGACTTTCTGGAACACACACCTTTCCAAATTACATCTGTGCCAGGTTTACTGGCTATTATAGTGGGCATGGGAGAAAATCTCACAAACAGAAGAAAGGAAATGGAAGCAAACTCCATCTCTGGTCACTGCCCAAGCTGCTGGGCTGAACCAGAAGGAAATGTCTGTGCAGAGCTAGAGTGGCTCTGAAGCTCTTCATGGTGCTAAACTTCAGCAGGCCATGAGATGAACAGGATGAACATTTATCTCATTAAATTTCTGTGAATATGCCTGTGGGTGCAGCTACAAAGGAGCAAAGAAATAATTACATAGGCAGGTACATGGACATGGGTAGAGTTTACCATAACTAAATCAAAATCTGGTCCCTTTTTGAATGGTAACACTTCTCCACAATTGCCCCACAATTTTTTCTCATTTCCTGATTTTCTCTGGGACCAAAAATAAAAATTCCAAAACCCAGTGGGAAAGGAAAGTCTGGACACTTCTGTTTTAATCCAGAAAAAAACTTCCCTGCAGGTGCCTGAGCACTGTCAGGTCACTGCCTTGAATAAGAGCCTAGATTTTGATGCTTATCCCAACTCCATCAGTCACTATTAGGACAATCAGATTCAAAACCTGTCTCTTCTTTCTGTTCTCAGCACAGTCGATGTAAATCTGGAGGAACTGCAGCCAGGGGTGTTGGGTGACCTTTCCCTGCTGCCCCAGGGCAGCCTGGCCTGCTCCCACCTCTCAGCAGGGATATCTCAGCTCCCACAGCCAGTCCCTGGTTGAAGTACCACAAACAAAAAAATACAAAAACATGACAACATCAGACAAACCCCATGACCTTTCACAGATGCACTTCCAGGAGGAATGTTGCAGATGTTTATCAGATAAAAGGAAAATAACAACAACAGAATGTTGGGGGATCAGCTGTGTAAATGAACACTGAGAGAGCTTCTAATATATTATTCTGTAATACAAAAGAAGAAATCTGACTTGATTGCCCTATTATAAATTTGCTAAAAATACAGATATATATTTATATTTTTATATATATATATAATTTTTTTTTTCAATCTGAACAGAAAAATAGACTACTCTGGAATGCATGAAAGTCACACGACTTTTCCATACATCAGGTACTTATAAAGCCAACACAATGGCAAGCAGGAGGTACAGAGGTAACCAGGACGTCTGTACTTTATTTAAAGCCATATTCTCCCCAGATGGGTGATCCCAAGGAACCCAAGGTAGAGCTTGTTGTGACTGACCACACCTGGGGCCGGGGCTGCTCTGGAGCCCCGCTGGATCTCCCTCCCCAGCAGCTGCAGGGTTTGCTTTGGGATGAGGCCAGAGAGAGAACGTGGCTTTGGAACCTTTGTGATGGGTTTTACACAACCTCCTTATTGACTAGAAACTGCACCGCCCAGAACCCCGCCAAACAGAAATGTACAGTAGCTACAAATATTCACAATACATTACAATTGTACAGCAGAGAATACTGTTTTCCTTAGAAATGTGTATCTTATTAGCTGCAAGGGAAGAAAAGGCTACAGTTTATCACAGCCACAGCTGCCGAACAGCCCGAGCCCTGGGATGCTCCTGGTGACCGGCCCCGGCAGATTTCCCACATCTGACACGCTCAGGAAGGGAATGTGCGTTCCACGGGCTTCTTTCCTCTCTCTTGCTTTTGTTTTTTTCCTTTCTTCTACCTTTTTATGGTTTTTTTTTTTTGGTTTTTTTTTGCCGCGGCTCTCAAACCTGTCAGAAAAATGTGGATTTCACAGGAGATTCTTTTGTTTTGGGTTGGGTTTTTTCCATAAGTGTGCTTAGGTGAAGTTTTTAAGAAAAGGCACTGAGAAATCTACTGCAAAGTCACTGCTTTTCTCCTCTGTTCAGGGCCAAAGCTCAGAGAATCGCCAGCCTCCTGGTGGAGAAGGCTGCACCCTCTCCTTACACACACAGACACATATATGTACGTTCTATACATATTCCTTTATAGGTATGTGCTGGAGGTGATGCTGATGGCGTGAGACACAAGCAAGTGCAGACACCACCCGTGCAGAGGGTCCTGGCAGCTGAGCTGTGTCCTGGCAGCTTGCTTGACACGTGGTGCACAGTAAATTTGCAGAGCTGGAGGCAAACCTCAGCGACTGAACCCCAGGCTTCAGCTCCATGCAGGAGGTGCTGCCTGTTTTCCCCAATCACTGAACTTTGGGAAACGCACCAAACAAACAAAAATTCAATTGTCTTGCTATGGTCTGTAGGATTTGGTGAGCATTGTGTGTTCAAAGCATTGCCTTTCCTCTGCAATGAGTACAGACCTGGTCCAGCACAGCTCTAGGTTAGAGTAGATTTCCCAGTGCTTACATTATATATATGTGTATTACGCACACACACACATATATAGATACATACTTCGTGTTCAGACTTTATTCCATTAAAATAAATTAAACATACTTCGTTTTTAATTGGGCACAAAATGAGAGCTACATCTTTGTACACAAATAAGAAAGAAATGCTCTTCAAGCATATTATATGCTAAATTTTAAATTATTTGCTTTCTATAAGAAATCTATAGGACTTTGGCTATTCAGACTTTAAAGGAAGATTTTTTAAATGATACTTTTGAATTTGGCTTTCAAAAGTGACTCAGTAAAATGCTACTTTAAAGGTAGGACTAAATAGATGACATAAGGTGTGTGTCATGAGCGATCACACAAGGCAGACAGAGGGCCTTTGGTTACAAGGAGAGTTGCACCAGTTGACTATCAGATAAAAAAAATGATAGAATTGTTGATTTACACATTTTTGTCAGTGCCATCTATAAACCAAATACATCAATTTGGCTGAGAGCGTGGTAAATACTACACTATATGGCTATATTTAAATACGCTCACTTTCGTGATATGCAAAATATGACTTTTTTTTCCACATGAAAGCATCAGCTCTAAAAATATTTAACTTGGAAATCACTATTACTTTATTTTAAAAAATTCCCTGATTTTTCTTCTTTTTACACTTGTGCTGATGGCAGACATGACTGATCACTGGAACACAGAGATTATATTAAAACTGTTCTCTTTAAGATTTCTTGTTGCCGCTCCGTGGCCTCAGAAAGCCACAGAATTGATCACTATTTAAAGCTTATCTGCTGGAAAGTTACTTTTTACTTTTTCGTGACAACCCAATCTTAGCCAGCATCTCAGCAATACATCGGTTCCTCTAAGTACACTTGGATTTACTATGGCCAAATCCTACACCTCATCCTAATCCTTCCTCCACCGGCAGCGCCCGCCGGGAGCGGCGCTGGGGCTGCGGGAGGAGAGGGAGGCGGAGAAACCTCGGGGTGCGGAGCTGCACCCCCGCGGGATTCCCGGAGAGTTAACCAAGAATTCCTGCAGACACCCCCGCGGGATTCCCGGAGAGTTAACCAGGAATTCCTGCAGACACCCCCGCGGGATTCCCGGAGAGTTAACCAGGAATTCCTGCAGACACACACCCGCGGGATTCCCGCAAAGTTAGCCAGGACTTCCTACACACACCCGGGGAGTTCCTACACACCCCCGCGGGATTCCCGGAGAGTTAACCAGGAATTCCTACACACACCCCCGCGGGATTCCCGGAGACTTAACCAAGGAATTCCTACAGACACACACCCGCGGAATTCCTTCACACTCACACACAGGGAATTCCCGCGCACCGAGCCAGGGAGTTCCTACACGCACACCTGGGGAGATCCTACAGACACACACCCAGGGAATTCCCGCACACACACCCGGGGAGATCCCGCACAGTTCCCGCACGCACACCGCCCGGGGCTCGCCCTGCCCTGCCCGGGGCTCGCCCTGCCCTGCCCGGCTCTCTCTCCCTCTCCCTGCCCTGCCCGGCCTCCCTCGCCGCCCCGGCCCTCCCGAGCAGAGTCACAGCACGGCGGGCACGGCTCCGTGCCAAGGAGACGCCTGGCAAAGCCGCGCTCTCAGCCCGCAGCAGCTCCCAAACAGAAATGTGCTTATTGCTTTTGTCCGTACATGCTGCATTCACTATGACGGGTTACCGACAGTGCTGCACGGCCGGGACGGACACACGGCTACATTCAGGACTAACCAACACCTGTTTTTCACAATGGGAAGGAACGAAACGCACGGACTCGAGCGGCCCCGGGGGTCTCCCTCCCACGCGTGCCCCTCCGCTCCGCGCCCGCCTCAGCTCGCCCCCGAGCCGCTGCTGCGATTGCTGCGCCCCGGCAGCGCCCAGGGACAGGAAACGCTCCGAGTTATTTACAACTGAGTTTTACAGTAGAAACAGAGAACAACAGAAAAGTTACCATCACAGTTATCACAGGACAAATCGTGACTTGCTACAGGCGTGTAACAAATCACAGTCACAACAAGAGGCACAAATTAAAGTAGTGCTTGGTTAAAGTGCTTGATTGTTACACTCTGCTATCCTACTCCAGCATTGCAACAACGACAACAAAAAGTGCTTTCCCCCCCGAGATTAAAAACCAAAGACAAATTATTTCCTACACAATTTGACATAACTTTATTGAAACAATAATATTTTAAAAACCTAGGCTGGTGGCTGCTAGTTCTGTTCACTTAAAATGGTCAGATCATTTTTTTTTTTGTTGTTTTTAAAATATTTTCTTTCCTCTTTATTTCCTTGTTTCATTTAAAAATGACTGGATGCTATTAAAACGCCAGGCCTGATTCTCCTGCCTCTCGCAGCCGCTTGGTGCCACGGCCCCGCAGGACCAGCCCGGCCTGGCACGGCTCACTAACATTCCCTCTTTTTGCATATTTATGTAACACTTGCATATCTTTCACTGCGCTGCTTGGGCGCAAGAAGCTCCGGAGCAGCCCCGCGGCCGGAGCGGAGCCCGGGGCAGCCCGACAGCGGCGGGGCGGGCCGGGCCGGGCCGGGCCGGGCCGGGCCGGGCTGGGCTGGGGCAGGGCTCTCCTGCCAGCCCAGGGCTGGGGCAGGACCGGGCAGGGCTCCGGAGAACCGGGCTGTCCCCCCGGGCTGTCCCCCCGGGCTCTCCCCCCGGGCTCCGGCCGCGCTCCCCCGGAGCCTCCTGCTCCTGCACGGCCCCTCGGACCTTCCCCGTGGCCACTCGCTGGCCCTGGGGCAGGTTCCGCCTTTTAGCAGAGGGCAAGTGCGAGTCTCACTATGTCCTAGGGCGTGTTTGGAATTAGATACAAGTGGTGCAACTCACCCTGCTGATATTTCAAAAGAAAACATCAGGTCCTACAGGATATCAGATTGTTGAACACACAAAGAGCATTTTAGGAATTGGTTTCTCTAGACCATTATCTGTTTCGAATGCTTTTCACTTGGATTTTCCAATAATGCAGGTGTTCCCTGTTACCTTTGAACATAATCTCCATCAGAGAAAGCTGTAGATGGGGAACAGCTGCCCTGAAGCAGTGAGCATTGTGTTTTTGAAAGCTTTACACCAACCCCAGCAATTTATTCCAGAGTTCAAATCTGGCTGCCTTGGCATCCTTTATGGAACTAATGCAAATCAGATGTTAATATTTCCAAAAGGAGCTCTAGCGTTCAAGGGGAATGGATGGATATTTGGTCACATTGGCTTCACTGGACAACATGAAAGGAGATCAATGTGTGATCATGATTTGCAATCATTTTTTTGACTGATGTGGGCAGTGTCTTTAGAGTTGTTTCAGAGAAGGACATTTTCACAAACCCACACTGGACCTCCCCCAGACTTTTAGAAACAGGTGGCTTGTTTCAGCCAAGTTCATGCCATGCAGAAGCTCTTTTTTTTTGTGTTGACTGTGAAGATACTCCTTTAAAATCTCAGTAAGTTCTTTCAGACCCCACCTCAGATGCTTTGATCGTGTGTGTTAGCATGTCCTCCGCTGCCTGGTAATACATGGACTTCTGGGGAAATGTGATTTTCTAGCCTGACAGTCTCCTGATTGCCCTGGGTTCTTCCAGTGATACCTTCCATAGAGTAAATGCAGTTCTGCCCTATCAGCTTAGGGGAGGTGGGTAAAGCAGCAGCTTCTAGATGGTTCTTCTCTGTTCTATACCCACGGTCCTTTTGCTTTAGGTAGCCGCTGTTTGCAGCACTGTACTTGGGGCTGGCGTGTGCGGGCGGGCTGGAGTCGTACATGAGCTGCCCCTCGTCGTCGGTGTCAGCGTCGATGTACCTGTGGATGCCGGCGTCGTGGAAGTTGAAGGCTGCGGCAGCCTGGGACTCCGGGGACTTTGGGGGCGTTCTGGCGCTGGCAGTGGTGTAGATGGAGGGCTCCGGGCTCATGAGGGACCGGTCAGACAGCAAGGACGGGTCTGCGGCAGCGGCGGCTCCCCGGCTCCGGAGCGGCTCCGGGAACGCTCGCAGCGCGTTCGGCGCTGGCACCGCCGTGCCGGCGGCCTCCTCCATGAAGTTGACTCTCAGAGCTCGCAGCTTCAGCGGGTTGCCGGCCTTGGCGGAGCTCCGCGGGCTGTCGGTGAAGAAGGCGGAGCGGTGGCCGTCGCAGGGCGGGTTCGCGTCCCCGAGCCTGGCGCTGCCCTCGGCGGCGCCCCCCGGGCCGGGCAGGGCGCCGTGCGGGACGCGCCCCTCGGGGAACTCGGCGGCGCAGCTGATGAAGCTGTCGATGCTGGACATGCTCCTCATGTCCAGCACGGCGTCCGTGCGCGCCGCCAGCAGCGGCACCAGCGGCCCGGGCAGCGCCTCCAGCTCCAGCTCCTCCGGCTGCCGCGCCTGGCCCGGCCCCTTGGTGTTCAGGTTGGGCTGCGACTGAGCCTTTGCCATCTTGTTGTACATGTCCTCCAGCTGCTGGACGTTCAGGTGCTGGGGACTGGAAGATGACCTGGCTTTTTCTGGGGATCCTTGTTCCTTAGTTTCAAAAGATTTACTAGAACTAGTTTCAGAGAGTGTTCTCTTGGTCCATTTCCATTTGCTTGGAGATAAATGATTGTCCTGAACTTTATCCTTTTTGGCTATGCTTTCTCCATTCTTCTCCACCACGATGTCCATGAGCTCTATGCTGCGGGCGAACGCATCCTTCATGTTCATGGAGACGATGCTGCCGTTCCTTTTTGCTCTTTCCAGAGCCTCCCTGCGCTTTATGGCTTTCTCCTGCCTCTTCTGCTCCTTGTAAAACTCGGAGAAGTTATTGACAATGATTGGGATGGGAAGAGCTATCACCAGCACACCAGCAATGCAGCACAGCCCTCCGACTATTTTACCCAAAAGAGTTTTGGGGTAAATGTCTCCGTAGCCCACCGTTGTCATGGTGATTGTTGCCCACCAGAAAGAAGCTGGGATGCTCTTGAATTTTGTATCATCCTCATCCTTTTCTGCGAAAAACACTAAACTGGAGAAGATCATAATGCCCATAGCCAGAAACAAGATGAGCAATCCGAGTTCATTGTAACTCCTCCTCAGCGTGAACCCCAAGGACTGCAAACCCGTCGAGTGCCGGGCGAGCTTTAGAATCCGCAGGATCCTCATAATCCGAAATATTTGCACCACCCTTCGCACATTTTGGAACTGAAGTACACTTTTATTGGACTCTGTGAGGAAGATAGTCACATAGTAGGGCAGGATAGCCAGCAGATCGATGGCATTGAGCGGGCCCTTGAAGAACTTCCACTTCTTGGGGGAGGAGAGGAAGCGCAGCAGGTACTCCATGGTGAACCAGGCGATGCACACCGCCTCCACGTGCGCCAGCTGCGGGTTGTCCGTGGTCTGCCCGAACTCATCCACGCCCTGCAGCTCAGGGAGCGTGTTCAGGGACAAGGCAATTGTAGATAGTACAATGAACATGATGGAAATGATTGCCAAAATCTGGAAAGGAAAGAGAGAACAGGAGTTAATCTCAGAATGCACGCCGCTGTCTCTCACTGCCCCTGACTCACGGCTGGAGTTTCACTCACACACTGCAGGACCCATTTTGCTCAGTCCACAGAAGTCAACAAACAACCAATGCATCCTGAGCTGAGTTTATTTTGGAAGCTGTTTCAGTTATGGCAGGCGCATAAAGGAGATAAAGCATCTTCTTCAACTCCTGTGCTTTCATCTCCGTGCAGTCAAGGAACGTGAGGAGCAGCCAGGGTGCCAGGAGGGCTGTGAAGCAGCAGGAGCTTTGATTAATACTAATGAGGTGCCCAACAAGGCCCATCTGGACAACTAGCTCTGAAATTGAAGCAAGAAGGAATGCAATTGTGAGTGCACGATTGGATCAGGGCTGTGCCCTCCTTTTAACGAGCAGTTCCTGCTGTAATGTGGGGTGCTGATGGCTAATTACAGAGGTGTGTGCACAATTCCATACATAACCATACAAATAATACACTCTTACTCAATGACTCATCTCTAAGTTGATTCTCGATGGTTGTGAAGAACATGAAAACTTCACCAAGTTTTCTAAACCATTTTGGGTTTTCCAGAGGAGAGAGCAAACCAAACTGGACAGCACTGGGACAGCCAAGGCAGGGCAGGTCCAGTCACTGGAGGCCTCACACGTCTCAAAGGGAATAAAATGTCAGTCAAGTGTCTCAAGGTGAAGTGTGGGGAAATTTAATTTTTTTTTAATTACTTCTGCGTGGTGGCTTGTTTGAAAAGAGCATCTCCTGGAGGCCAGGCACTGCCCCTGAGAAGCAGAGAGCCTGGGTTGCTTTCCTAGGAGGCTCTTTTGGAGGCTTTGCTGTCGTTTCTTTGTTTGCAGCCCACCATTTCTGAAGGTGTTTGGGATGTTTGCAGTGGTAATTTCTATTAGTTTTGCTTGGCTTTACCTCTGCCCACTATACACAGAGGGGCTTATTTGTGGGCTTAGATATGAGTACCTGTTGGGTTTTATCTCCTTCCCTTACAGTGTAAATATTAACACTCCATCTTTATTCAGGGAATGGCATCCAGCAGCAGTAATTGGTGTCAAACCTTCTGTTTCCTTTGATATACCTTCCTGCTTTGAAGATCAAGGCAATGCCAGATGAATATAAATAAATAAACTGGGAGATCTAAGGGTGGAATTTGATTTTGGTTTAGGAGATTTAGCCACAAAGCTAAGCAATAAACAGACAGAATTTGTCATTTCTCCCTCAAGTTGCAGCAAGATGTCACCTGTGCTCCCAAGATTTCCCCCTCACTCATCTACTGCAACCTCATCTTCAGGAATTTTCTTAGGCTAAGGAAAACTTCCAGATGTGAGCTGGTTGCCCTCAGTTACTCAAGGCCCTTTTCAATAGTGAAGTACATCAAAGTGAGATGGAGTCTCTCCAGCAGGGCTCAGAAGATGCTTCTCCTGTCAGAGACCTTGCCCTGGGAGCCCCCCCGAGCAGCTGTGCACAGAAAACTGGATCCAGCTGCTGCTGCCAGGCTCCAGCACTGCTCAGTGGCACAGGGCTCTGCCCCAGAGTATTTACAGTCTGGGATTTCAGATTACAGAAATCACCATCTGTCTCTCTAATAAGGTTTCCCATCTTGGCTGTACTGAAGCTCTGGCTTGGCAGCTCCTGTATTTTCCACTGTCAGTAATGAGAGACAGAGCTGAAGGGAAGATGTTTGCACTCCCAGGGAGGCTCTAGGGATGCTCTGCATCACAGGCAGCCCTCCCATGCCATCCCTGGCCTTTCCTCCTCCATTTACTCTCCAGGTTCACTTCTCTTTAGCAAGAGAAGCCAATGGGGCCAGTTTGGATGGAGCAGAAACAATCCCCCTGCAGTGCATGGGGCCCCAGCTCTTACAAAACTGGAAATCCTTTTTCCAGTCACTGTAAAAAAGCACCTGTGGTCCCTGTTCCAGAGCACTGACCTCAAACCTCACTGCTTCTCCAGCTGCTCACAGCTGCCTGAGATGGAAAGAAGCATGGCAGAGGGCTCCTCAAATTTAATTTAACTGTTTAATTCCTCAAAAGGCATTAAACATGGTGCTGGTGAGAACTTGGGATGGGCAATCAAAGAGTTGAAAACTCAATTCAAGGTGGATTGAAGGTGAAGGTGCCTGGGCTGGCAGAAGGAGCAGGGATGGAAGCTCAGCACCAGAGGCCTGTCAGATTTTGTGAGTGCTGCAGAAATGTCCATGTCCCATCACAGAGCAGGCTGTGCCTCTGAGCTCAGTGCCTGTGCCAGCCTGGCTGCTGGGGCCAGGGAAGGCATCCTGCACCCTGCAGCAGCACAGAGCTGCTGGCCTGGCTTGGGCCCTACAAACTGCAGGACTGACACTGGCAAAGCTGCAGCCTCAAACTGGGAGGCACAGGAACAGCCAGGAGTCCCAGGAGCTGAGATGAGAGCATGAGGACACACCAGTGGCACAGGCAGCTCAGGAGTGCCTGTCCCTGCCCTGTGCCCAGGCTGGCTCTGGGTGAGCAGCTCTGGGCAGCTCAGACACCCCTGCAGCTGCTCCAGGGCTCCCTGGGCTCTGCCATAGCTGCTCCAGAGCTCACTGGGCTCTGCCATAGCTGCTCCAGGGCTCCCTGGGCTCTGCCATAGCTGCTCCAGGGCTCCCTGGGCTCTGCCATAGCTGCTCCAGGGCTCCCTGGGCTCTGCCATAGCTGCTCCAGGGCTCCCTGGGCTCTGCCATAGCTGCTCCAGAGCTCACTGGGCTCTGCCATAGCTGCTCCAGGGCTCACTGGGCTCTGCCATAGCTGCTCCAGGGCTCACTGGCTCTGCCATGGCTGCTCCAGAGCTCACTGGGCTCTGCCATAGCTGCTCCAGGGCTCACTTTGCTCTGCCATAGCTGCTCCAGAGCTCCCTGGGCTCTGCCATAGCTGCTCCAGGGCTCACTTTGCTCTGCCATAGCTGCTCCAGAGCTCACTGGGCTCTGCCATAGCTGCTCCAGAGCTCACTGGGCTCTGCCATAGCTGCTCCAGGGCTCCCTGGGCTCTGCCATAGCTGCTCCAGGGCTCACTTTGCTCTGCCATAGCTGCTCCAGAGCTCTCTGGGCAGCTCAGACACCCTGCAGCTGCTCCAGGGCTCCCTGGGCTCTGCCATAGCTGCTCCAGAGCTCACTGGGCTCTGCCATAGCTGCTCCAGGGCTCCCTGGCTCTGCCATAGCTGCTCCAGAGCTCACTGGGCTCTGCCATAGCTGCTCCAGGGCTCCCTGGCTCTGCCATAGCTGCTCCAGAGCTCCCTGGGCTCTGCCATAGCTGCTCCAGGGCTCACTGGGCTCTGCCATAGCTGCTCCAGGGCTCCCTGGCTCTGCCATAGCTGCTCCAGGGCTCACTGGGCTCTGCCATAGCTGCTCCAGGGCTCACTGGGCTCTGCCATAGCTGCTCCAGGGCTCTCTGGGCTCTGCCACAGCTGCTCCAGAGCTCACTTTGCTCTGCCATAGCTGCTCCAGAGCTCACTGGGCTCTGCCATAGCTGCTCCAGAGCTCCCCGGGCTCTGCCATAGCTGCTCCAGAGCTCACTGGCTCTGCCATAGCTGCTCCAGGGCTCCCTGGCTCTGCCATAGCTGCTCCAGGGCTCACTGGGCTCTGCCATAGCTGCTCCAGGGCTCACTGGGCTCTGCCATAGCTGCTCCAGGGCTCACTGGGCTCTGCCATAGCTGCTCCAGAGCTCCCTGGGCTCTGCCATAGCTGCTCCAGGGCTCACTTTGCTCTGCCTGCCTTCCCCCCACACCACTCCAGACCATTCCCATAGCAGCCTGCATGAGAGAAGCTCTGCAGTCCTTGTGCCTCTGTATTTACTATTCCATTTCACCTGCAGCAGTACAGCATCAGTGGTGGAACCCCCTCAGGAACTTTAGCAGGTTACTTGCAGGATTCCTGACAATGGCCCTGGCTCGTGGTGCAATGCTCAGTGTGGGCAGGATTTCAGGAAAGAGCTTCCCTTCCCCTAAATCAGCTTTTTCACAGCTTTCTGTGGAGTGAGTGCTGTGGTTCCTTGTGGGAGCTAAGCAACCCAAGGACAGGCAGGGCAGGGTTTGGATGAATTTAAAGCAGTTGCCTCGGAGTGATTAGCATGATTGTACACACATGCTGGTAATTACACGTGCAAATGAGACAAACAAGCTGATTTTGGGAGCCAGTGCAGCCAGTTTGTGCACTGCTGTTTCCTGAGGCAAGATGATGTGCCATGCTGGCAAGCCCTTAACCCCATCTCCCCCAGGCTCCCCCCAGAACTGGCAGGGCACCTGCACCTGGCACCTGCAGGAAACCAGCAGCTGTCCTGGGCTGGTGCTGCCTGCTGGGCGAGGGTGGCCCGAGGCTGTGCTCACCCTGGGGAGCAGGGCTGCCAGAAGGGCCCACCTCCCTGTCCCTGCAGCTGCACTTTGTGTGTTCCCCACAGCTGGCACACAGGGGTGAGGCTTTAGGCAGCACCAGCATGGAGGGCTGCTGGTATTTATTGCTTGGTTGTTTTCTCTGCTAAAAACCCTGACAGAGATGAAGGCATGAGACAGGAGACTTTCAAGGCCATTAAAATTTATAAGAACTGGCTGTCCCAATCCCATAGATGGCTCTAAAATCCCGGGGTAAGCATCTGAGATCTCTGCTCGTGGCAGCATGCCCTATACTTTTTGTGTCTTCATGCTGGGTAATGGAGCTGATATAGCAGGGAGAAGGGGTGGTGTGTGGGAGAGGGTGGGAGGGTGTTTGAATATAGATTCGATATTCTTGGAAATACGATGAGGAAATTGTTATGTAATCAAGAAGTTCAATAATGGTTTTGTCTAATGTGCTTTTTTAGCTCCATCAAGGCCTGCAGAATAAATGTGGCATCAGGAGCAGGCTTCATTCATATGCTGCATTTCCTAAGGGGTTGTTCCTGCAGCCCCTCTGCATTTGAGCCAGCCTGTCCAGCTCCACCCTGCCAGGCCTGTGCCAGCCTCTGTCTGCCCAGGCTCTGAGAAACAGAGCTCAGTGTCTTCTGAGTGAAATCCCACGTGCTGCACAGTGCAGAAACAGATGGAGAGTTCCTTCATCTCCTCCCCACTTGGTTCTGCACAGGAATAACATCTCCTGCTCACAGCAGCTATACATGTCTGTGGTATTTATTGACAGGGACGTGCTTTAGGAAACATCTCTTCACTAGAAAATGCCTATTTATCCACAAACTGAGAGTCTGCAGAACACAGTCACTTCTGATGTCGAGATTCTGACCACTGGGCTTGCAGGAAGTTTTTTCTAGAAAATGCTGAGGCCACAATGAAAGGTAACACTTGCTCCTTGCACCATGGCAAGTTGGGACTGGAGTGGGGGACATGGCTGAAGGGAATACAGAGAACCTTTAATCCTCTTTGTCCACGTGGAAGGATGTTAAGATGGAATGTAAGACCTTGAATCTCCAAACCCCTTAAGTCCTGCTGGCTCCTGTGGAGCATAAACCTCTGCTTAGGAGTTTTCCCTGACCTGGCACTTTCCATGTCAGCTGGAGGTGCTGCCCTGAGCAGCTCTGTGCTCTGCAGGGGCACAGCCTGTGTGCCAGCCCTGCACAGCACCCAGACAAACAGCAGCAAGGTAAAGCCACTTACACCTTGCTTTGGGAACATATGAGATCTTAATTTTGACATTTGCCTGGAAAAGCCAAGATTGAACAATGCTTAATTATTTGATTTCAATTACAGCTGTAATAAGTTTATCTGTGGAGAGAGCAGGTCTATTCAGTTTAGGAGAGGATCCAGCACTCCAGCTGGTTCCATGTCAATGCTCTGTTTGCCTGCAGGCACCCAGAGAGCTGCAGCTACAGAGCAGTGGGCAGAGCCCCCTCCAGGCACAGCTGGCTGGAAACCCTTTAATTCCCCCGAGAACATGCTCAGCTGTCAGAGAGCTATCAAACCCCGTTAAAGGATAAATGGTGTCAGGCTTCTTCCAGAGCCAAGCCCAGATGCAAATGGTGTGCTGGAGAACGACAGATGAATCAAAATCCTGAAGAGGCAAACTTGAAAGGCATGCAGTGCCTTTAGACACGAGTGCAGTGACAGCTCTCAGGAGAGGGTGAGGGAAGCATCTGTCCTATTTCTGCTGCTGCTAGCACGGGGGAGAGCAGGAAACAAAACAAGGGAATGGCACATGGAAGCTCAAGTCTCCCTGTTTTCTGCTGGCCTTACCTCGTGCCAGGATGATGCAACCCCGGCAAGCAGCGCTGCTGGGACACACCCAAACCCAGAGCCCCAAACCCACAGCCCCAAACCCCACAGATCCAAGCCCCACAGATCCAAACCCCACAGCCCCAAACCCCACAGATCCAAACCCCACAGATCCAAACCCCTCTGCCCTGCAGCCCCCTGCCCTGCAGCCCTGCATCCCTGCCCTGCATCCCTGCCCTGCACCCAGCTCCTGGGCCAGGCTCCCCACCCTGCACCCACAAAACCTCCAGGGCTCCCCTCTCGGCTGCTGCTCCCATTCCCACCGTGAGTCCTGCATTCCAGCACACAGGTTTGCACTCAGAAAAAGCAATAAAATAAAGCAAAAATACAAATCAAAAATACAAAGCAAAGCCAAAAAGCCTGCCTTCCACCTCAGAGTGGTGAGGGCCTGGGAACAGCTCTCAGGATGCCTCTGGGGTTTACCCTGCCCCAGGGAGATGCTGCTGGTGATGGGCTCCCCAGCAGAGCAGCCTGCTCAGCCTCACTCACAGGGATGCTGAGCTCAGTGCTGCTCTTTGCAGGAGTACTTGGGGGAGGGTTTTTTAAATGGTTAAATTCAATCAGGAATGTGCCAAGATAGCGTGAAATCAGCTAAACGTAATTAAGCAAGAACTATTAGCTTGATTGCTAAACCAGTCTTCCCCTCATGAATATGCATGAGAATAATTGATATTAATTCTATTCAAACCTTACAGGCACGTTAGTCCTGCATATTATAGCGCAGAATTTTTGGAAGCCTGAGCCAGTTCCACTGCTGCTTTCCCACCAAAGGCACAATGAGTCCTGCTGCAGGGAGAGTCACCCACCAAACTTTGCAATTTGCTCTCAGCCTCATTTAAAAAGTTACTATTTAGAAATGATTTTTGTGAAACGTTAGGAAAATTTTCACACAGCCATCCTGAGCTGCCACACTGGGATAAAGAAGAACAGAGAGAGAAGTTGAATATTAACAGTCTTATTTTGCTCAAAAGAGACTTAAGAAGCTTCTGCAGGTGATGGGAAACACTTGCAGGATCACTCCAAGCTCTCAGCACCTTCCCAGCTCTTGGTGCTTTGTTCTGCTCAAACCTTTTGCTCTCCTGTCAGCTTCTCCTGCCCAGCACAGCCCCTCCCTGCTCCTGCCTGGCAGCAGAGCTTGTCAGACTCAGGACTGACACCCCTCACAGGCTGCCCCTTCCCAGGCAGGGCTCCCCAGGCTTCACCCAGGGCAGAGCTGCCAGCTCTGGCACGAAGGGAGTGAAGTGTTCTAATCTCAGGCACAGATGGTTCTTCCCTTTACAAGCACCAAACACTGGATTAGATGTCACATATTTAATAAATAGCAACAACTGTATACAAACTGTGTACAAAAGCAGCTAAAACCTAATCCCTGGCAGCAAATCATTCCTATTAGCGTGGGGCCAGAGCAAGTGGCAAGTAGAGCCAGTGGACAGCAAAGCTGTGTGAACATAAAAGGAAAGACAGCTCTACTTGAGCAGTTCAATAAGAGTTGGATCCTGCCTCACTGTGAGGGTTTTGGTGCATCCAGCTATAAATACAGAGGAGGAAACAGAGCTGTGAAGATGTGTTGTTGGGGCACCTTTTCTTTTTCATTTCTTTTTTTTTAATTTCCTTTTTTGTTTGTTTATTTATTGTGCTGTTTTTGAGGTTTTTTTAAACTCAGTTCGAGCTCAGACAATGCTCAGACTCTGAAGTGCTCTCTGGCAGTCTGGGAATATTCACTCCACACTTGCTGGCCTGTGGGCACTGAAGGAGACCAAGCCTTTCCAAAGGGTGAGGGATGAAGAGCAGCCTGGAGAGCCCTGGGCTGTGCCTGAGCTTTGCCTTGCTCCATCCCTGCAGCCAGCCCAGCAGCCCTGCTGAGGCAAAAACCCAGCTGGGAGTCTGGGCAGGGGGCAGAGCTGGGGCTTGTGCTGCTGCTGGGCTTTTAGAGGTTGCCTTACTGATATTTTGCACTTTCCCCCCATAGAAGTCACCTGAAACTGTTGTGAAAATGCAGGTGTGCTGCTTTCTAGAGAAGGTTTGTTGAAGAGAGGGGAGGGGAAGAGGAAGGTTTTCTGTAAGTGGCAGCTGAGCAGTGCCAGGTTCTACATCCTATCTTAATCCAAGTGAAGAACAGCAAAGAGCAGCACTGAAGATTGAGGGAAATGATACACCTCACTGGGTTTTAGTGCATTTTTCTGTTGCTTTTTTTTTTTTTTTAATTTTGGGATTTTGTGTTAGTATTGGATGGTGCAACACTACACACTGGGTGGTAGAAATTAATCTTATCATGAATACTTCTCTGAGTACTTCTCTGAAGGGCTGAGCCTTCCTGAGCCCTTAATTTGAGCTGATTGGACTGGCTCATTATCATAGCAGCAGATTTTGGAATGGCAAAGTTGAACCTTACTTGAACTTCTGGGTATATTAGCACTGCTTTTCTTTCTCACCCCCACCTCCATCCACGAATAATAATACCCAGTGCCCCTTTTTAAAAACCCTACCAGCTATCCCAGTAACCATCTGCCAAAAACACACACTGACATTAAGAGAAGCTCATTGAATAGCCTGAGCTTTGTTTGGCAGACAGAACTTTTCATTCCAGGGAAATGTGCAGCTCTGATGGCCTGGGAGCCTCGGGATGTTCTGCCAGGCACATCCCAGTGTTCACACGGGAGAGCAGCAGCTCTGGGGCCTGCAAAGCACAGAGCTGTGCCAGGGGCTGGGCCACTGGGCTGTCCTGCTCTGAAACCCCAGCTCTGCACCAGTGACTGAGCTGGGCTCTGCACCAGTGACTGAGCTGGGCTCTGCACCAGTGACTGAGCTGGGCTCTGCTTTCTCTGAGCTGGGCTCTGCCTTCTCTGAGCTGGGCTCTGCACCAGTGACTGAGCTGGGCTCTGCATGAGTGACTGAGCTGGGCTCTGCCAGTGACTGAGCTGGGCTCTGCATCCAGTGACTGAGCTGGGCTCTGCACCAGTGACTGAGCTGGGCTCTGCTGGAGTGACTGAGCTGGGCTCTGCACCAGTGACTGAGCTGGGCTCTGCTTTCTCTGAGCTGGGCTCTGCACCAGTGACTGAGCTGGGCTCTGCATCCAGTGACTGAGCTGGGCTCTGCATGAGTGACTGAGCTGGGCTCTGCCTTCTGACTGAGCTGGGCTCTGCTTTCTCTGAGCTGGGCTCTGCACCAGTGACTGAGCTGGGCTCTGCTTTCTCTGAGCTGGGCTCTGCACCAGTGACTGAGCTGGGCTCTGCACCAGTGACTGAGCTGGGCTCTGCCTTCTCTGAGCTGGGCTCTGCACCAGTGACTGAGCTGGGCTCTGCACCAGTGACTGAGCTGGGCTCTGCCTTCTCTGAGCTGGGCTCTGCATCCAGTGACTGAGCTGGGCTCTGCATCCAGTGACTGAGCTGGGCTCTGCACCAGTGACTGAGCTGGGCTCTGCCTTCTCTGAGCTGGGCTCTGCACCAGTGACTGAGCTGGGCTCTGCACCAGTGACTGAGCTGGGCTCTGCATCCAGTGACTGAGCTGGGCTCTGCCTTCTCTGAGCTGGGCTCTGCACCAGTGACTGAGCTGGGCTCTGCACCAGTGACTGAGCTGGGCTCTGCACCAGTGACTGAGCTGGGCTCTGCCTTCTCTGAGCTGGGCTCTGCACCAGTGACTCTGAGCTGGGCTCTGCACCAGTGACTCTGAGCTGGGCTCTGCATTCAGTGACTCTGAGCTGGGCTCTGCACCAGTGACTGAGCTGGGCTCTGCATCCAGTGACTGAGCTGGGCTCTGCACCAGTGACTGAGCTGGGCTCTGCCTTCTCTGAGCTGGGCTCTGCATCCAGTGACTGAGCTGGGCTCTGCACCGAGTGACTGAGCTGGGCTCTGCTTTCTCTGAGCTGGGCTCTGCACCAGTGACTGAGCTGGGCTCTGCTTTCTCTGAGCTGGGCTCTGCACCAGTGACTGAGCTGGCTCTGCACCAGTGACTGAGCTGGGCTCTGCATTCAGTGACTGAGCTGGGCTCTGCCTTCTCTGAGCTGGGCTCTGCATTCAGTGACTGAGCTGGGCTCTGCACCAGTGACTGAGCTGGGCTCTGCACCAGTGACTGAGCTGGGCTCTGCACCAGTGACTGAGCTGGGCTCTGCATCCAGTGACTGAGCTGGGCTCTGCATGAGTGACTGAGCTGGGCTCTGCACCAGTGACTGAGCTGGGCTCTGCTTTCTCTGAGCTGGGCTCTGCACCAGTGACTGAGCTGGGCTCTGCCTTCTCTGAGCTGGGCTCTGCTTTCTCTGAGCTGGCTCTGCCTGGCTCATCCTGAGCCTCCAGGTCACTCCTGGGCTCTCCTGCTCTGAAATCCCAGCTCTGCATTCCCTGCCATCCCCTGCGGGGTTTGGGCAGCACAGCCCAGATTTTCTGTGCAGAATCCCCCACAGAGCAGGATTTGAAGAGATCCCAGCTCCGATGGAGGCATTCAGACATTGTAAGGAGGCCCATTAAAACCCATTAAAACCCATTAAAAGCCATTAAAACCCATGTTCCATGGGTTCCACTGTTCCATGCACACAGTGCCCCGCCGCTGTCGCTGGCGGCAGCCCTGGCAGCACCGGGTGCCACCGGGGAGCTGGCAGCGGGATCCTGCCCAGCACCTCGGGAACGGGACAGGGTGAGCCCAGCACGGAGACACCCACGGCTGAGGGGGGCAAGCCCAGCCCGCACTGGGAGCTGCTTAAAGGAGGCAAAATAAGGGAAAAGCAGTCAGCAGGAGGGAAACGAGTGCAAGGGCATGGCCCAGGGCCCAGGAGGGTCCCTGCAGCTGGGGCAGGGGCAGGAGCAGCCCAGGGCTCTCTCCATTCCCAGCCCTGGGGCAGCTGCTCTCAGAGCTCACGCTGCCTCGTTGCCTGCTTTACTCTCGGAAAGCAGAGTCCTGGGGGCAGTGCCGTGCAGCCTGTGCCCAGCTAACCTGCTCAGGCTGTGCCTGCTCCTCGCAGCCCTCCCGGGCACAGAGCCGGTTCCACGGCCCTCCCCGGCACAGACAGAGGAAGGAAAGATGTGCTGCTTTCTCTTTATCAACGTGCTGCCTCTCCTGCAGCCAGCCTGGAGGCTCTGACTTCTTCTCACTCTCTCTTTCCCATTTCTCTGGCAATTGATTGCTCCCTGCCAGAGGGCATTATTGGCCTCAAAGCTTCATTTTCTGGCTCCCGAGCTGCTCATCTTCCCCGGGCTCACTGCTGCTACTGGAGGTCACACCCAGCTCCCAGAGTCCTTGGGCTGCTCTGGGTCTGGCCTTGGGAGCTCCTCTGGCTCACCCCACACATGAAACACTCCTCTGATCAGTGTAGGCAATCCAGCGGGCAGGGATTATTTAATTGTATCAGTGGTGAGTGGAAATAAGCTGGAACTCAAACCCCAGGCAGGTTTAAAGAACAGCAGTGCCTGGGGCAGCCCTGCTCTCTGTGCTGCTGGGGCACACACCAAGAGCTGCCTTCAGTTCTGCAAGTGAGCAGCAGCTGTGCTCTGCTCCCAGCTTTTCCAGCTTAAATTCAAGGCTTGCAAGATGTGTAATCTACATGAAAATTACAGCCTGTTCCTGAAGTATTTCCACCTGGAATGGAAATGCCTAAACTGTAACTTCCAGCCATGGTCACTGAGAGCACAAGGCAAAAAACAAAAAAGAGATGGGAGTAGAGAATCCTGGACGTCTGTGCCATGCTGTGCCCACCTGGCCTGGCTGGGGAAGCACAGAGAGGATGGGGGTGAGAATGCCCTGGTAAAAACACCTCACAGAAAACACTGCCCTGAACTCAGCACTTGCACACTGCTCCCTGCAGGACTCCAGAGACTCAGAGTACTTGCTCAGAATCAGAGCTCGTCTTGCAGGGCCTCAAGAGACTGAAACCTTTGACACGAGATTTCTGCTGTGCCAAAGCATCTCCACCAGACCCTGGGCAGGGGCTTTGCTCAGCCCCTGGGCAGGGGTTTGCTCTGGGGGTTTGCTCTGGGGGTTTGCTCCAGAGCCTGGGCAGGGGGCTTTGCTCAGCAGGGGTTTGCTCAGGGGGTTTGCTCTGGGGGGTTTGCTCTGGGGGGTTTGCTCAGGGGGTTTGCTCAGCAGGGGTTTGCTCAGGGGGTTTGCTCTGGGGGGTTTGCTCAGGGGTTTGCTCAGCAGGGGTTTGCTCAGGGGGTTTGCTCAGGGGGTTTACTCTGGGGGGTTTGCTCTGGGGGTTTGCTCAGCCCCTGGGCAGAGGGGTTTGCTCTGGGCAGAGGGTTTGCTCTGGGGGGGGGGTTTGCTCAGGGGGTTTTGCTCATGCAGCACTGCCACAGCAGACCCTTCCCTGCCCTTCCTGGGTGATGCACCCCACATGCAGCTGCTGCAGCTGAACTGCCTTGGGCCAGGTGGGTGCCAGGCCAGACATCCTGGGCACCTGCTGGCACCTGCCCCTGCAGAGGGGAGAGGCACCCGAGCTGCCACGCGCGAGAGATGGCTCTGCTGGAAACAAATAAAACCCACACACTGCCAGCAGGGCAGGAGGGCAGGGATGGGTCCTGCTCAAAGATGTCTCAATCAGACCCATCCCCTCCACACCTCCAGGTTTTGCTCCAAAATTCAGTTAAATTCCAGAGCTGCTAAAGGTCCCAGTCACCAAAAGGATAATGAAGACACAAAGGAAGGGAATTAGAGGCAGAGCTGTGCTCCTGGATCGTTTCAGCACTGCATGGGAGAGCACTGAGCTCCTGACAATTTACCTTTCAAGCCTCTCAAATAAAACAACCCTTGAAAATTGCCAAAACATTGTTAGCACGAACAGCAGCACGCAGCAGGGTGGCTGTGTCAGGTGCCAGCAGAGGCTGCTCCAGGCTGCCAGAGCTCAGGGTGGCACTGGCTCCATGGCAGGGCACGGCACCGGGGCCTGGGAGTTTACAAGAAATGGGAAATTTGGAGGGGATGGGACAGTTTCCCAAAGAAAAATGTGTTATTGTTAGTTTTTTATTCAAAAGAATTTTTGAAGAAAAAAGTAACAATCACCAAATCTCTGTGTTTGCAGTGCAGTGCCTGTGATGCCTAAAGATTTTTTAGCTTTTTTATATATTTTTCATATATTTGTAGCCTTGTATATTTTAAATCTAGAGTTGTATGGTTTCTAGTACTTTTCCTGCCTTTTCTCACAATAAGCTGACCCTTACTAAGACATTCTGGAAAATCTGTTTAGTCTTTCTGTTAAGAAGATAATTTCTAACAAGGACATCTTGTTTTCCACCAGAACTTAAGAGACACAAGAAGAAATGGGGCAAAGAAACCCCTGGGCCACCTCTGAGGGGCTGACCCAAGGGTGGGTCCTGCTAGATATACCAGTTAACTAACCTCATAAAAACTGCAGAAATCACTGAGGAGCTGCCTTTTATATTCTCACTCTTAATAGAGTTTGGGAAGTTTTGTGGTTCTATTGCAGGCAGCAGCTGCTGCTTTGAGACCAGGCTCTGGCAGATGTTATTTTGGGGTATTTAAGCCAGGCTCTCGCTGCCACCATCTCAATGTTCTTGGCTTTGTTAACGTTCCTCTGTTTTATTGTTGTGAAGAAAATAACTCTGTCAATGTTCTTTTTCTGGCAAGGAGGGGCTGTGCCAGCACTGAGTGGAGGGGCTGTGCTGGCCACGGCTCAGGGCTGCTGTCCCCTGTCCTGCTGCAGTGACACGGGAGTCCCTCTGTCCCCCTGTCCCCTGTCCCTCCTGTCCCTCTGTCCCCTGTCCTGCTGCAGTGACACAGGATTCCCTCTGTCCCTCTGTCCCTCATCCTGCTGCAGGCAGTGCAGTGACACAGGATTTCCCTGCTGTGCCCTGTCCTGCTGCAGGCAGTGCAGTCACTGGGATTCCCTCCTGCAGGGTGGTGCTCTCCCTGCTGCCCCGTGCAGCTCCTGAGCTCGGTGCTGTGCCCAGCCCGGCCGTGCTGCCCTGCCAGGGCACAGGGAGCCCAGGAGGCACAGCCCAGCTGCAGCCCTGCCCTGTGCCACCCTCACAGCGCCTGTGGCACCGGCCTGGAGCTCAGGGAACGGCCCCAGGGCCTGTCATGCACTGAAAGGTGAGCTCCAGGGTCAGCCCACCCTGGATCTGTGCCCACCCTGCCTGAGCTGTGCCCACCCTGAGCTGTGCCTGCCCTGAGCTGTGCCCACCCTGTCCTGGATCTGTTCCCACCCTGCCCTGAGCTGTGCTCACCCTGAGCTGTGCCTGCCCTGTGCTGTGCCCACCCTGCGCTGAGCTGTGCCCACCCTGGATCTGTGCCCGCCCTGCCTGAGCTGTGCCCACCCTGAGCTGTGCCCACCCTGTCCTGGATCTGTTCCCACCCTGTCTGAGCTGTGCCCCCCCAGGCACGGCCCCAGCCCCATTTCCCAGCCTCATTTCCCAGCCCCATTTCCCAGCCCCAGCTCCAGGCTGTGTCCCCTCTGGGGAGGTTCCTGGGCTGCTCCTCTGCCCAGCCCAGGCTCCAAGAGACGAACACTTGCTGTCACAGAGCCCTGCTCTGCTGGCTGCCTGTGGCAGTGCCACCATAGAATGCCTGTTCCGTGTGCTCCATTCTCACATTCCCGGATTGAGGCTCAGAATGACTGACTCCCCTCCTCAGCCCCCTCCCACACCACGTCCTCTGGAGCCAGGAGTACAAAACCACCGAGCCTGGCTGCCAACGGCCTGAGCAAATGATTTAATCAGTGATGTCAAAGGAATGACGAGCCTGCAGGGCGGAAAAAATGCCAGCTAGACAGTAAGAGTGATGAGGTAATGTGTAAATCAGGCATTTTCCAACAGATGGGCCATGGAGAGTTGACATGTATATTATGAAAAGGGACGTCAGAACTCAGACAAAACAATGGCCCGGGCTGGCCACAGCTCGATTTACGCAGTGGAAACATTTTTCCTTCTGAAGGCAAAGGCAAGAAACAGAGAAGGCAATGCCTGGTGGTGAAGTCACTGTCTGTATCCAAACCCACTGCTCTGCAGCCCTGGCTGGGGCAGGGACACGAGCCCCTGGGCTGGGCATAAACCAGCGTGGCTGTGCCCGGGGACAGGGCAGGGACAGGGACAGAGCAGGGACAGGGACAGGGACAGAGCAGGGACAGAGCAGGGACAGGGACAGGGACAGGGCACAGGGACAGGGCAGGGACAGGGCAGGGACAGGGACAGGGACAGGGCAGGGACAGGGACAGGGCAGGGACAGGGACAGGGACAGGGCAGGGACAGGGACAGAGCAGGGACAGGGCAGGGACAGGGACAGGGCAGGGACAGGGACAGGGCAGGGACAGGGACAGGGACAGGGACAGGGACAGGGACAGGGCAGGGACAGGGACAGGGCAGGGACAGGGACAGGGGCAGGGACAGGGACAGGGCAGGGACAGGGACAGGGACAGGGCAGGGACAGGGACAGGGCAGGGACAGGGCAGGGACAGGGACAGGGACAGGGCAGGGACAGGGACAGGGACAGGGCAGGGACAGGGGCAGGGACAGGGACAGGGACAGGGCAGGGACAGGGACAGGGCAGGGACAGGGCAGGGACAGGGCAGGGACAGGGCAGGGACAGGGCAGGGACAGGGACAGGGCAGGGACAGGGCAGGGACAGGGACAGGGACAGGGCAGGGACAGGGACAGGGACAGGGACAGGGCAGGGACAGGGACAGGGACAGGGCAGGGACAGGGACAGGGACAGGGCAGGGACAGGGCAGGGACAGGGACAGGGCAGGGACAGGGACAGGACAGGGACAGGGACAGGGACAGGGCAGGGACAGGACAGGGACAGGGCAGGGACAGGGACAGGGACAGGGCAGGGACAGGGACAGGGACAGGACAGGGACAGGGCAGGGACAGGGACAGGGACAGGGCAGGGACAGGGACAGGGACAGGGACAGGGACAGGACAGGGACAGGGACAGGGCAGGGACAGGGACAGGGACAGGGACAGGGACAGGGACAGGGACAGGGACAGGGACAGGGACAGGGACAGGGACAGGGACAGGGACAGGGACAGAGCAGGGACAGAGGACAGGGACAGGGACAGGGACAGGGACAGGACAGGGACAGGGACAGGGACAGGGCAGGGACAGGGACAGGGACAGGGACAGGGACAGGGACAGGGACAGGGACAGAGCAGGGACAGAGGACAGGGACAGGGACAGGGACAGGGACAGGACAGGGACAGGGCAGGGACAGAGCAGGGACAGAGCAGGGACGGGACAGGGCAGGGACAGGGACAGGGACAGGACAGGGACAGGACAGGGACAAGGCAGGGACAGGGACAGGGACAGCTCAGGGGACAGTTCAGGAGACAATTTAGGGGGACAGTCAGGGGACAGCTCAGAGGGACAGTTCAGAGAGACAGTTTGGGGTCACAGTTCAGGGGATAATTTGGGGGGACAGCTCAGGGGATAATTTGGGGGGCCAGCTCAGGGCACAGCTGCAGGGGCTCAGGCCAGGGCAGAGCTGCCCTGGTGTGCAGGGCTGGGGAGCAGAGGGACCCCAGGGACAGAGCAGGGTCACTGGGATGGCCAAGGAGGCCAGGCTGTGCTTTCCTGCCTGCTTTTACTGGAGAAGCCCTTGGAAATTCCTGGTGGTGAAATGCAGAAAACTGTAAAGCAAAATCCCTGAGTCATCTGTCTCAAACTGTCACAGCAGCTTCCCCTGTCAATGCACATGACCCACTCAATTCTCATCCACTTTCTCCATTTTGGGGGAGTTGTGAAAAATAACTACAACCATTCCAACCGATTGGTTACAACACATGCTCAAACTGCAGCGATTTGGCCAAATTCTCCCGCGGCTGAACCACGCCTCAGGCTTTATGTAATGCAGCCAAGAGCAGCAGACACACCCAGACCTCTGCCCTGGGTGCTGCTGTGCCGGGCAGACAGGCACAGCCCAGTGCCCTGCAGCAGCTCAGACAGGGGAAAAATAATATTTAAAAACCTAGTTTCTGATGTCACCTTCCATTGAGATGAAATCAATCTATCATGCTAAATCAACACGTTCCAAACTGCATACAGAAGGTGTAAGAAGGGATTTGGGAAGATGAGGACTGGCTCCAGTCTGTGAATAACCCCGATTGTTTAACCTGTGAATTACCTGTCCCTGCAGGAAAGGCAGAGAGAAGGGAAGCAGGGAGCAGCACCAGTGGGAGCTGAGCTCTGCCTCTGCTCCAAAAACAGCCCCAAAAACAGCCCCAAAAACAGCCCCGGGGGAGCCTGAGAGGTGAGAGCGGCACCAGAGCAGCCACACAGTGACCCTGCTGTCCCTGCTGCCAGCGGGGACTGGGGTGAGAGGCTGGCCTGGGACACAGCCCTGGGACAGAGCCCTGGGACAGAGCCCTGGTACACAGCCCCTGCTTTGGGGACACAGCCCCTGCTTTGGGGACACAGCTCTGAGACACCTCCCTGCTCTGGGACACAGCCCTGGGACACAGCCCTGCTCTCACACACCTCCCCTCTCTCAGCCCCGGCCCCTCTCTCCCCCGCAGGAATTCCGGGTTTGAGCAGCGTCACTGCCGGGCTCGGCTGCAGAGCTCACCTGGGCTCACCTGGCCCAGCACACCTGGCCCAGCACACCTGGGCTCACCTGGGCTCACCTGGGCTCACCTGGGCTCACCTGGCCCAGCACACCTGGCCCAGCACACCTGGCCCAGCACACCTGGGCTCACCTGGGCTCACCTGGGCTCACCTGGCCCAGCTCACCTGGCCCAGCTCACCTGGGCTCACCTGGCCCAGCTCACCTGGCCCAGCTCACCTGGGCTCACCTGGGCTCACCTGGCCCAGCACACCTGGGCTCCGGCCCAGGATCACGCCAGGGAGGTGGGACAGGAGGGATGTTCCAGGGGGTGGGACAGGAGGGATGTTCCAGGGGGGTGGGACAGGAGGGATGTTCCAGGGGGGTGGGACAGGAGGGATGTTCCAGGGGAGGTGGGACAGGAGGGATGTTTCAGGGGGTGGAACAGGAGGGATGTTTCAGGGGGTGGGACAGGAGGGATGTTCCGGGGGGTTGGGACAGGAGGGATGTTCCGGGGGCTGTGACAGCCCAGCAGGATGGAAACGTGCTGCCCAGAGCTGACCTGGGCTGGCTGCAGCACACCCCCGGGGCAGGCACCCCCAGCCCACTGCCTGCAGAGCTGTGGGTATAAAAAGCATCCTCTGAAAAGATTTTCCTGCTGGGTGAAGGCACATCACCAGCACTTCCTGGCTTAGGTGGCTGTATATAGCAGCAGCAATCCTATTATGCTTATCCTGAGCTGTCCTCCAGCCAGCAGGGCAGTGAACTTCACAGAGCACCAGAAGCACAATTATCTCCAGGGCTGCTGTGGGCAGCTCAGCTGTGCTCTGTGAGCCAGGGTCAGGCTGAGGGGCACACAAACACCTGCACCACACCTGCCAGGGGATGGATCCAGCTCTCTGCAGAAGAGCTCTCCCAGGTCCAACTAGTTCTTCATGACAGAGCCCAAAGCCATGCCCACACACCTGTGGCTACAGCCCTGCCCCTGCTGATGGACTGCTCACACACTTTGTGTTTCTGCTGCAGCTGTGAGGATAAAGAAAGCTGGTGAGACCCTGGGCCTGTTCTGGAGAGGCTGTGAGAGCAGCAGCATCCCACCTGGGGCAGAGCCTGGAGCTGGGCAGTGCCCGGGTGCCCAGGCACGTTGGCATGGCCTGGCTGCCTCACTGGCAGCCCTTGGTGCCTCCAGGAAAACCTCCAGGGAGATTTCCTGGGCAGGAACCACAGGCCAAGGGAGAGCAGCTGCAGCTGGGAAGGGCTAAATGGATGAATGTCCCGAAATCCTAATTGCTGACTGGTGTCTCACACACGGCTTTGGGAAGCCCAGCCCAGCTGAGTGCTGCTGGGCAGTGAGAGATGCAGAGCTGAGCCAGGATGTCCCACCCTGTGCATGGCCAGCACGGCTCAGCTGCTAGCCACCCCTAAATATGGATTTCTGACACTTTTTCAGGGCTTCCTTCACCTTTTCCTAACGGAGGGCACATCTGGCATTTAGTTCTAGAAATTAGTATCTTCAAATGCTCACTCTTTGGTGTGACAGACTGAGACAGGCTAAATATTTGTGCTTGTCTTGCCTGGCTGGTAACCCAGATACTATTAGTGAAGCACAACTGGGTCATGAGAATTAATATTAGCATCTGCATTAGCTGCTTTATTTACAGCAGTGTAGCTGTCACAAGCTGTGGCAGCTCCCAAGGAACACGGCTGATTGATGCTGGCACTGGCAGCAGTAGCTGGTGGGGCTGGCTGGCCCGGGGCCAGGCTGGGCTGTGGCAGGCACAGATCCCAGCTGGGCAAGTGCCCTGGGGTGGGGGCACAGCCAGCAGCACCCCTGCCCTCTGTGCTGCCCCAAAACAGCTCTGAGCTGCTGGGAAGGCACAGCCTGGCAGAGCCCTGGTCATGGGCGAGTTATAAAAACTCTGATCACCGTTTCTGTGTGAGGAAGGAATTAATTCACTCCCCAGCTCAGTAATTGTGGAAGCTCCAGCCCCGTGGAGCAGGGGCTGCAGCTGCCTGCCTGTGAAATAACCAAAATAACCAAAGCATCTCCCACATGGGCCACAGGGATTCTCACATTCCCCTCGTGCTCCTGCCTCACTTCTTGTCTGGATAAATTCTTAAGCCATTATATCACAACGAGGGCAACATCTATATTTCAAGATGAGGAATCTGGCAGTGCCAGAGCCAGAGGCATTGTTCTCTGTTGGGTTTGGATGCATCAGCTGCTGGGTTTCTCTTTTCCTTCAGGACACACAATTAGCCATCTGCAAGCTTCATCAACACACCAAAGCAGCAATAATTGTGCTTATTAAGTAAGAGCCTAAATCTGTCCCAGAGAAAGCAAAACTGTCCCTAGCACAAGAGCCCATGGCAAGCCTGCCCTCCAGGAACTGCTGAGGAGAAGCTGAGCCTGGAGCCTGAGCTGGGGTGAGGGAGCAGCTCTGGTGCTCATGGCACTGACACACCAGAGCTCCAGCCTGGGCACAACATCCCCAGACTGCCAAATCCTGCAGACCCAGCCACCCCAGAGTGCTTTACAGTCCTTGGAATCCTGCTGGGGTGCCACGGTGGAGGATGGGCAGAGGAGGGGTGGGAGCAGCAGGGCGTTCCCCCAGCTGGGGACTTTGTCCTCAGGGACAGCAGGGACAGCACAGCAGGGACAGCCGAGCAGGGACAGCAGGGACAGGAGGGACAGCAGAGCAGGGACAGCAGGGACAGCAGGGACAGGACAGCAGGGACAGCAGGGACAGCAGGGACAGCAGGGACAGCAGGGACGGGACAGCAGGGACAGCAGGGACAGGACAGCAGGGACAGCAGGGACAGCACAGCAGGGACAGCAGGGACAGCAGGGACAGGACAGCAGGGACAGCAGGGACAGCACAGCAGGGACAGCAGGGACAGCAGGGACGGGACAGCAGGGACAGCACAGCAGGGACAGCCCAGCAGGGACAGGCCAGCAGGGACAGGACAGCAGGGACAGCAGGGACAGCAGGGACAGGACAGCAGGGACAGGACAGCAAGGACAGCAGGGACAGGACAGCAGGGACAGCAGGGACAGGACAGCAGGGACAGCAGGGACACCACAGCAGGGACAGCAGGGACAGGACAGCAGGGACAGCACAGCAGGGACAGCAGGGACAGGACAGCAGGGACAGCAGGGACAGCAGGGACAGCAGGGACAGCAGGGACAGCACAGCAGGGACAGCAGGGACAGCAGAGCAGGGACAGCACAGCAGGGACAGCCCAGCCCAGCAGGGTCTGCAGCTCACTGTGCCACAGCCAGTGCCCAGCCCAGCCCTGCTCCAGCCCCTCGTCCTGCAAACCAGACCCCGAAGATCCCCTGTGCACACCAGGGGCAGAAACGTGTCCCCCGAGGTTCTGATCACGTTCAGAGGGCTGTAGCTTTCTGCACAGTCAGGTGTGGCTAACCTTGGGAACACTACTGCCACCTCAACTCCCCAGACACCCACCTACCCCCATCCTGCTCACAGCAAACTGCATTTCCCTGAACAAAAAGGGTTTAAAGGGTTTCCACAGACCAAGGAGATGCTTCCCTGCACACTGCAAATCCCACCCAAGGGTCACACAGAATTCCTCCCAGAAGGAAAAGCTCCAGGAGTACAAAGTAAAAATATTTGGAATTCTTGAAAATACTGACAAATGCTGCTCCTGGACCTGAGGAATGAGTTGGAGGTGTTTTGTTGCTCTCTGCATTGTGTTGTGGGGCCAAGGGACTGGTCCAGGGGCTGCTCTCCTCATCCAGAGGTTAATGGAGAGGAAATGCAGGGAGAACAGACAGTAAATGCAGAACTGATGGAAAAAAGAGTTGCTCTGACTGGTTCTCTGTGACAGAGAGCTCTGAGCTTCTGCTGGCTTTAGTTTTGCTTAACTGTACTTTTTAATTTTGGCAGGGATGCCTGGGGCCCAGGAAAGGAATGCACTGTATATATAATTATAAATCAAAATACAATATAGTGCAATAAGTAAAATGAACACTGAAAATCTCCACTCACTAGCTGCAGATGACATCTAGCTAATTGTTCCAGGCTGTGAGTCACCACCTGAGTTAGAGAGGTGCAGCTCTGCAAAGGCAGTGGGCTCTGGCTGCCCTGGCACCTGCCTGGGGAGGTGAAACCCAGCCCAACCCCAAACCAAACTCAAACCCCAAACCCAAATCCAACCACAAACCCAAACTGAAACCCAAACCCAAATCCAACCCCAACCCCAAACCTAAACCTAAACTCAACCACAACCCCAAACCCAAACCCCAAACCCAACTCAAACTCAAACCCAAACCCAAATCCAACCACAAACCCAAACCCAAACCAAACTCAAACCCAAACCCAAACCCAAATCCAACCCCAAACCCAAACCCAACCCCAACCCAAACCCCAAATCCAAACCCAAACCCAAACCCAAACCCAAATCCAACCACAAACCTAAACCTAAACCTAAACCCAACCACAAACCCAACCACAAACCCAACCTCAAACCCAAACCCAGCCCAACCCCCAAACCAAACTCAAACCCAAAACCCAAACCCAACCACAAACCCAAACTGAAACCCAAACCCAAATCCAACCCCAACCCAAACCTAAACCTAAACTCCAACCACAACCCCAAACCCAAACCCCAAACCCAACTCAAACTCAAACCCAAACCCAAATCCAAACCCAAACCCAAACCAAACCCAAACCCCAAATCCAAACCCAAACCCAAATCCAACCACAAACCTAAACCTAAACCTAAACCCAACCACAAACCCAACCTCAGACCCAAACCCAACCCAACCCCAACCCCAACCCCCAAACCTAAACCTAAACTCAACCACAACCCCAACCCCAACCCCAAACCCCCAAACCCAACTCAAACCCAAACCCAACCTCAAACCCAAACCCTACCCAACCCCCAACCCCGAACCCCCAAACCTAAACCTAAACACAACCCCCAAACCCAAACCAAACCCAAACCCAACTCAAACCCAAACCCAAACCCAAACCCTACCCAACCCCAACCCAAACCCCAAACCTAAACCTAAACACAACCCCAAACCCTACCCAACCCCCAACCCCAAACCCAAACCCAAATCCAAACCCAACCCCAACCCCAACCCCAACCCCAATCTAACCCCCAACCCCAAACTCCAGCCCAAGCCCAGCCCAAGCCCAGCCCAAGCCCAGCCGAGGCTCCCCCAGCCCGCTCAGCCCTGCCCCCCTCCGTGCCTGGCACGGCTCCAGCCTGGCTGCGCTCCGGGCTGCGCGAGGGTTAATGCCTGAGCAGGGGCTCGCAGCAGGAGCCCGCCGGGCAGAGCTGCCGGCCCCAGAAACGCTCTGGGCTCGGGATGGAGCCTGCGGGGGCAGCCCCTCCCAGGACACCCAATGGGGCAGGACAGCCCCTCCCAGGGCGGGGGACAGGGGGACAGGGGGACAGGGGGACAGAGGGACAGGGGGACAGGGGGACAGAGGGACAGGGGGACAGGGGGACAGGGGGACAGAGGGACAGGGGGACAGGGGGACAGAGGGACAGGGGGACAGGGGGACAGGGGGGACAGGGGGACAGAGGGACAGAGGGACAGAGGGACAGGGGGACAGAGGGACAGGGGGACAGGGGGACGGGGCTGTGCCATGCCCGGGCTGCAGCTGCTGCCTGTGCCCGAGCAGCCAGTGCCAGCCCTGAGCCCTGCCCTGAGCCCAAACAAACACCCCCAAACAAACACCCCAAACAAACACCCCAACACCTGCACACCCTGCAGGGCCCAGGCAGGACCTGCTGAGCTCCTGCCACAGCTGCCTGGGGCCTCCAAAAACCAGCACAACACCTCACTGCTGCTTCCCTGCACGGTGTCAGGATCCCATAATCACAACTCAGGATGATTTCAGCAGCTTCCAGCCAGTTCCCACCCTGCTGTCACAGCCACGTGTCCTTGGCTTTGACCTGCTCTCCCCACGGGAGTCCAGCACTCCGCTGGGACACTCTGGGATTTTAATCCTGTCATTGGCAGCATCAGTCCCGGCCTCAGGGCTTCCCTGGGAGCGAGGAACATGCTGCAGCATCCTTCACTTCTGCTCCCAGACAATCACATATTTCCAGCATCTATTAATCCTCGGGAGGTGAGCTGGGCTTTGGCCATCATTACTTAAATGGAGTGGATGGCAGCAGGCAGGCACCTGAACCTCAAAGGAAACCCAGCCAAAAGGTGTGAGCATTTCATTCCTCTGCTAGAGCAGCAGCAAGGGGATGTGACAATGCTGATGGCTTGCAGCTCTGGCTGGCCAAAACCAGGCAAAAATCCTTTATTACACATTTTTCTTTAAGGATTCCAGAAAAGCTCTTGGTCTTTTTGAGACATCAGCAACAACCTGAGAAGACTGGGAGTATTTCCTCTGCAGGTTTCAGTTCCTGATGATCTGTTTGTGATGCTTGGGATGGGATTAGAGCCCAAAAACGGAGGCTCCCAACACCTTGTGTGTGGTTTCAGTGGAGCAGATTTGTTTGTGGCATATTCAGGGCACTGGGAGGCTTTAGCAGCTGTTCCTTGTGCTTTCTGGCAGCTCCAGGATGTCATTGTCACTCCCAGCATGTGTCAGGATGGCTCCCAGCAGCCAGGCCCTGCACACTCTGCAAGGAAAATCCCACAGCTGCAGGGCCTGGGAGCCTGGCAGCTCCTCCCACAGTGCAAGGTGCAGAGACAGAAAGGAGGAACACTTTTAAAATATTATTTTAGTCCTTTCGAAGCCTCTCACTAGAAGCGTTTGAGCTGCTGAGAGGAACGGGAGGTGTGACCTGTGGGATGGAGCCCCCTGCTCCCAGCTGCAGCTGCACAGGGCACCCCAGCACAGCTGGCCACGCATGTCCCTTGCATTCCCTTCCTGACCTTCGGATTTCCCTCTGCAGGAACGTCCTGCTGTGCCTGGTGGCTGCTCCTTCACCTGGGGAGGGATGGATCCTGATTCTCACAGCCCTTCAAGATACACAGGCTGCAATTTGGTGTTTCCCTTCCTTGCACACCAAGTTCATTTTTGGCTTGCTCCTGCTATAGAGTTTTTTGGGGGTTTTGTGGTTTGTTGATGTATTTTCTTTGTTCATTGATGACACTTCGAGTGCCTGTGACACGTTTCCCTGAGCTCCAGCAGCTCAGAGCAGGTTTTGTCCTGGGACAAGGCTCAGTGCAGGGAATGAACTCAGAGGCTGCTGGTGCTGCTCTGCAGCCCTGCCTGGAGCCCGGGTCCTATCCCCAGTCATGGCATTCTGGACTTGCTCTGTCACCTGGGGCCAATAATTTATTCTCTGTGTGCAGTTTCCTCGTCGGTGAAAGCAGGTTAACAGCAGCTGCTCAGAAAGGTTGGCTTCTCCTGCCTCAGGTGAAGGTGTGAGTCAGGGCAGACTTCAGCAGATGACACCATGGAGGTTAAGAGTGTAAATAATTACAATTTCTATTGCCTGAGGTAGGTGTTAATCACAGATGTGTCAGTGGTGCAGCACTGACCAGAGGAGACGCCTGCCGGGATGAACTGCCAGGCCAAGAAGAAGAACAGGATATTGTATTTTCTCTAGGTTCTCTCCAGGCTAACTGCAAAGCACAGTACAGGAATCACCTGGAGCCTTGTGAGCTGCCTGGGGGCGATACAGAAATCCCTCCCGCAGAGCAGCTGGGCTGTGACCCTGTTTCCAAGCCCTTTCCCCAGAGGTTGTTCCTGGTGCAGAGCACTGCTCCCTGCAGAGCCCCCCGTCTGCTTTGGCACCTGGCATGGATTTTGGGGTCCATAACCAGTAATTCCTGCTGCAGCCCAGACCTGTGAGCGCCACACAGGGATGGAATAACCACAGAACCTTCAACAACCTGGATTGAGTCACCTTGACCAACACAGCGGCTGTGGAGCTGAGAGCAGGGCCTGGGAGCTCTGAAACTCCGCATTTGCACCAGTGCACCTGAGGAGAGAGCTCACCTCCCAGCAACGGGAGACCCTGTGCCCACAGGTGAGAAACAAACACCCAGAGGTATGAAACACCCACAGGTGAGAAACACACACCCTGTGTCCACAGGTGTGAAACACCCACAGGTGAGAAACACCCAGAGGTGTGAAACAAACACCCTGTGCCCACAGGTGAGAAACAATCACAGGTGTGAAACACCCAGAGGTGTGAAACAAACACCACGTGCCCCACAGGTGTGAAACACCCACCCTGTGCCCACAGGTGTGAAACAATCACAGGTGTGAAGCACCCAGAGGTGTGAAACACCCAGAGGTGTGAAACAAACACCCTGTGCCCACAGGTGTGAAACAATCACAGGTGTGAAACACCCACCCTATGCCCACAGGTGTGAAACACCCAGAGGTGTGAAACACCCATCCTGTGCCCCACAGGTGTGAAACACCCACAGGTGCAGCCACGCCCTGCCAAGGTGAGCAACAGTCCAGCCTGGAGTGCAGGTGATTTCTCCTGGCTGTACAGCAGCGACAGAACCACCAGAATTTTGTGGAATTGCTTCGATTTCTGCACCTTGTACAGAAAAGGAGCCATGTGCTCAGGTAAGGGAGCTCACATTTCAGGAGTTTCCTGCTATAGCTGTCATTCCCAATGGTTAACTCATCCAAGAGTGACTTGAGTAGCCTACACCATCAATATTAAATGTGAGATTTACTATCAAGAGCGAAGTTTTGGGGCTGCTGCCAGCCCCTCTCACCGAGCTGCAAATATTTTGATCAGAGAACAGGGGAAGGAGGGCTCAGCACCTCAACCACACACGGGGAAGTCTGCAAGGTCTCATTCCGAGGCACGGAAAAGCATCTCAAAAACTGCAAACACCGAACAGCTCATTGCCTCCACTGTCGTGTCTTTGTTTAACTGTGTGTGTCCATTTTCAGTGAACTGCTGTGCCTGTGAGCTCGATCCCACCGGGACTCTCCCCGGTTGTGGGGCAGGAACTCGTGTTAAACTCGGATGTTACTGGGGTTTCACTGCTCCCGACGCTGACAAAGCTGCAGCTGGACAGGGATGAGCTATTCACCCCCTAATTGCTGACAATGACACCAAAGGAGCATCACCAAAACCTCCTCCGGTTAATGGTGTTCAATTCATTATTAAATGCAGCTCATTATGTTGGAGACGAGGCCATTTAGCAGCCATCAGCTTTGCTAATACTGCTGAATGTCTCCCAGCGATCAGGCAGCACGAGGGAAGGAAGGTTCAAAGTACACATCTTCAGAATAAAAACAAAAAAAATTCTGCCACTCTTCAGTAATGAAATAATGCCTAATATCACCGAGTCTCTTGCTCCCTGAACAACCAGAGCAGTCAGTTGTTTGCTCCTGGAAGTGGCATCTCCTTCAGAGGAGATTTTAAGGGGGATTTGAGTGCTAGAGAGTCTCTGCACCCGGCCCTGCTGCTGCAGGGTGAGGCACTGAGCCAGAGCCTGCCCCACCTCTGCCCTGGGCTGGGCAGTGCCAGACCCCTCCGACAGACCAGGGCCAGGGCACTGCCCCCTCCTGCCCCTCTGCCCCTCCTCAGCTCCTGCTGCTGCACCCGGGGCGTCAGAGATGCAGATAAACCCCCAAACCCGTCAGGCAGAGCAGCAGCGAGGGGAGCAGGCTTGGGTCAGGTGAAACTGAGCCCAGGCAGGCAGAGCCCGTGCTTTGCTAAGCCAGGAGCAGCAGAGGAGCACAGGCTGGGATTGCTGGGAGCTCTGGTTTCACCTGGGGTGGGGCACATCAGCCTGCCCAGCTCAGTTTTCAGCACGGGACTGAGGTGCCAGCTCCCTCCGAGGAGACATCTCAGCACTAATTCACATCTTTTGAGCTGAAAAAAATGCACAGGGTAATGTCAGGTTATAAAACAGGCCCTTGACTTGCCCTGGTTTAATTAAGATAATGAGAAGTGTAGGATGATGAGCTATGGTTCCAGACAGCAGGAAAAAAGGATGAAGAGCAATTACATTTGGAACAGAGAAGAGTCTATGGAGCTGGAGCTGGGGAACAGGCTGTGACAAAGGGATGTCTGCAGGAGATTTATTGGGACTGAAATAGAGCCGGGCAGGGCTGGGTGCGGGGGGAAGCTGGGTGAAGCAGAGACTCCTGCAGCTGGCAGCAGGGCTGGTGCAGCCAGCAGGGCCTGATGGAGGCAGGGAAAAGAGCTGGTGGAGGAAAAAGGCTGATCCCAGAGCTGCTCCATCCCAGGGCTGATCCCAGAGCTGCTCCCAGAGCTCTCCCATCCCAGAGCTGATCCCAGAGGTGATCCCAGAGCTGATCCCAGAGGTGATCCCATCCCCAGGACTGATCCCAAACCTCTCCCATCCCCAGGACTGATATCAGAGCTGATCCCAGAGCTGATCCCAGATTCCCCCCATCCCCAGGACTGATCCCAAACCTCTCCCAGCCCCAGCACTGCTCCCAGAGCCCCCAGGACAGCTCTGGCAGCCGAGGGAGCCCTGGGCACACACCCACCCTGAGCTGGGCACTCCCAGCAGGCTCAGAGTGAGTTTGTGTCACAGATTTCAGTGGGACTCGTGTGGCCCCAAGCTGGACATCTGCTCCTCACTGTCCTGCACTGAGCTCAGCCACTCCCAGCAGGACATTTCTCCTGGGTGCAGAATGCTGGGGAATCCTGAACAGAGCTGCTCTGGCAGGGAGACACCACCAGCTCTGTAGCTGTGATCAAACCCAGGAGAGGCTCAGCACCTTGTACTTTAAACACAAAGTAGGGTTTGTAGTTTAAGTGTCCCCCCCAAGCACGGCCCTGTGGTTTATTTCTGCCCCAGCTCAGAGCTCACCACGGTGGGATTTGGGTGGAGGGGGGAGAGAGCCCAGAGTGCTCTGCTGAGAGGGAGATGCAGGGACACAGCCCATCCCTCCAGCGGGGACTGAGCCACCATCCTGCACAAACAGGGCTTGCATTGCCACTGCTGCCTGCTCACAGAGCCCTGAGCACAGAGCCTGCAAACAGCTGGAGCTGCCCTGCACAGCTGGGAAAGCAGGAAAGCAGGAAAGCAGGAAAGCAGGAAAGCAGGGAGAAAAGCAGGGAAAAGCAGGAAAGCAGAAAGCAGGAGAGAAAAGCAGGAAAAGCAGGAAAAGCAGGAAAAGCAGGAAAAGCAGGAAAGCAGGAAAAGCAGGAAAAGCAGGAAAAGCAGGAAAAGCAGGAAAAGCAGGAAAAGCAGGAAAAGCAGGAAAGCAGGAAAGCAGGAAAGCAGGAAAAGCAGGAAAAGCAGGAAAAGCAGGGAAAGCAGGAAAAGCAGGAGAAAAGCAGGAAAAGCAGAGGAAAGCAGGAAAAGCAGGAAAGCAGGAAAGCAGGAAAAGCAGGAAAAGCAGGAAAGCAGGAAAAGCAGGAAAGCAGGAAAAGCAGGGAAAAGCAGGAAAAGCAGGAGAGAAGCAGGAAAGCAGGAAAAGCAGGAAAAGCAGGAAAAGCAGGAAAAGCAGGAAAAGCAGGAAAGCAGGAAAAGCAGGAAAAGCAGGAAAGCAGGAAAGCAGGAAAAGCAGGAAAAGCAGGAAAAGCAGGAAAAGCAGGAAAGCAGGGAAAGCAGGAAAGGAGGAAAAGCAGAAAAGCAGGAAAGCAGCATGACTGCTGCCCTGGGCCAGGGGCTCAGACAGGCTCGGTGGGAGCTGCACAATCCCCCAGCAGCACCAACCCAGATCTATCATTTTTACAGGAAGTGCTTCTGCAGAGTAATTAAGCTGATGAGCGAGCAAAATGGGTTCAGCTCCAGTTAAAATTCAAAGAGCAGCCAGAGAAACAACTGGGAGCAGGGGTGTGAAGAGGAGAGGTCAGACAAGGGACAGCTGGTCAGTTCTGGGGTGACATGGCGCTTATTATCTCCCTCAATAAATACACAGCCAGTTTCTGATCTGCTCTCGAACCCACTTGTCTGACACTGCACTCCATTACATCTCTATGCTGTTTTTATAGGTTGAGTCCCAAGAACCACAATTTATTGACACTGCTTTATAAATCTTTAAAAGGGCACGAGAGACTGACTTAATCAGAACGAATCGTTTCCCTTTTGTTTGGACTGCTTTAAAGTCAGTTCCTTGCCGCTTGACACAATTTAAATGACTAATTACGACTTGATTTCCTCCCCTCCCGATCCCTTTGATTCACAATCGGTGCTTTCAGCTAACGAATTTACCATTCTCAGAGCACTGCTAAAGAGACTGGGGCATCTCCACGAGTAGTCTCATTTATGCAAGCTCCCCTTCACTTCAGAGAGCAGAGTGATTAATTCACAAATAATTTATCTGACAAATGCTGCTTCCCCTCTCCCCCTCCCCACCCTTGCAAACTGCCTGGGGGCGAATTAGAAATTCCTCAATTATTCATTATCCAGAATCCTTGCAGGTTTTCCCCCATAAATGATTTTTGCCCTCAGCACTGGGCAGCTGCAGTGCCTGTGGCACACTCTGTGCTGCTGAGCCCTGGCCTCATCCCATCCACAGCCAGCAGTTTCCACCCCTCCCCACACAGCAGCAGTGGGGATTTACCTTCTCACACAGGTACAGCTGTTCTGGGTTATCCTCAGTTATTCACCTCTGGGCCCCTTTGCAGTGTTTTGGGCAGGATTTTCACAAGAGGGAAGCGCTGCTGCTGCAGGTGCCCTGCAGCTCTGGGAGCTGCTCTGGGGGTTCCCTGGGGCTGGGGGGCTGCTGCCCACCCAGCAGGGCCAGGGCAGGGCTCCTGCAGCTCCTGCCTGACCTGGCCTCACAGGCTGAGCCTGGCTGTGGGGATGGAGGGAGCTTGTGGCACCGGGACAGCCCAGAGACAGCCTGGGGAACCCAGGAAAACCCAGAGAAAACCCAGGGGAAACTGCAGGGACAGCCCAGGGCACAGCCCAGGGCACAGAGCTGGGCACAGCCTGGTCCCTGCAGGGGCAGCACAGGAGGGAAGGTGGAATATCTGATTGTACCCCAGCCCTGCTCTGCCCCTGTCCTGCCAGGTGAGGGATGCACAGGGCAGCCCAGGGGCTGCAGCCAGCCCTGCTGGGCACAGGGCAGGGCACAGCCCAGGGCACAGAGCAGGGCACAGAGCAGGGCACAGAGCAGGCACAGAGCAGGGCACAGAGCAGGCACAGAGCAGGGCACAGCCCAGGGCACAGCCTGGTCCCTGCAGGGGCAGCCAGCACCGGAGGGGAGCTGAGTGTCTGATTCCCCCCCAGCCCTGCCAGGGGCAGCCCAGGGGCTGCAGCCAGCCCAGCTGGGCACAAGGAGCTCTGCAGGCATCACTGGCCCGGGGCTGGGAGCCCCCCAGCTCATGGCCCTCTGAGCCCATCCTCACTGGCAAACTGGGGGGAAAAGAGCAGGGCAGAGCAAGGCAGAACAGGGCAGACCAGAGCAGGGCAGGGCAGAGCAGAGCAGAGCAGAGCACAGCAAAGCAGAGCAGGGCAGAGCAGAGCAGAGCAGAGCAGGGCAGGTGTCTGTGATGCATAAATCTCCTCGTTGCCATGACAGCAGCAGTGCCTGCGAGCACTGTCAGCACTGGGAGCTCCAGGTAAGTGAGACCTGGCCCCTGCTCACAAATCAAAGCCTGGGTCGGGCAGGTGAGAGAGAAGTGAGGTCACCTGGCAGAGGGCAGAGGGCAGGGTGGGAGGGGTTTGGTTTCTGACATTTCTGGGCACTGCAGCTGTTCCATCAGCCTGTGTGCGTGGAGGGGGCTGTGGCACAGGCAGCACCTCACTGCGGGCTGCAGCTCCAGCCTGTCACCCGGTGGCCCTGCTGGCCTGGCTGCAGTCTCTGCCAGGTTTCACATCTCCCCAGTGCCCTGGGGGTCCACAAATGAGCCACGAGCAGTGACAGCCTGGCTGCAGGGACAGACACCTGCAGCACGGGCGGGCTGGGGCAGGTCGGGTGCCTGCAGCAGAGAGGGGCACAGTGCATCACCCCGGGGTCATCATCACCTTCATCACCATCACCATCACCATCACCATCATCATCATCATCACCATCACCATCACCATCACCATCACCATCACCATCACCATCACCATCATCATCATCATCACCATCACCATCACCATCACCATCACCATCACCATCACCATCACCATCACCATCACCATCATCATCATCATCACCTTCACCATCACCATCACCATCACCATCATCATCACCTTCATCATCACCTTCACCATCACCATCACCATCATCACCATCACCATCACCATCACCATCACCATCACCATCATCATCACCATCATCACCATCACCATCACCATCACCATCACCATCATCATCACCATCACCATCATCACCATCACCAAGTGCTCCCTGTACATCCCACTTGGGAATTACCAGTGCAACCAGTCTGTATTTACCCCAGGGAAAAAACAAGGGTGTTTTTTTTCTGAAACATTTTTTCTCCTCACTGGAAAAAGCCTCACTACTGGAGTTTCCAACATGAGGTGTAAAAGTCTTTCTTTTAGATCATTAACTCTTCCCTGGCTCTTTGAATTTTTCGGCTGCCAGCCTGAATTCCCACCATGGATGTCTCCTTGCACAGTCACCTTGTTACAGCCAGACCGGTGACCAGCCTGGCCTGCTTTAGGTTTCTCAGCAGGTAAAGAAGATTAATATACACATCTTATTTCTGTGTGATAAGCAGCTCAGACAATATGACTGAGGGTCACTCCACACAGCAGGTCTGGGGAATTACTGTCATTTTCTGGTGGAGTGAGCCGAAGGTTTCCAGCCTGCAGCCTCAGGGCTCTGCAGCTCCATGCCGACCCTGCAGCTGATGCTTTGTTTCCCGTAGGACATTTTGACATTTATTGCATGGCAACATTTCTGAAAATACGTTTCAGATAAAGAAGAGCATTTTGAGAACACTGAAAATGTTTGTTGCAGTCATGACCTTAAGAAACACTGAGTTACCTGTGTGATGGAAAACAGGAAAAACCTTGGAAAGAAAAGTCATTGCAGAACTGAAGTTGGACCATTTCCCTGAGCACAGATCCCCTTGCTGTGTTCTTCCACAGCACCCACCCCAGGAGAGGCACGAACAGCCTGTGCAGGGCAGCAGCCCTGGCTGAGTCAGGATCTGCTCCTGGGGCTCCTCCAGCCCAAACTGACCCTGGATCTGCTCCCTGGGGCTCCTTCATCCCAAACTGACCCTGGATCTGCTCCCTGGGGCTCCTTCATCCCAAACTGACCCTGGATCTGCTCCTGGGGCTCCTTCATCCCAAACTGACCCTGGATCTGCTCCCTGGGGCTCCTTCATCCCAAACTGACCCTGGATCTGCTCCTGGGGCTCCTTCATCCCAAACTGACCCTGGATCTGCTCCTGGGGCTCCTTCCAGCCCAAACTGACCCTGGATCTGCTCCTGGGGCTCCTTCATCCCAAACTGACCCTGGATCTGCTCCTTGGGCTCCTCCAGCCCAAACTGACCCTGGATCTGCTCCTGGGGCTCCTTCATCCCAAACTGACCCTGGATCTGCTCCTGGGGCTCCTCCAGCCCAAACTGACCCTGGATCTGCTCCCTGGGGCTCCTTCAGCCCAAACTGACCCTGGATCTGCTCCTGGGGCTCCTTCATCCCAAACTGACCCTGGATCTGCTCCTGGGGCTCCTTCATCCCAAACTGACCCTGGATCTGCTCCTGGGGCTCCTCCATCCCAAACTGACCCTGGATCTGCTCCTGGGGCTCCTCCATCCCAAACTGAGCCCTGGATCTGCTCCTGGGGCTCCTTCAGCCTCTGGGCTCAGGTTCTGGTTCCTGCACAGCTCATCCCTGGGGCATGGGGACCCCGGGCGGCCTGGGCAAGCTGAGTGTCCATCCCAGTGTCCAGCCCAGTGTCCATCCCAGTGCCCAGCCCTGGGGCACCCAACAGTGATAACGATAATGATAACCAGCACAAACACTGCAAGGCACAAGGAGCAATGTCCCAATGAGCCCAAGCCCCAAAGACAAGGAGCTGATGCAGCAGGGACCCCTCTGGCTCCTTCCTTCTCTGGCCACCCCCAGTTCTCACCTCTGCCGGGGCTCCAGTGGCTGAGCCCTTGTGGCTCTTCAGGTTTTGGGGCAAAAGGTGAAAATTCAGTCTTTTCTGGTGGAAAGAAATCTTCTCTCCATTCTCTAATGAAAGCTAAGCCCTGTCCCAATCTCTGATTGATTCCATCCCTGTGTCAATCTCTGATTCCATCCCTGTCCCAGGCTCTCACTGATTCCATCCCTGTCCCAATCTCTGGCTGATTCCATCCCTCTGTGCCAGTCTCTGATTCCATCCCTGTGCCCAATCTCTGACTGATTCCATCCCTGTCCCAGGCTCTGACTGATTCCATCCCTGTGCCCAATCTCTGGCTGATTCCATCCTCTCTCTGTCCCCTCCATCCCGAGGACACTGCTGCCCTGCCTGGAGCCCAAGCCCAGCAGGATCCTTCAGCTGTGACACAAGGTCCCCTCTGAGGCTGGGAGAGCTCACAAGTGCATTGCTGCTCTTTTATAATGACTGGGAATCAGGAGCCCCATTTGTGCCTCACACAACTGCAGGCTCTGATGGGTACTAAAATCTGCCATTAATTTTGCATGAAATGCACATCTTTGGCTTTTAGGGACAGAGGGAACAGTTTTGTCTTGGGAATAACAGAGAACTATTTTGGCCTGGAGTCAAGAGCACACAGCCCAATTTTAGTTCATTTCCTTTGGTCTGGGGTTGATCTCTAGGTGCAGGCAGCTCTCTGGAAAGGGGCTGTTTCCTGCAGAGCAGAAAGTTTTGTGTTCTCTGCACACCCTTCCAAGGCACCACTTCCAAACCCCAGAGCAGCCCCTGCTCGTTCCCTGGCCCCAGGGCTGGCAGGACCTGGGCGGCTCCAGGGCTGTGCCCCAGCCCCAGAGTCTCAGAAGGGTAAAATAGAAAATCCTGGTGGGTTTGGAGCCCAGGGCTGCTGGCCAGGCTGTGCCCCAGCCCCAGCTCCAGGTACAGCTCGGCCATTCCTGGGGGTTTTGGTGGGCAGTGGCCAGGGTGGCACAGGGCTCTGGGCAGTGGCCAGGGTGGCACAGGGTGGCCCCAGGCAGTGGCAGGGTGGCACAAGGTGGCCCCGGGCAGTGGCACGGTGGCACAGGGCTCTGTGCAGTGACCAGGGTGGCACAGGGCTCTGTGCCCTGCCCGCAGCCCAGCCCGGGGCTGCCCGTGCCCAGACAATGCCGCTGATAAATTTAGCCGTGACTCATCCTCCCAGCAGCGATCAGCTGTGCCAGGCTCCCCCACCCGGAATGCAGCAGGGATGGATTCCTGAGCATCAGTGCCCATGGCAACCATCCCTGCCCCCGGCCCGGGGGGCTGCAGAAATAAACCCGCCTATTATAGGATTGCAGAGGAGAATTCGGCCGGTTTTGGTGACAGGAGGGTGCCTGTGTGCTCAGCTGGGGCTGGCACGTGGTGGCACCTCTGGGGGGTCCCTGCCAGGGGTGACAGCCCCTCCCCACAGCCCTGGCTCCTGTCCCTGATGTGCCACAGCCACAGCCTGGCACAGCCCAGCTCAGCCCAGCCTGGCACAGGCACAGGCATAGCCTGGCACAGCCACAGCCACAGCCTGGCTCAGCCTGGCACAGCCTGGCACAGCCCAGCCTGGCACAGCCACAGCCCAGCCTGGCACAGCTACAGCCACAGCCCAGCCCAGCCCGGCCCAGCCTGGCACAGCCCAGCCTGGCACAGCCTGGTACAGCCCAGCCTGGCACAGCCCAGCCAGCCAGCCTGGCACAGCCCAGCCCAGCCCGGCCCAGCCTGGCACAGCCCAGCCCAGCCCAGCCTGGCACAGCCCAGCCTGGCACAGCCTGGCACAGCCTGGCACAGCCAGCCTGGCACTGGCACTGGCACAGCCCAGCCCAGCCCAGCCTGGCACAGCCCAGCCTGGCACAGCCCAGCCTGGCACTGGCACAGCCTGGCACAGCCTGGCACAGCCTGGCACAGCCCAGCCTGGCACAGCCACAGGCACAGGCACAGGCACAGGCACAGCCAGGCACAGCCCAGCCCAGCCCAGCCCAGCCCAGCCTGGCACGGCCCAGCTCCAGGAAGCAGGCTGTGCAGAGCTGCTGCCCTGCTCCCAGAAACGCGAGGGCAAGGCACAGCAATTCCCTGTGTGAGTGAGGAGCTGCTCTGAGCAGCCCCTTGCACGGCTCAGGAGCTGAGGTTTGAGAACCATACTTAAAGCATCAAAGAAAAGATCCATTGCAATCTGCTCTTTGCTCTGGCACAGGTGCCAGACTCTGCTTCAGCAGTGTGGATGTACAGAAAGTGGAAAAGTGCAATTTCTCTGTATGGCAGCAGGATTTTCAGGAAGCTGTTCAAACACAGCAGCTCCTGGCAGAGTGCCCTGGCTGGTTTGGCACTTGCTGGTCACTCTGGGCTCTGTGTCTGCCCCGGGAGGGGAAAGGGGAGAAGGGCAGGTTCCCCCAGGGACGGAGGGGCAGGTTTGGCACCCCCTGCAGCCCTGGCAATGCAGAGCTGAGCTCTGCCCTCACTCCTGTGGAGCCTGAGCAGCATCAAACACGACTCTCCCCTCAGTGTCAGCAGCTGGGTGGCTCCAGCCCATCTTTATTTCCTCTGAAGCATTATGAGAACTAAACACTCCACGAGGATGGCATCCATTCACAGCATGCCAAGGCCACAGGCACGCTGGTGAACTCTAATTGCAGGAGGGTAACTCTGAGTCTGACTCATGCTACAGGAGATGCTGAAGTGGCACTCTTGTTTTCCTTCTCCAGCATTCCACACCACAATCCTCTCTTCATGATAACATCCATAAAGCACTTGCAGCTCTGGATAGGTTTCTAATTTCACTGAACAAATCCTTTCTGCTTCCCTATTAAAAATAAGGAAAAACAAACAGGGAAAGGATGAGAAGCAGCAGAGAGAAGAGAATTGGGTAAAGGAGGGTTAGGAAGAGAAACAGGTTGGCTTCTGCCACCCGGAGATTTTTCAGTGTTCTGAACAGAACCAAACATTTGTCATTTTACAGAAGAGCTCTACAGTGTGCTTCTGCTGCAAAGACAGCCATGGTTTAATTCCAAAACTCACTTTTTAAACTCCCTCTGATTTTGTTTCTTTCCTGGGCTGTGTCTGGGGGGTTTAGGGATGGTTTTGGCAATCATTCTCCTCTGACAGAGCCTGAGGATGCTCCAGAGGAAACAGCCTGGGCACCCTCCCTGTCCCCGAAGCCACAACTCCCACAGCATCTCCAACCTACTGCTGCTGAAGGTCTGGAGCTGAAGAACCTTCCTCAAAAACCAACCCATGAAAGGAACCATCCTGATGGGTGCCAGGATAACATTGTCCTATTTTGTAGGGATTCATGCTCTGAAACGAGTTGAGCTCCAAACAAAGTAGAAAAGCAGAAGAATATGTGAGCACGACTGCACACAGTTGGTATGACAACAGGGATGTTTTGTTCAGATAAGGCAGAAAGGCCTTGAGGGGAGAATGAAAGAATATGCACACTCAAAGAAATCCAGATCTGGAATGGCTTCCCCAAGATTGATAAGAATTTATTAATAATTTCCTTCAGAGAGGAGATAAGGCTGGCACACAGGAGAATCAACCTGAGGCTCAGCTCCAGGCAGAACAAACCTCCAGCTCCACCAGAGCTGCAGCTGGGAGCCAGGGCCTGGCTATTAATTATTAATTGTTAATTGTGTGAACATTCCCCTGCCTTTCCTGGCAGAGAGATAAAGAGATAAAGAGCTGCAGCCCTTCTGAGCCCCCACACTCAGAGACTCCCCGGGCTCAGCCCTGAGCCTGGAGCTGCAGAATCCCCTCGGGGGCTGAAGCCCTGGGGCACAGACTGCAGCCCAGCCCTGCAGGGCAGACAGAGCCGGCCCTGGGCTTGTCCCTGCAGGAATTTCTGCTCCAGAGATGCCCAGGAGCAAAGCAGCACTGCCTGGGGCAGAGAGAATTCCTGCGGAGATGTGGAGCACGGGGAAGGAACAGCACAGGTGGGCTCGACTGAAACACCCCTCCAGGAAATTCCCATTTCTGTGCTCAGTAAGGAACACCCCTCCAGGAAATTCCCATTTCTGTGCTCAGTAAGGAACACCCCTCCAGGAAATTCCCATTTCTGTGCTCAGTAAGGAACACCCCTGCAGGTAATTCCCATTTCTGTGCTCAGTAAGGAACACCCTCTGCAGGAAATTCCCATTTCTGTGCTCAGTAAGGAACACCCCTCCAGGAAATTCCCATTTCTGTGCTCAGTAAGGAACATCTCTGCAGGAAATTCCCGTTTCTGTGCTCAGTAAGGAACACCCCTCCAGGAAATTCCCATTTCTGTGCTCAGTAAGGAACACCCCTCCAGGAAATTCCCGTTTCTGTGCTCAGTAAGGAACACCCCTCCAGGTAATTCCCATTTTCTGTGCTCAGTAAGGAACACCCCTCCAGGAAATTCCCGTTTCTGTGCTCAGTAAGGAACACCCCTCCAGGAAATTCCCGTTTCTGTGCTCAGTAAGGAACACCTCTGCAGGAAATTCCCATTTCTGTGCTCAGTAAGGAACACCCCTCCAGGAAATTCCCGTTTCTGTGCTCAGTAAGGAACATCTCTGCAGGTAATTCCCATTTCTGTGCTCAGTAAGGAACATCCCTCCAGGTAATTCCCATTTCTGTGCTCAGTAAGGAACACCTCTGCAGGAAATTCCCATTTCTGTGCTCAGTAAGGAACACCCCTCCAGGTAATTCCCATTTCTGTCTCAGCAGAGCACAGGCAGATCCTGCCAGCCCAGCAGTGCTCCCCTTCCCTTGGATGAGCTGCAGTGAGGGGCTGAGCATCTCCCACTCCGTTGTCCCCTGATTCTATGCACAAGGAGCTCTCAATTCTCCAAACTTACCAGGTATGACTGGTTTTGCCTCTAATTCAGCAATGTTAGTCACAAAAATCTCTTTTGGGGAAACTTGTGAGAGTTGCTGTTGTTGTGTTTTCTTTGGAGCAACAGAAAAGAGAGCCTGAGATAATGGACTTTGATGATGTTGAATTGCTCCAGTTTGATGAACTATGATGTTTTGGGCTAAAACTACAAAGTCATAATCCACTGTAAAAACCAAACAGCTGATGTACCTTGTACTCGTACACATCCCCATTTCAGAGCTGGGGTTTTCATCTGCCTCAGAAGCCAAAATGACACAAATCAGAAGGATCAAATCAAAGGGAAACATTTTTACCTCCACAAAGTGAAAACACCTTTGATGTCAGTGAAACTAAACAAGCAAGTCAAGGTGGTTTGGCATTTCCCAGCAGAGCCTGGCTCTGGCACACTTGTGTGGAATGTTTGTGCTGTGAGGATGCAGGAGTGCCCTCCCAGCAGCGTGGCCCTGGCCCCCTCCCCTCATCTGCATCATCCCATCCCTGTTCAGGAACTCTGATTAACCCTTGATTAACCAGGAACACCATGCTTTGTGAAATCCAACAGAGATTTTTATGACAGGCCTAAGAAAGGAAACAAGAACTGCATATTCCACCTGATACCTTCAGCATCCCAGAAGTATCTTAATA